>JANAVB010007596.1:14960031-15215288 GCA_029216955.1 Iris pallida
TAACCCCCGACCCTTCCATTCCATAACCCCCGACTCAACCTTTTCCATTTGTAACTTCCTTTCATTTCTCTATAAAAAGATAAATGTTAAAAAAAAAACTTAAGCATTAACATCTTCCTTATTTGGAGCAACCTAGCGACCAGCGCTGTACTGGACGACTCGACCTTCTTTTCGTGTTCGTGTCTGCCCGTGAGCACCGTTCGAGGCTGACACCAAGAGCTTCCTCCAAGTTTTTTTTGTAAGATTTATTACCATTCTCTTATATTCTATAGAAAGAAATATAGTAGAACTATAGGATTTATTAGAGATGAAGAAGAGTAACTCACTATTTACGTGTATAGGGAGCTGTATTATGCACGCGTAAGAGAATGGGAAACACCACATGCATGTGGCTCATGTCTTTCCTTTTTATCTCTCTTAGATATTTTAGCATAATTGTAATAACCCTTCTTTCCACTCTCTGACCATGATTGTTTCTCTCTGTCACATATTGGTTCAAGCAATCATGATTGTAAATTTGCATAAAAACTCTCTCCACAAACTAATAGTGCAATCAATCCAACTCATCTCCACCATCATTTTGTCTTACACAACATGTGAATAGGTAATTGAAAGTTGGAAATGAGCCCTCCATTAATTAATTTTTCCAAATAAATCCCTCTCTTTTTCTATGTGTTTGTAAAATACTAAACACAAAAAAAATACATACTATTCATGTAAGTAATGCTTATATGTGCACTGGATCCAACTAAAGTTGGTGGCATAATTACGTATAGCCCCTTCCACTTCTAATTAAATATCATAACTACATACTACCTTTAATTCACATAAATCTTATTTACTCTAGAGTAACTAGTACACAAAGCACAAGTAATAAATTGGTCTACCTTTATAACAAATGTATATTATATATACACCTAGGTAACATTAATAATAATATTTTTATATATAATTAACTTAAAGAATTATATAGGCCAGTTGGACTTGGAGTTGGTACCCCTCGACCTTAGCATGGGAAGCAGGCAAATATACCTTACCAACTTGTACAGTATATCTTATATGCATGTTCTCTACTTTTCTGTTGTACTTCTTCTCATATTGTTATATTCATGTTGCTTTACCATGTTTCTAGTTTTATTTTATCCTGGTTCTAGTTTTACATGCTCGTACATATTTTCTGTTATATTTTATTATCTGTTATTGTCACCCCCAGTTTTCAGAAACAGGGGTATTTTTGTCATTTTACATTTTTGAATATTTTTGAAATTTATTTTATTATTTATGATATTATTTTGGGGTTAAAATTTATTTTATTATTTATGATATTGTTTTGGGGTTATTTGAGTCGGGTTCGAATTTCAACTCAATCCGACTTGAAACGGGGACCCGGGGGCAGTTTGACTCTAGTGGGACCCACACACTAGTTAGGCATGGCCCACATGATATTAATTTTAGTCCACATGATAGAAATATTTTAGTTAGAGGTTAGACTAATTATTATGGATAAGGTTAGTGTGATTAGAGACTTTAGAATGACTAATTTAGCCCCAACCAATTAGCCCTTTCCTAATACTCATAGAATAGGTTAGTGGGGGCATTTTGGACCTTACCATAATAGGACAAATAGCCCCATATGGCCAGCCACTTTGGGAGAGGATAGGCTCAAGTTTATTTCATTATTCTCATCCACACTCTCTCTCTCTCTTGTTCTTCCCCAAATTCCTAGAGAGCAATCCCTAGCAATTTCTCCACCAAATCCTTCCATTTTGCCACCAAATCTTCTTCTTTCCTTCTCCATTCTAGCCAAGGAGGAAGCTACCCAAGTTTGGGAGGATTCGGAGCTCGTTCGTGTCCTTTTGGAATCTCTACGTGTCGGTGTCGCTCCGAGAAGGCTTTTCTTCGATTCGATCTACCGGGAGGTATAAATCCCTTCTCCTTTTCATTTTCTCATGCATATAGGTCTATTTTAAACCCATAGGAATGACCCCCATGGTTGTATCTCAATTTGTGTCTATTTCGTGTCCATTTGGAGGTCATAGGAGTGTCCTTTGTGTTGTGGTTGTGTCCATGTGGAAAATCCCAAATTTGGACACACTATGTGTTGTTGTTATGTATGAATGAATTATTACATGTTTAATCTCATATTTTTGTATTGGAGATGTGTTCTATAGTGTCTCATATATATATATATATATATATATATATTAGTGTAGAGAGTGAGTTCTTGATATATTATGTTATATACTTGTGTTCTTTTGTCTCAAACTACCCAAATCCGTCATGATTTTTATCCACGTTTTTAATTTCAGCCCTAACTTAGAAATATCATAACTTCTAGCTCAAAGCTCGGTTTAATCTCCCATTTTTTTTAAAAGAAGCGTATTGAAGTTAGCTTTCCAAAAACATATATTAATAGGCCTAATTCTTTCTGTAAATTTCTGGAGAATTATTTGAGTGTCAGCTGTACGAAAGACAAATGCGTTCTCTGTGTTTTCGCGATTCCGGGAGTTTTCCGAAATGAAAACGCGATCCGTTTGAAGTTTCGGAAAGCTAACACATAGATCTATAACATACTTTAATCCTAGATTTTAATTCATGCTGAGATGGTACAGTATTGATTATTAGTAGGAGTTACTATTCGGTATATGCATTTTGTGCACCCTTGTGTGTAATATAATGTTCTGTTTGATTTTAACCCATGTTAATGTATATATATTATGTAATTAAATAGAGAATGCAAGCATGAGTAAATGTTTAAATAAATGATGTATGAGGTGTAAGTATCCTATCTAATGTAAGCATGTATAAGTATGGCTTGTAATGAATATGTAGGTTCCATAGTATGTAATGTATGGTGCATATAGTAGTGCAAGAGAATAAATGAATGATGAATGAATGCAAGCATGAATGTAATTTAATAATAGATGTAATGTATGCAATATACAAGTTAATGAGATGTAATGTTCTATGTTAACACAAATCCTATATTACCTCATGTACCCCTTACACTATGTAGACACTATCACACTTGACACTTTGTTCACTTACACTTTGACACTCTTTGATATGTATACACTATGTATGCCCATTTAACCCTCACTTGCCCCTTTGCCATGTTCACATACACACACATAGCCTCTTAAATAAGTATTTATGAATACAGTTAACTTAGCTATATATGTATATTATATATATGTTAGCATATTGTGTTGTAATATATAAGTTTATATAACCATTTGAAATGCCATGATTATAGACCTAATGTTGAATACCAATATATGCATGTGTATATATGTGTAGACATATATAGTTTAAAGTAATAGATTACCTAGTATATATCCAATGTGAATTCTTGCCTATTTGAGTATTGAATAATTGCATGCTATATAGAGTTGGGTGTATGTTGGCTTGTATAGCCTTGTATTGATGTGTGCTTGCTAGGATAGTCTTGGTTAGGCCTAGTAAGACTTGCTGGGATAGGACATGACCTAGTTTGACCTAGTTTGACTAGTGCAGTTGACCAGAGTTGACCAAGGGTTGACTTTGGCCTAGTTTGACCTAGATTCATGTAGAATACATTGTAGTACTTTATATTACCCTTCTGGACATGTTGTGACTTGTGCTGTTCTAATTAGGAGCCAGACACCTCTCCTCGGACAGTATCTTTACCTTGGACATTCAGATATCAGGCGAGTACATTCTCTGATCGTTTCATACTTGTCACGAATTATATTCTCGCTCTAGATTACTTTTACTTGATGCTGTCACGTTATCATCACGGATTGGTACTATACGGATCTCTTCTTGGGATGTTACCCCCTTAGCGGGTGCATCGGATACTTTATGACATGTGTTTCATGTACATCATGTATTCCTTGCTTCTGCGTTATTCATGTACACTCATGTTCTCTCATGTTCTTACATGTACGTTCATGTACTCTCATGTTCTTTCATGTACGCTCATGTTTCCTCATGTGTTTCTTGTATAACCAAAACATCATGTCCGTAACGTAACTTGAATAGATCCTTGTGTATTGATTGTGGGTAGGGGTAAGTATAAATGGTCATGTGATTTACCCATCATGTACACTCTTTTACTTTTCATGTTCATCATGTACAACCTAAGCCAATTACATGCCATCTCGTACTCTAAATCACTAGTCACTTACAGTTCTTACTTATCATGTATATATTTCCAGTTATCAAATATTTCTCCTGTTTTTATGTACATCTTCTTACAGCGTTTCATGTATCTTATTCTATTGCCTGCTTTATATTTCCTGACATGATATGAACTGCATGAGATGTATTGTGCTCGCTCCTGTCCTGACTGGACCTGTTGATAAATTTTACAGATGGCCTGGGATTGCCTGCTAGCCTAGAGGAGACACAGTAGAGGTTGTTTAGATAGTTATTTCATTTTGTCTGGAGCTGTATTTACTTTATGGATTACTGTATTTGAGTTTTGAGATGTATTTCTGGGTTTATGTATCTTAGACACTTAGACTTCTATCTCCTGTATCTCTTTTGGATTTCATGTTTTATCTATCTTTATCATGCTCTACCTTAGATGTGATTGGGACTGTATCTGCTATGTCACCCCCATTCGGAGAGTATAAACTGTTTATCCTTATACTGCTAGATGCATGAGACCTAGGACAGCGTTCTACCGCCGACACTGCGGCGTAGGCTGGGCGTTGTTACGTTCTCGTGTCCTTACTCTAGGGTGCGGATCGTGACAGTTATATTGGTCTTCGGATTCATCTATGTCACATGATAGAGATGCCTAGTCCTATGCCACTATTCCTTTGACTCGACTTGACACACTACTAAAATAACCCAGATTAGCGACGTCAGGAGACGTCGCTAAATACAGAAAATACGTCGCTAACAATGATTTGCGACGTATTTAGCGACGAAAAACTTACGTCGCTTATAGGCAAGTCGCAGATGATACTTTCGTCGCCGAACGTCGCTATTTGCGACGCGGCGTCCATTGTCGCTAGACGTCGCCAAATGAGCGACAGAGAGCGACGTATCAGTACGTCGCCAACATTGCGACGTAAAGCGACCACTAGCGACGCTTAAAAAGTTTATAAATGATGATGAGGCATGGCATCCACGTGGCCACGTGGACAACGTAGCGACGTATATTAGCGACGTCGAGCGACGTAACGTCGCTAGTTAGCGACAGATAGCGACGTCTATATGACGTCGCAGTACGTCGTAGAACGTCGCTATACGTCGCTAATGTTAAAAAAAAAATTTAAAAATTTAATTGATATTTTTGTTATGCTGTGTTTCTGTGTTTACAGTGTGTGTGAAGTGCAGTGTTCGAACCATCGACAGTTTCGCTTACTGTTCTATGTTTTATCTTGGATAGACAGAGCAACAGTTCAGGGTGCACTTCTCAGAGCTTCCTCTTCACGTCCTTCACCTTCTCGGGAACCTTTACGACGTCCGAGAAAGTGAAGGACGTGAAAATGAAGCTCTCAGAAGTGCACCCTGAACTGTTGCTATTTCTATCCAAAATAAAACATACAACAGTAATCGAAACTATCGATGGTTCCGAACACTGCATTTCATATTCACTGTAAACACAGACACACATTATAACAAAAATACACAATATATTTTTTTAAAATTTTGGCAGCACCTCCTTTGTATATCAGATCATCGCTTATAACCCAGCGTAGGTATATTTGTCATCCCGTCGCAGATATCACAAAGTAAATATCACAGTGCAAAGTAAATATCACAGACACACATCCTCACAAACATCCAATAGAGTCAAATAAAAATGAAAGATGATAAAAAGTCTCCCACCAAGTGTATAAACAACAGTGTATGAATAAACAATTTGCCCATAGGGCCAATACATACAAGTCATAAAAAAACCAATAAAATCACTGCGGACCCCTGCCGCACAACTGGGATAGAATGTAGTCATACTGCTCCTGGGTGAGCTGTACCGTAGGGGCAGTAGGAGGCAGTACAATGTCTGGAGTCGGCGCCGGAGGCAGTACAGTATCTGGAGTCGACGCCGTCGATGGACCCGGAGGACGTACCTGCTCCAGCTCTCGCAGTCGCTCACCATGCGCAGCAAGGGTACTCACCACCTTCTCAGTATACTGAGCGAGTGAGAGAGAAAGGCTACTCTGCGATCCGTCCAGCTCGACCTGTCTACGCTCTGTGCGCTGCGTAGACTCGGTGAGCGTCTGCAAGTTGGCAGCTGCAGCCTGATGCAGACTCATCAGCTCCTGTATACTGCGCTCGACCGCATCAAATCGTCCGGTGACGATCGGAGGGTCGGATCGTCGCTCGACCGCATCAGAAATCTGCTGCTGTAACTCGCGATGCAGCTCCTCGATCTGACGACGAACATCCTCAGCTCGTGACGACGCCTGCGTAGCCGGAGACTGCGCACTGACAGAGGGGGCCCGGGATGACTCCGAAGCCAAATACGCGCCGTAGGATCCCGTACCGTAGTACGTACCCTTCTGAAGACCGCCAACGGCAGTCATCCAGAGCTCGTCCGACGATGGCTCTGCAGGCGGCTGGAAGGAAGTACCAGCCCCTCCCTCTGCTTGCGCACTAGCAGCAGCAGCATCATCAGCCGCCTCCTTCTGTAGCCGAACAAACTCGGCCTAGAACATGTTTGCTAACGTGTAAGTGTTTACTAAAGTCTATATTGATATCTATTTTCCTGTTTTCTAAATTATAGTCAGTTAATATAAAGAATAGAACGTATATATGCCTGCGTCGCCCTCTCGTCAATGAAGTCCCCAGCCCTCCGATGGATGACCAGGAAGACGGTCACCATGTTCGGGTCCTCACCCTTCTTTACCTGTTAAAATATATTATCTATTATTAGTATTAAACATTATATCGAACTATATATAAATTAATGTCCGTCATAGAAAATGTACCAGACGACGAAAATGCTCCGTCATCGGAATGGAGCCACCACACCACTTACCGGTGCTCGACCGCGCCACCTTGGCCTTCTCAGACCGCTCCTGGTACTTGGGCTCGCTGAATCTAGCTTTCATCGCAGTCCACTGCTCTGGCGTAATCCAACCCTGGATCGGCTGTCCGGAGCGATCACGACGCTTCTGGTCGTCGATCGCATCACGGATGAGCTTGGCTATGACGGCAGAAAATTGGCCCTCGATCCTCGCCGCCCGGTGTGGTGGATAGAAATAGGTCCTCTACAAGAAGTAAAATACAAAAGTTGTATAATATACACAAATGATTATTAAAATTTAAAAATAAATAAATTTTTTACCTTGAAGTGGGCGAAACAAAAGGCCTTCCTATCTGCGGGAGCATCTGAGTAGTTGAGCCAAGGCCCACCATAGTTCTGCCTCACAAATGTCTCCAGCTGTCTCTGTACTGCAGAAGGCCGATATCTATACAATAATAATTTTTCATGAATATATATGTACATATAATCATTTGAGAAATATATAATAATTAATTAACTTACTTCATAGGCCCGTCCGTCCAAATCTCCATACGCGTCTCGCCCGGGGGAGCGCATGGAGGGTCGCTCTCACCTCCTGCCTGGGCAGGATTGTTTGCCATTAAAATTGTTTTGATTGAAATCTTAATACAAACAGAACAGTGATACAATATAGGACTTAGATGTAGTCCTAGGAGTACACTTTTGTTTAAGCTGGGTCCTTAGTGCCAATGGAGCGAGTGGTAATACGTTGACTCCGTTGACCGGCTGACGGCGGTTATCGATTCTCTGAAGGTGTTGATTGCTCTGGGTGCTGGAGCTTGCTGAGAGGAGGAAGACGTTGAGTGTCTAGGACTGCCTCTCTGGTGATGTGAGTCTTGTGTTCTGAGTCTCTGTGTGTGTGTGAAGGAGATGATCCTTCTATTTATAGTTTTGCAGGCTGGCTGCTCATGCGCGCATGTAGGATGCGCCGGTGTGGGGACGCCACATGGAGGTTGCTGATGGAGGCACACGGATGCTGCGCCCTGATCGAGGGGGAGAACTTTTCATGCTGCTGTTGTGAGCCGGCACGTAGCAGAAGAGAAGATCTTTTCGTTGCTAAAATCTTGGACGAGTTGAGTCAAAGGACACGTGTCATCGACCCATGGTTCGAAGATCTCGAATTTGGTGGAGAGGAGTAATCTGGTGAGCTGCGCCTTGGATTGGGCGCAGGAGGAGGCTGCGGCTCATAACCTTTAGGAGTTACAAACCATTTGGGGCACATGGCTTTTGAGGCGCATGCAGGCGACTTTCCTTCTGTCTTTTGGAATCAGAGAGCAGTCTGGGGCGCATGGTTTTTGAGGCGCATGCTGATTTGGACGCATGGCCGTATAGGCGCATGCTGATTTGGACGCATGGCCGTAGAGGCGCATGCGGATGGTTGGGTGGCCACGTGACAGTGGCCATCGAAATAAAGTCATGATGATGCTGACGTTGCCGACGCTTCGTTTTCTGAAAAAGCTGTCAACTGCTCAGACTTTGGGAGGCGTGCTGCCAACTCTGTCAGTTCAGCATTTAATGTTGGTAACGTTCGATGGACAGCTGAGTGGGCACATTGGTTGGTGTTACACTCGGTATGGAGATTTGTGGAGGCGCATCCTTTGTGATGCGCCGGGTACTGTAGGGCGTGTCTGAGTGATGCGCCTGATGCTGGAGGGCGCGTCCGTGTGATGCGCTATCTGACCGGCGCGTCTCTTGCATGGCGTATCTCCATTGGTCGGCTATTGAGTTCTTCGGAGCTTTGATGGCTCTCCGACTTAGCTGAATTCGAAGGAGGCGAGTTCATTCATCATAAATACAAGTTCATTGCACCGACTTCGGAAAGGTTGCCACTTGGCGCATGGGTTTGATTTGCCCTGGTCTATGAATAGCAACAGTTTGAGAGAGTTTTGTTGTCTCTCCCTTTGACTTCTCGACGAAGATGGATTCGACTGATCCTCCTCCTTGGCAAGACGTTGTACTGTGGATGATGATTCTCTTTGTTCGAAGAAGCTTTGACGGTGAACTCCTTCAGAAGACTGAGATTCGCCGAGTTGGAATGGACATAGATGTGCCTAAGGCTCATTATGATGGAAGAGCCCCAGGAAGTGATTCACTCTGACGGGATGGAGTGATGCGCTGGAAGACAGGTACAGCATGTTGCAACTGTTTGAACACAGACTGTCTTGGTGGTGGAGCCACTGTCTTGCGGTAGCAGCAGTTGATGGCGACCGTAGCACAAGTGTGCCCTGTGAGGGGCGCATTATGCTTGTTGGTCGGCTCTCCTGATCGACGTTTGTGAGTGATCACGTTGCGCAGATCGTTGGAGGAGAGTGCCACCTTCGTACCCCCTTCAGGCGCATGGCAAGGCCAAGCGTCGGGGTGGTCAAGTGAGAGTGCCACCTTTACACCCCCATCAGGCGCATGGCAAAGCCAAGCGTCGGGGTGGTCAAGTGAGTGCTGCGCCCCCTGATCTAATACCAAGCAGGTATCACGATCAGTAGTGGGGGAACCACAGCATTTGAAGTGACTTGAACGGACCTCAGACACACAACCAGAGGAGGCGCGGCAGTTCAAGACCACTGGGTTTGCCTTGCTCGACTTGGTTGTGAACGCAATAGATGCGCCCAAGTGAGACAAGGACTTTGAAGGTCGGCTCGTTTCTGGCGCCGCAGCACCCGAGTCGACCTTATACAGCTTACCATCGGCAGCGCGCATGATTGTGAGCGCATGCTTCTGGTTTGCCATTGGCATAGCACGTTTGCGGCGCATGGCCCGTGCCGCCTTGGACTTCTTCGTACCAGTCCGTGGGGCGCATAGTACTCAGAGTCCAAATTATCCTCGCCATGACAGCGAGTGAAGAGCTTACAGCCGACCCAGAAGAAGAGAAGAACAACTGCAACTTGTGGCTCGAACGGGCTCCCTGGATAACGGGCTCCCTTTTCTTTATTTATTTTTGGTGCCGTTTTCAAAGGAGGCAAGAGTTCTCTATATATAGAGTGGAATGAGGCCTCCCTTCTTCTCCTTTCCGATGTGGGATTAAAAGAAAGATCCCTTCTTTTTCATGCTTCTACAAAACCCCCTTCAAAGTTTTTAAAACTTTTGGACAAGTTTTGAAATACTTTGAACAAGAAGCATGAATGGTAGAGCTGTTTAGGTGTGACAATCCTATCAGAGGTAGTATGGACGTGATAGGTTTGGGTACTTCTACTGGAGAATTTATGTGGACTTATCATCCATGGCACACCTTGGTTTTAGGTGCAGATAATAAGTTGAGAGAGAGAGAGAACCAACATATTTACTCAAGTAATATGGACGTGGTAAATATGGGATTGATGGTAGAGCTTTCCTACTCAGAGGTGATATGAACGTGGTAGGAATGACTCTGGAGGGAGATACGCGGAACTACTCAGCGGTAATATGGACATAGAAATTCCGCTGGAGATGTTTAGGGATTGTAGTCTCTTCTTTTTGTGTTTTTGCAACTCTTGCTGGGGGATAGTGTAGTTCTGTACTCTTTTTTTTGAGAAAATAAAGAAATACACAATCTTTTTTGTGATGCGTTCATTTTTGATATCATGAACTTGATGATTTATGTGGACCTATTATCTTTTGCGCACCTTGGTTTTTAGGTACAGATAATAAGTTTGAAGGAACCAACATGTTTGCTCAGAGGTAATGTGGACATGGCAATCATTAGGTTCAAATGATAGAATCTTCCTACTCAGAGGTATTATGGACGTGGTAGGAATGATCCTGGGGATACGCCGAACAACTCAGAGGTGATGTGGACGTGGAAGTTCTGCGATCAATGTACGACAACACAGGGGTTGTTTGTACGAGATGTTTACTCAGAGGTAATGTGGACGTGGTAAACATGAAGGATAGTGTAAGCTCACGAAGTGTAAGATTGCGCTTTGTAGGGTGTAGAGAGACAACTCAGAGGTAATGTGGACGTGGTTATCTTTCTACGGAAGGATGCCACGGAACAGCTGGGTTCCGGAAGCATTTGAGTTTGTGGAAAGAGGTTGTTTGGGGAAGTACATGTCTGGAGGATGTCAAGAATAGTACTTCTTTAGGAACTTGCCGTTGATGGGCATCATGAACAAGTCCCCATTGGGTTTGGCGAGCCGGTAAGCACCGTTTGAGTATACCGTCTCAATGATGAAGGGTCCTTCCCATTTGGGCTCGAACTTTCCTGGTGTCTTGTGAGTTAACACCATTGGCCTTCTGACTGCTAAAACCAGGTCACCAACTTGGAAAGTTCTTTGCTTGACCTTCTTGTTGAAAGCCTATGATATACGGGCTTGGTAAAGTTCGATGCGTTGTTGAGCTAGGAGACGCTTTTCGTCAAGTGCCTCCAGTTCCCGCAGACGACGACGTTGATTGTCTTCTTCTGTGAGATCGTTTGTGATTGCCACGCGGAGCGAAGGTATCTGTATCTCGAGAGGCAGTACTGCTTCGCTCCCGTAGACCAGGGAGAATGGAGTGTTGCCTGTTGGGGTCCGTACCGTTGTACGGTAGGCCCAAAGGCATTCGCCAAGCTTTTCGTCCCAGTCGCGTTTGTTGGATGACACGACCTTTTTGAGCAGCCTGACGATAGTTTTGTTGAACGCCTCGGCCAATCCGTTTGCTGCCGGATTGTAGGCGGTTGAGGCCACGTTTTGAATGCGATTCTTGTCACAGAACCTGCTAAAAATGTGGCTGATAAACTGAGGACCATTGTCATGGATGATCCGCCGGGGTACCCCGAAACGGTAAATGACATGGTGTTTGATAAAGCTGACCACCCTGGAGCTTTTTACTTCCGCTAGTGGGACTGCTTCCGCCCATTTGGAGAAGTAATCGGTGATGGCCAGGATGAAGCGGTGTCTTCTCGATGAAGGAGGGGTGATTGGCCCTACAATGTCCATGCCCCAGGCTTCGAAGGGCCAGGAGGCGACTGTAGGATGTAGTGGCTCCGACGGTGTATGTATGAAGTCTGCATGAAGTTGGCATGCATGGCACTTCTTAGCATATTCTACTGCGTCGGCGACCATGGTTGGCCAGTAGTAGCCCATACGTCGTAGTCGATCTTGCAACTTAGGACCTGGTTGATGAGCTCCGCAAGTTCCGTCATGAGCTTCTCGAAGAGCTTCGGCCGCTTCTTCGTTAGATAGGCATCGAAGGAGAAGCCCGTCGAAGGAGCGTCGGTACAGCATTTTAGTGGTAGAATCGAAGAGAGCGTCTCCTGACTGAGACGGCTTCCTTCGGGTCTTCCGGAAGGATTCCGTAGACAGCGAAGTCGATGAACGGGAACCTCCAGTCTCGGACATTAACCCCAGTGTTCGTCGGCATGGCGTGGGCCACTTGCAAGCACAGGTTGTTTCTGGGACAAATCAGGTCTCGGCCAGTCACCGTAACATAATGTTGAGTCCCAAGGGGTACGGCCAATGAGGCTGCGAGGCCAGCCAGAGCGTCAGCCTCCAAGTTTTGTAAACGGGGGACATGTTCGATGAAGAACCCGGTGAAGGTTGAAATGATGTTCAACGCGACTTCATGATAAGGGATTAAATCTTCATGGCGAACCTCGTATTGCCCCCGAATCTGGTTTACGACGAGTTTCGAGTTGCCGTAGGCTTCCAGATGATCCACCCCCAGCTGTTGTGCTAGCTGGAGTCCCATGACGAGTGCGTTGTACTCAGCAACATTGTTGGAGCACGGCTTCGAAAGAGAGTATGCGCGCTGGATGACCAGCTGATCGGGGGAGACCAAGACTACCCCCACTCCTGCGATGGTTTGGCCGTTGGGGCCCGTTCTTGAAGCGCCATCGAAGAACATCCGCCAAACGGGGCTTTCTTCGGTGACGTTAGATTCTTGGACTTCATCCGGGATGTCTTCATAGAGTTTCGAAGATTCTGGGATGGGGTGTGCAGCTAAAAAGTCAGCCAGAGCCTGACCCTTGACCGCCTTCTGCGGGACAAACACCATGTTGTATGGCGTTAGTAGGATCGCCCATGTAGCCAGCCGGGAGTTTAATGACCCTGGCTTCGTCATGAGAACTCTGAGCGGATTGACTCGGGAGATGACGTGAATTGTCTGGCCTGAGACGTAATGACGAGTCTTCTAAATGGCAAACACCAAAGCCAAGCACTCCTTTTCAACGGGGTTGTACCGGTGTTCGGCCCCGATGAGCGTTCGACTGAGGTAGTAGATTGCTTGCTCGTAGCCTGCATCGCTGTTTTGAGCGAGTAAAGCGCCGAGGGAATGATCCATGGCACGGACGTAGAGGAGGAATGGTTTGCCGGCGACAGGTGCCACTAGGACTGGCGGGCTTGTCAAGTAAGCCTTGATGTCGTCGAAAGCCTTTTGGCACTCCTCTGTCCAGACGTAAGAGACTCCCTTCTTCATAAGCTGAGTAAAGGGTTGACATTTACCGGAGAGGTTTGCTATGAACCTCCGGATGTATGCCAGACGTCCCTGTAAGCCCCGAAGTTCTCGAAGGTTCTTCGGAGGGTCCATGTTGAGGATGGCTTTAGTCTTTTCGGGATCGACATGAATGCCTTTTGCCGTGATGACAAAGCCCAAGAATTTGCCACTAGAAACCCCCAGAAAGGATTTAGCGGGGTTCATTTTGAGTTGATGTGCCCGCATGAGATCGAAGACCGTCTTCAGGTCTCGTAGGTGATCTCTTTTGAGGCGGCTCTTGACTGCGATGTCATCAACATAGCACTCAACTGTCTTGCGAAGATGTTGACGAAAGATGGTGCTCATAGCTCGCTGGTACGTTGCACCGGCGTTCTTCAAGCCGAAGGGCATTACTGTGTAGCAGAAAACACCCTTTGGAGTCCTGAATGACGTGTATTTTGCATCATCGGGGAACATCTTGATTTGATTGTAGCCTGAATACCCGTCCATGAAGGACATGCGTTCAAAGCCACATGTGTTGTCGATCATTACATCGGTAATTGGGAACGGGAATTCATCTTTCGGGCAAGCAGAGTTGAGATCCCTGAAGTCGATACAGACTCGTATCTTCCCGTTCTTCTTGGTGACAGGGACGACGTTGGCTACCCAGTCCGGGTGTTGTTCCTCACGGATGAAGCCACTGGTCAAGAGCTTGTCCACCTCCTGATCGATGGCGTTCATGATGTCCGGGCGGAAGCGTCGCTGTTGTTGTTTGATAGGTTTGGCATCTGGTAAGATGTTCAACCTATGCATCGCGATCTGTGGATCGAGACCCGGCATGTCTTCGTAGCTCCAGGCGAAGACGTCAATATATTCCTTAGCCAGTTGGACTAAAGATTCTCGGTCTTCTCCTTCCAAGCTTTTGCTGATAAAGATGGGTTTAGAAGAAGACCCATCCCCGAGGTCGATTTGCTCGACTTCGTCTTCGGTGGGAGGTTCTCGTAACTCAAAACGAGACTCCCATTGTTCTCCTAGGCGTTGAGCCCAGGGTTCCTCTTCAAAGGGTTTCGGCGGTTGGTCTTCGCCTTGATGAAGATCCGCTGCAGCTGTGCTTTGGACATCTTCGTCTTCGGAACGAGGCTCGACAAGGGTCTGGCTACCCCCAGCTTCCTCCAAGAACTTCTTCCTCGACCGAGTGCTTTCGAACACTCCAGAGGTCGAGACAGCTGCCTTGGTTTTCCTCGGCTGGCTTTTGGATGAAGACGAGGAATTGGCAGTCGTCTTCCGGACAGATGAGGAATTGGAGATCACGTTGCATGAAGCAACCTTAAGTTCCTCTTCTGCTGACACCTTCGTCCCAAGGCGATGTCGGAGGGGTGTCGATGATTGTAGCCGTTGGAAGACCGACTGCTTTGGTGGTACTGCCGTCTTGCAACAGCAGTTGATGGTGACCACCGCACAAGTGTGCCCCGTGAGAGGCGCGTCGTGCTTATTGGTCAACTCTCCTGACCGGCGCTTATGAGTGATCACGTTGCGCAAGTCATTGGAGGAGAGTGCTACCCTCACACCCCTCTCAGGCGTATGGCAGGGCCAAGCGCCGGGGTGGTCGGGTGAGTGCTGCGCCCCCTGATCTAATACCAAGCAGGCATCACGATCAGTAGTAGGGGAACCACAGCATTTGAAGTGACTTGAACGGACCTCGAACGCACAACCAGAGGAGGCGCGGGAGTTCAAGACCACTGAGTTTGCCTCTCTCGGCTTGGTTGTGCATGCAGTGAATGCGTCCAAGCGAGATGAGGACTTTAAAGGTCGACTCGTTGTCGGTGCAGAAGCACTTGAGTCAACCTTGTACAGCTTGCCATCGGCAGCGCGCGTGATTGTAAGCGCGTGCCTCTGGCCGGCTGCTGGCATAGCACGTTTGTGGCGCATGGCCCGTGCCGCCTTGGATTTCTTCGTACCAGCCCGCTGGGGCGCATAGTACTCAGCATCCAAATTCTCCTCGTCATTACAGCGAGTGAGTCTGTCAAAGACAGAGGCTCTTTGCGGCGCACCAGAAGTGATGCGCGGGGCATTGGCTGCGCCCCTGCTCCGTCGACGTATCTTCCTCGCCTGAGAGGAAGATGGCTGGGGAACGTGGTCAGCCGCACGCTTCCCCGAGAGATGCGCTGCATCAGCAGGCGTACCTTGACTGCTGAGGACGTCAGCAGGAAGGGAAGGCTGGACGGGCGCATCCCCTTCAACGGTGGTGCCCGAGGCGTCGACTTTGCGCACCCAGACTGCGCGGGTCTTCTTCGGCTTCGACAGCCGCTTCGAAGGACTCGCACTTCCTTCAGAAATGAACTCCTCGTACGCCTGTTGATTGAGGCGCACTACTAGCGTCTTGTGGGAGGAGCCCAACTTCACGTCGTCGGCCTGTGACACGACTTTCTCGGTAGAGGAGAAAGAAGTCCCCAGCAGAGTCGCCAGCTTGTTTGCCATTAAAATTGTTTTGATTGAAATCTTAATACAAACAGAACAGTGATACAATATAGGACTTAGATGTAGTCCTAGGAGTACACTTTTGTTTAAGCTGGGTCCTTAGTGCCAATGGAGCGAGTGGTAATGCGTTGACTCCGTTGACCGGCTGACGGCGGTTATCGGTTCTCTGAAGGTGTTGATTGCTCTGGGTGCTGGAGCTTGCTGAGAGGAGGAAGACGTTGAGTGTCTAGGACTGCCTCTCTGGTGATGTGAGTCATGTGTTCTGAGTCTCTGTGTGTGTGTGAAGGAGATGATCCTTCTATTTATAGTTTTGCAGGCTGGCTGCTCATGCGCGCATGTAGGATGCGTCGGTGTGGGGACGCCACGTGGAGGTTGCTGATGGAGGCGCACGGATGCTGCACCCTGATCGAGGGGGAGAACTTTTTATGCTGCTGTTGTGAGCCGGCACGTAGCAGAAGAGAAGATCCTTTCGTTGCTAAAATCTTGGACGAGTTGAGTCAAAGGACACGTGTCATCGACCCATGGTTCGAAGATCTCAGATTTGGTAGAGAGGAGTAATCTGGTGAGCTGCGCCTTGGATTGGGCGCAGGAGGAGGCTGCGGCTCATAACCTTTAGGAGTTACAAACCATTTGGGGCGCATGGCTTTTGAGGCGCATGCAGGCGACTTTCCTTCTGTCTTTTGGGATCAGAGAGCAGTCTGGGGCGCATGGTTTTTGAGGCGCATGCTGATTTGGACGCATGGCCGTATAGGCGCATGCTGATTTGGACGCATGGCCGTAGAGGCGCATGCGGATGGTTGGGTGGCCACGTGGCAGTGGCCGTCGAAATAAAGTCATGATGATGCTGACGTTGCCGACGCTTCGTTTTCTGAAAAAGCTGTCAACTGCTCAGACTTTGGGAGGCGTGCTGCCAACTCTGTCAGTTCAGCATTTAATGTTGGTGACGTTCGATGGACAGCTGAGTGGGCACATTGGTTGGTGTTACACTCGGTATGGAGATGTGTGGAGGCGCATCCTCTGTGATGCGCCGGGTACTGTAGGGCGTATCTGAGTGATGTGCCTGATGCTGGAGGGCGCGTCCGTGTGATGCGCTATCTGACCGGCGCGTCTCTTGCATGGCGTATCTCCATTGGTCCGGCTATTGAGTTCTTCGGAGCTTTGATGGCTCTCCGACTTAGCTGAATTCGAAGGAGGCGAGTTCATTCATCATAAATACAAGTTCATTGCACCGACTTCGGAAAGGTTGCCACTTGGCGCATGGGTTTGATTTGCCCTGGTCTATGAATAGCAACAGTTTGAGAGAGTTTTGTTGTCTCTCCCTTTGACTTCTCGACGAAGATGGATTCGACTGATCCTCCTCCTTGGCAAGACGTTGTACTGTGGATGATGATTCTCTTTGTTCGAAGAAGCTTTGACGGTGAACTCCTTCAGAAGACTGAGATTCGCCGAGTTGGAATGGACATAGATGTGCCTAAGGCTCATTATGATGGAAGAGCCCCAGGAAGTGATTCACTCTGACGGGACGGAGTGATGCGCTGGAAGACAGGTACAGCATGTTGCAACTGTTTGAACACAGACTGTCTTGGTGGTGGAGCCACTGTCTTGCGGTAGCAGCAGTTGATGGCGACCGTAGCACAAGTGTGCCCTGTGAGGGGCGCATTATGCTTGTTGGTCGGCTCTCCTGATCGACGTTTGTGAGTGATCACGTTGCGCAGATCGTTGGAGGAGAGTGCCACCTTCGCACCCCCTTCAGGCACATGGCAAGGCCAAGCGTCGGGGTGGTCAAGTGAGAGTGCCACCTTTACACCCCCATCAGGCGTATGGCAAGGCCAAGCGTCGGGGTGGTCAAGTGAGTGCTGCGCCCCCTGATCTAATACCAAGCAGGTATCACGATCAGTAGTGGGGGAACCACAGCATTTGAAGTGACTTGAACGGACCTCAGACGCACAACCAGAGGAGGCGCGGGAGTTCAAGACCACTGGGTTTGCCTTGCTCGACTTGGTTGTGAACGCAATAGATGCGCCCAAGTGAGACAAGGACTTTGAAGGTCGGCTCGTTTCTGGCGCCGCAGCACCCGAGTCGACCTTATACAGCTTACCATCAGCAGCGCGCATGATTGTCAGCGCATGCTTCTGGTTTGCCATTGGCATAGCACGTTTGTGGCGCATGCCCCGTGCCGCCTTGGACTTCTTCGTACCAGTCCGTGGGGCGCATAGTACTCAGAGTCCAAATTATCCTCGCCATGACAGCGAGTGAAGAGCTTGCAGCCGACCCAGAAGAAGAGAAGAACAACTGCAACTTGTGGCTCGAACGGGCTCCCTGGATAACGGGCTCCCTTTTCTTTATTTATTTTTGGTGCCCTTTTCAAAGGAGGCAAGAGGTTTTTATATATAGAGTGGAATGAGGCCTCCCTTCTTTTCCTTTCCGATGTGGGATTAAAAGAAAGATCCCTTCTTTTTCATGCTTCTACAAGGATCAGTCTGATCGCCGTCCTCCATATGATCGGCGTGGGCTCCCTCCATAGAGCCGTCGACAGTAGGAATGCTGGACGGGGGATCAGGGATACTGGACGCGGGATCAGGAAGGCTGGACGACGAGGGAGGAGTCGCCAACCTGCTAGAGCTGCCCTGTCCCGGTAATGGACCGGAAACAGAACGGTACACTGGCGTACTCGGAGATGAGGATGAGGGTACGGAACTGCCCTCTCCATCTCCAGCCCGAGGCTGACGGGGCTGCCTGATATATAATCCTTCGCGTCGTCCAGATGGTCTAGTCATACCTGACAATAAAACATATGACAATAAAACAAAAAAAAAACATATTTATATGATAGACATCACAGAAGTGTCACTGAAGTGTCTATAAAAGTGTCAATAAAGTGTCACTGAAGTGTCACAGATTTATATGATAGAAGTGTCACTAAAGTGTCAAATATGATGATAAAACAAACGTACAGATTTAATCCTCTTCTGAAAATTCATCTAGTTCGTTTAGCTCATCTACTTCTTCTTCTTCTTCTTCTTCTTCTTCTTCTTCTTCTTCTTCTTCTTCTTCTTCTTCCTCCTCCTCTACATCTTCACTTTCATCTGCATCTTCCTCTTCAGATAATTCTACTTCTTCTACACAATTAGATGTGTAATAGGGAACTTCCGTCGTGTCCACTTCTATAATATTTGTTACAAGAGGTAGTTCATCCTGTTGATAAGCTATATCGTCAACCTCAAAGGTATTTCTAGCTTTGGTCTTGCATACTGCCCACCAGTCCGACCTTGTTGTTTCCCGTTTAGGATAACTTGTGAAGTACACGAGCTGAGCCTGACTTGATAGGACAAATGGTTCATAGGCTTGATATCGACGCCGATAGTTTATATCAACAAGACCGTGCTTGTCTACTTTCCAACCTTGACCTTCAATCGGATCGAACCAATCACACCTGAATAATACAATCTTAGCAGGCTCTATTCCATAACTATATGTCCAGTTATGAACTCTACCAAATCCATCGTACTTGTACCCAGTTGTAGGATCTTCTATAGCACTTGGAAAATCTTTAACCTCCTCCCATATCGTGGCTCCGTACCACCTTGGCGGTGGATCACCCTTCTCTACAACGCCGGCACGGAAAGCATTCCTGTTCCTTCTGAACGGATGATCTTTTGGCAGAAATTGCCGATGACAATCAAAGAAGCACGGTTTTCCGTCGTGTTTCAAGCGGAAAGCCTTACTACGGTCCATGCAATACGGACATGAGAGACGGCCATGAGTGCTCCATCCAGATAACATTCCATAGGCCGAAAAGTCGTTGATGGTCCACATAAGGGTCGCCTTCATCTGAAAATTTTGCTTCCTGGAAACATCGTACGTGTTAGCGCCTACTTCCCATAACTGATTCAACTCATCTATCAAAGGCTGTAAGTACACGTCAATGTTCCTCTTGGGATTGTTCGGACCAGGAATTATAACGGTTAGAAACATGTACTGAGTCTTCATGCACATCCAAGGCGGTAGGTTATACGGAGTGACAATCACAGGCCAGCACGAATACTGGGATCCCGAAAGACCAAAAGGAGTAAAACCGTCAGAAGATAGTCCCAACCTGACATTTCGCGAATCTGAAGCAAAATCTGGATACACTCGATCAAAGTGCTTCCACGCTTCTCCATCGGATGGGTGATCCAACACTCCTTCAATCTGTTCTCGCATGTGCCAACTCATATTTTCGGCCGTCTCTTTCACCATAAATAATCTTTGCAACCGCGGCGTTAAAGGCAAGTAGTGCATTGAATCGGTCGGTCTTCTTGCACCGGTAGACCTTCCTGTACTAGTTGTCTTATAGCGATCAGCACTACAAAATCTGCACACATCTGCGTCCTTGTCGTCTTTGTAGTACAGCATGCACCCATTACGACAGGAATCGATTTTCTCGTATCCCATCCAGAGCGATCTCACTATCCTCTTAGACTGGTAGAAGTCTTTAGGCAACTTAGCACCCGCCGGCAAGATCTCTATAATCAACTCCAACACTCGGTTGTAGCATTCTTGTGACATGTTAAAATCTGACTTAATGCTCAACAGTCTTGTAACCACCTCCAACGGTGAATGATCCTCACAACCAGGATACAATGGAGTCCTTGCATTCTCCAACAACTCCATGAACTGTGCAGCATCGGCGTTCGGTGCCTCCTCAGGTGCATCATGAACGAAACTAGGCCCCGCAGCGTCGAAAACCATGTTCACGTACCCGTCGTCGTATGCATGATTATCTGAAATAAAATTAGGTCCCGCATGCATATACGGCTCAACATAAGGCTCCGGCTCTGATGCTAAAGACACAAGTTCTCCGTGTGCGGTCCACTGATAGTAATTAGGCGTGAAACCCCTCGAGTACAAATGATATGTCACTTCCACTTCTGGATAATATTTCACGTTATGACATTTCACACACGGACACTTAATTTTGGTGCCGTCCATGTACTGAGGGAACGCCTTAGCAAACTGCAGGAACTGCTCTACTCCCGCTATGTATTCATCCCGCACACCACACATATCATCAGGACGACGATTGTACATCCATGAACGATTCTGCAAGTAGTAATTCATATCCATTTGGAAATAATTCTGCAAAGATGGACACACATTATCCAACAGGCACAAATTCGTATATTATGTCTTATTATGGGACACACATTAGTAGCGGACAGTTACTAATAACAATGATATGCAATCTAGGTCAAACTAGGTTGTACTAAGTCAAACAAGGTCAAGCTAAGTCAAACAAAGGTACCCTTTACCTTATCGCTATTGGTATCCCAATACTAGCTAGCACACACCATTCAAGGCTATACAAGCCTAACCTATAATTCAAGTACCAATAATGACCAGAGTCAACTCAAGCTATCTCATACACACAAGTAATATATGGGTGTCATTTGTTTAGTCTTAAAAAAACACAATCAACTAAAACTAGTACCAAGTAATGAGCAATAGTGAGTTACCAAAGCAAACTGAAACTAAAACTAGTATCTGGGTGTCATTTAAACAACTAAAACTAGTATCTGGGTGTCATTTAACAAACATGAAGACAACAAAGTCAAACAAGGTCAAGCTATGTCAAACAAAGTCAAACAAGGTCAAACTAGGTCAAGGGTTGACCTATAGTTGACTTTGTCAACTCTTAGTCCAATGTAGGTCAGATGTTTACTCTACTTTGACTTTCAGTAAAAATAGTCAAGCTTGGGGGTGACTACTATTTCATATAATTTTAAAGTATCGGCCGATACCGATCCGATACGGCCGATACCGATACGGTTTGGCATGTTCCGATCCGATACCGACCGATACCAAATATTGACCGATACCGACATTGGGGGTCTTTGTTCCGATCAATTCAAGTACCAATAATGACCAAAGTCAACTCAAGCTATCTCATACACACAAGTAATATCTATATAGATATACATATAATATATATATAGGCATGTATATACTATATGCCTATATTACAAGACAAGGCAACTTTCATGCATTTATATATTTAGACACTCTAACATAGGCTATATGCCTATATCACATATGAGTTACATGATATAGTTATGTATATATGTATACAATACCATCTATCAAACATATATATATATAGAGAGAGAAGTAGAGAGTGGGTGGTGTGTGTACATGAATATGTGAATGGGGGGTGAGTGTGTTGACTGTTACATGTGACAGTCACATATACGTGTATATGAGGGAGGCTAACATGCTTGTATTAGGCTATATGCGTGTGTGTACCTAGGCAAGAGTGAGTGAGTGAGTGAGTGAGTGAGTGATACGAACTATAGGTCAGTCCAATCTGGATAGTAAGGGGATTTACTGTGTTCAGTCAAATAGGAAAGGAAAAGAAAGGAAATCAGTTCATTTCACACAACATTACATACTCCTATAACATATTTCAGACCCATTCACCTCAAACCCAAATCGAGAACCAAAACTCTAACCAAATCACCCCAAACTTGAAACTCAGTCAGCACACATATAGATACACTACACTAAGGTTTTAAACATCTAAATTAAAGCATTAAACTAGGTTAAAATGGTTGTCAAAACTGGGTTTTCAAAATTAGAAAATATAATAAATTAACAAGGTATCAGTCAACATAGGGTATTTAGAAATTGATATATAAAAACATGTTAAAATGGAAAATAAATGGTTGGTAAAGGATCTAGGCTATGTGTACGTGTCCAACATAGTGTCTCGTGTCCACCACAATATGACACAGTGTGTCCAGTGTGTGTGTGTGTGTCCATCTGTGTGTGTGTCCGTGTGTCCGTATGTGTGTGTGTGTCTCTGTGTGTGTGTGCGTGTGTGTCAGTGTGTGTGTGTGTGTGTGTGTGTGTCTCTGTGTGTGTGTGCGTGTGTGTCCGTGTGTGTTTGTGTGTCCGTGGGAGAGGAGGAGGAGGAGGAGGAGGAGGAGGAGGAGGAGGAGGAGTTAGGTTAGGGTTTACCTGAGCTCGAGGAGAAGGAGCTCGACGGGGGGGTACGGGTCGCCGGAGAGGGAGTGAGTCGCCGGGGGGGGAGGGAGTCGCCGGGGGGGGAAGGGGTCGCCGAAGGAATCGCTGGAGGGGGGGAAGGAGTAGTGGGAAAAATTGGAAATTTTGAGTGAGTGGGAAAAACGAAACGCTGTGCCCTAAGTAAATATCAACTAACATATATTAAAAACATGTCTAGAAAATCCAAAAAATTTGGAATTGAAGTAACATAGATTAAAAGCATTCTCAATGTAAATATCAACTAACATAGATTAAAAACATAGATTAAAAACACTCCCTTTCAACGACCCATTCTCAATGTAAATATCAACTAACATATATTAAAAACATGTCTAGGAATCAAATCTAGCATTTAAATCATAATTTAAACCATTTAATATAGGAATAAATCTGTGTATGTGTGTGTGTGCATGTGTCTGTGTCTGTGTGTGTGTGTCAGTGTCCGTGTGTGTATGTGTGTGTGTGTGTGTCAGTGTCCTTGTCCGTGTGTGTATGTGTGTGTGTGTGTGTGTGTGTGTGTGTGTCCGTGTCCGTGTCTGTGTGTGTCCGTGTGTGTGTGTGTGTCCGTGGGAGATGAGGAGGAGGAAAGAGAGGAGTTAGGTTAGGGTTTACCTGAGGAAGAGGAGGAGGAGCTCGGATTGGGGGAGGAGGAGCTCGAGGAGGAGAGGATCTCGAGGAGGAGGAGCTCGCCGGAGGGGGAGGGAGTCACCGGGGGGGAGTGGGTCGCCGGAGGTGGGAGGGAGTCGCAGAGGGGGAGGGAGTCGCCGGGGGGGGGGGGGTTGGGGGCGGGAGAAAATGAGAATTTTGGGATTTTCGAGTGAGAGTGGGGGGAAAGAAGGCAGCGACGTGCCCTAAGTAAAATAAATTAGCGACGTCACTTTATGACGTCGCTAAACGTCGCACTGTGGCGACATATATTTGTATTATGTCGTGGAACGTCGCTATTCAGCGACGTAAAAAACTGATGTCACAGAACGTCGCTGGTGAGCGACGTTCTGCGACGTGCTTATATAGGTGTCGCTACTGGCGACGTATTTTCTTGCCGTCGCTAATATACGTCGCTATTTGATGATATTTTAGTAGTGACATGATATGACTTGACTTGAGATATTCTATAGAGTGGGGGCGCTTACCTTGGCTACAGTCTATAGGATCGACTTGACCCTTGTATTCCTCTAGGAGATTGATACTAGGATTGGGTACATTCTCGATTGAGATTCGCTTGCCTTTGACTACAATTGAGACTATAGATTATGAGTGCTTGCCTTAACTAAAGTGTATAGATTTCATCTGACTTACTGTTAGACACTTCTAGTATGGCATGCCACTGTCTTAGGTTCCTTGTATCTTAGTATCCTTGTGTCTTAGTTATTATTTTATGACTATTTCTTATTTTTCCTGCATATTTTACACTGTTACATTCGGTATATTTTTATGTATTTTGCTAGTCCCCTAAGGACCTGGTGATCTCTCCAGGTATTTGTTGAGACTGCTAGAATAGAAGGGTAGATTGGTGGATGATTGCATCTGCAGGATCCAGGTATCGCTAGTGGAACTTTTATCGTTCTTTTATCTTTTATATCTTATGATGACATCTTCAGCTGTATAGCCCAGTTTTACAAGCTTTACTTTTTGTTATGAGCTTATTCAAGATGATTGTATTAAGGTCTGGCTAACTTTATTACAAATGGTCAATTCTTGTATTTATATTCAAGTGGCATTAGTATATTGCTGTTTGATCAACATTAATGCATTTGGTTCCTACTTGAGATTATTATATGTGGATTGAGATATATTTAGACTTGCTAGTTATAATTATACGGGACCTCTAGACAACTTATATATATTCGAATAGGGTTAGAGTCCACTTAATACGTAGCTGGCATATTGACGTATCTTGGTCCTATATTTTGGGACTGGAGCATTACATATTTTTTTGGTGGCCCATGCAGGTCGAGTTAGCCATTTCGGTTACGTTACTGTACCGAGCGGACCTGCAAATAAGACTATACCCTTAGGAATCTCAATCCACAACTGCCTTGACAATTCTTTTGGAAATTTTTTTATTGTCCTTGAACTTCGTATTTTCTCTCGACCATTCGTTTTTTGCTTTTTTTGTGCCATCGCTTCTCGTCCCTTCCTAATTTGGAGTGACAAATGATCGTGCAATATAGAATTTATCAAAAAATCCTAATTTATAGTGTAAGTTAGTTTGCTTATTAAATTTTGGTTTCTTGATAGATAGGAGGGGATTAGAGATGCCATATGTCATAGATATCTAGTGGTATAAATTCTTGCAACTAGTGTGCAAGGGTTATAAAATTTTAGGACATCATGTGTTTGATGGGGGTAGTGTGACCAAAGGGGGGTAGATGTTCTCAAGACACAATGCGATTTATTGATGATGAATTAATTGAAAACTTTTTATGAATTTATAAGCTTGTGAGAGAGGAGATTGGATTTAGTTTTCGATAATTTGTTGGTTGTAGATTATTATTAATAATTGATTTTTAGATTCAAGGCTTGACTAAAGATATAGGAAGAAACCTTTGAAAAAATTAGTCGGTAGATTCAAATAGTTATAGAGGACCGAGAATGTAGTGGTTGAGATACTAGTAATTATAGTTCTTGGCTTGAAGGTCAAGGAGGACAATACTTCAACATGATCGCTGCAAGACTGCCAGTACCAAGAAGAGCGACTAAAGGTAACAATTTACAAGTGTTATGATAGGAATATGGACCAGGAAGTTAATTTGTGATTAATTTCTTGATTAGGAGTAACCATAGGAAAGTAGCACACCTCTTGAGTAATCTTAGAAACAATAGCATACCCTTTATTCTTGTGAATTATTTTTAATTTTGAGGACAAAATTTTTCTAAGGTGGGTAGAGTATAAGACCCCAGATTTTTAAAATATTTCTCCTAGATGGATTCTAGTTAGGTAGCATAGTTATGACCGGTTAGCTATATAGGAATGTAATACCCCAGATTTTTAAAATAATATTTATTATATATATATATATATATATATATATATATATATATATATATATATATATATATATATATATGTAATACCCCAGATTTTAAAAAAAAAATATATATATATATATATATATATATATATATATATATATATATATATA
Organism: Iris pallida; assembly: GCA_029216955.1. Lineage (NCBI taxonomy): Eukaryota > Viridiplantae > Streptophyta > Magnoliopsida > Asparagales > Iridaceae > Iris > Iris pallida. The sequence goes on from JANAVB010007596.1 coordinate 14,986,066, forward strand.
TATCCTCTGGTCCGTCAGCAGGAGACCTATGATTTCTTCGTGGCCGCGGAACCACAACTATTCACAACAGTTCCGATCGTAGCCCTACTGAGCCGTGTGTTTGCCATTGATTATCTAATAACAGAACAGTTTTATGGGAGGACTGAACTTTGATTCACAATTACAAACTCGCTTGTACAAAAGAGAGCCTAGGAATAAAACCTAGGAAAAGCAATCTAAGTACAATTGTTTAATTTGGATTCTGGGGGTGACGGTAGAGGCTCGGGAAAGTGCTATCAACTCTGCCTTACTCCTTGGACGATCGAACGCAACCTCGGCTCCGGCGAAGAAATGCCCTCTCTCTATGTGCTTTTTGCTCTGTGTGTCTCTGTGTGTGTGCAAAAGAATAATCACATGCTATTTATAGGAGTTTGTGATGAGTGGGGTGTTCAGCCACGTGGCCACATCCTTGTAACTGTGCCTTGAGAAGTGGGCAGTTGGGGATTGGTTAAGATTAATCTTGATCTGTTTGTTGCAATAAATCTGGACTGTTATGTCGGTTGCAATAAATCTGAACTGTTATGATCTGTTGGTTGTAATAAATCCGAGTTGTTTAAGACTTAGTCAACTTCTGCCACGTGTCCTAACTGCCGCTATGTTACGAGCCGCATGAATGGTGCATCCTGGCTGAGCCGCATGAAGGACTGTCCCCATGATTGAGCCGTATGAGAGCGGTCTCATGACTGAGCCGCATGAGGGTGGCCCCATAACCGAGCCACATGAGGGTGGCCCCATAACCGAACCGCATGAGGGTGGCCTCATAACCGAGCCGCATGAAGGTCACACAGGCGATCCGCATAAAGAACTTTCTTGGAATTTGTGAATTGTGCCAGCTATCATAAAGATTTTATCGTCTTTTTATAAGCATGTCGCGTCTCTTCTTTATGTCAGAGCCATCATTTCTGTCAGAGTTGTCACTTTATTGTCAGAGTAATAATGGCCAACTGTATGGCCAGCTGTACAGGCAGACTTTTGAACCGCATAAGGCCGCATGGAGCTTTCTTAGCCGTATGAAGCTTTCAGAGCCGCATAAAGCTCCCAGGAATTTTGAGCCGCATGAAACTCTCCAAGTTCTAAGCCGCATGGAGTTTCATGTTGATTCTGGGCTGCATAAGAATTACTGTTCTTTTCCTTGCTTCTACAAGACCCCTTTCAAAGTTTTCAATTTATAAAATTGAAATACTTTGAATAAGAAGCATGGGCATGTTCGCATAGGTTTCTCTGGCCACATAGGCTTCTCTGACCGCATAGGCTTCTCTGGCCGCATAGGCTTCTCTGGTCGCATACTGGTCTTGTGCCACGTAGGCGTCCCATTAATTGCTCTTGATTTGTTTTGATTTTAAAGCCGTCTTTGGATAGGATCCCAAGAGTCGGCATTAAATATTTAGATTTGCTTTGATGATTCTGAGCAGTCTTTGCATGAAAGGGGATAGAATCCCAAGGGTCGGCTTTATCTTCTAGGCAGCATGAAATCCGAAGCGTCTATCGGTTCACACGCCCCGCCAGCCTATAAATATGAGCAATTTTTGAAGAGAGAGATTCTTTACTCTCTTCTTTCTTCAAGCTTTCTTGCCCTAGTCTCCATCTCTTCTCCTCTTTCGATCATCAATGGATCCCAAGGGTCCTCCAGTGCTGCGGCAAAGGAAAAAGGAGTTGCCTCCTCGTCGGCGATCTCAGTTCACCCCGACGTTCATCCTGCTATTGACGGTAAGAGTGTTGGGAAAGAAAACTGCATGGCTTCGAACCCTAACCATAATGGCTATGTCGCATGTTTTATGTACGGGCCTTCTTCGTTCTTCACTAAACTGCTCAAGTTCAGTGTGCCGTATGGACCGCAGGAACTCCTCATGTCCGAGCCGCATGAGAGTTTACTTCATGACTGAGCCGCATGAGAGTATGCCTCATGTCCGAGCCGCATAAGAGTAACCCTCATGTCCGAGCCGCATGAGAGTAATCCTCATGTCTGAGCCGCATGAGAGTCATCTCGTGGTCGCATAAACACCTTATGAACTGGGCCGCATGAAGACCCACAAAACAGAGCCGCATAAGCTCCTTATAAACTGGGCCGCATGAAGTCCTATCAAACAGAGCCGCATAAGCTCCTTATGAACTGGACCGCATAACGACCCACCTAACAGAGCCGCATAAGCTCATAAAGCATTAAGTGGTTTTTCTCTGGCTATCTTCTGAATTCTTTCTTTTATCTTTTTTCAGTGAAGTTGCCAGTCAATCCTGCGGGAGAACTCTTGGTAGGTCGCGCCCAATCTGCTGTGGGTGTGAGGTTCGACCACATAGTTGATTATGTGTCAGATCAATTTCCCAAAGATGATCCTGAGGAGAGGTTGAGGGATATCAAAAACCATTCTTTCTTTTTTCTCTCGGGCATGATGAACTCGGAGAAATTGGGGGGTCAATACCTGAAACCTGTATTCCTCTTTGGGGATGCCCTGACTGTAAAGAACTCCAACGTTTTAGATATATCTGAAAGTTGGAGTTTTTCTTCTAACGGGTGGCGATCCATATTCATCAGATGGAGCGTCACTTTCCGCTGTCGTGGTTCAACATGCTGCCAACCGACAGAAAAATGGTATACTCCTTGACTCAAACCCAGCATGGGATGTTTGTGGGTGATATTCACTATAACAGAAACTTGAGGTCGGTGGTCGTGAGCAGGACACCGGTCAGCTGCTATGTGATAGGGTTGGCCCCAGGTAGTTTCTTAAATGTACAGGGTCCCAACTTCCGGTTCTCTCAAGCTGACACTTTTATGAACCAGCTTGCTCAGAAGGGGTCCTACCCCATTGGTCGGTTGGCACTGCTGAACTGGATGAACCCTATCCCTTCATGGATCAACTTGACTACATGGATTTTGTGGACATACGAGAATCTCCTGCACGAGATTGGACTCTATCATGCCGTTCGGGGCACTTATTATGGTTTGCCCATAAATAAGAAGCTCTTTATGGCTCTTCTTGAAATGTACAACCGCCGAACGGGGACCTTCTTTACCCCTGGAGGGGAGATGGGGCTCGCTCTCCATGAGATGTGCGAAGTCTCCAAGCTACCATGGGGAGACAAAGTTTTCGAGGCATATACTCATACGAATGAAGAGTTCGAGGAGTTAGAGCAGCAATTCTCGGGCTTTGTGGCTGTCTACCGGGAATTGCTGTGTCACCACAGCATGTGCCAGCAGATGTCGAAGAAGAAGAACGACAGCTCGAAAGGGAACCTTCCTCATACGAAGGCCTGGCTCAGTTACCTTTTTAAGCTCGGCGCCTCAGGCCGGGTTTCTCCCCGAAGTCCTCGAACCCGGGAGGAGGTGCAGGACCAGGTGTCGACCGCCAAGAGGGTAAAAACCACAGGCGACAGATTTGGGAGTCAATCTGACTCTTTTAATTACTTTTATCAGGATACTCAGAAGTTGTCCAAGAAGGCTCTTCTGGCAGGATTTCTGATGGTATGGCTGTAGAACTGCGTAGTTTTGGGCAGGGCTGGCTCTATTGAGAGAATCAGCCGTAACTTTATCCTTCCTGCGGTAAAGCTAGTCTTTGGGGACAGGCTAGCTCTCCTTTCTGCCATGGTATGCAGCATACATCGTGGCCTCCGCACTTTCTCGTCCAAGGTCATTGCCCGTGATACGACAAAAGACTTTAAACGAATCGAGCTACCCTATCATTATCTGATGGGGTGGCTATTGATGCACTGCCAGTCTTTGATGAGGCGTGGCCCAGAAGACGACGTAACTGCGGATGATACCTTCATCTTCCAGTATCGCCGTATGCCCTGGGAGTGCAGTACCATGCCAGCCTGTCGGATGGCGCTGGCGAGAGTGGACAGATACACATTTTTCGTGTATGTCCCTTATTTTACTGATGAAGAAGTGAGGGGCGTACGTATTGATGGTACTGGGCCTCACCACCTCTTGTCTGATAAGATGCTCCTCTGGTTGCAGAACATCCGTCCTACACACCTGGTATATCACAACCGTAACTCCGTCTTCTTGGAGCCTTACTTACCCAGTCGTTTCTTCCGACAGTTTGGGTACAGTCAGCTGTTCTTGGACAATCCCAGCTCCTGCCTGGGTTTTGAGGGTAGCATCCTTGACGGCATCCGAGCTTGGCATTACTATAATACTGTTCACACCCATACCAGCTTCTCTGTGCCTGATGCTAGGGAGTCAGGGCAAATTTTGTACATGGTGGCTCTGTACCATGTTATGGTGAACAAGCTCCCTACCGATTTTGACCCAAGTACCAGTTTTATTGTCGGTACTGGTTTGGAGGAGAAACCAAAAGGGTCCAAGATGAGGACAAAGAAGGGGAATGCAGTTGATGTATCAGACTCGGAGTCTACCAATGCGGACGAAGAGGATGACCCCGATAACTTGCCTCTTCCTCCTGCAGATGATGTGGTGGCAGATCAGCCCCCTATTGTGCCTAATCCTTCACGCAAGCGAGGCAGGCGTGAGTCCGTTGTTGGCGGTATAACTTACTCCCGAAAATGGGCTGCTGTCAAGCCTTGCGGGCCAATCATTAGGGAGAGAAGCGAGGATATTGATGCCATTTCGGAGGTGAATCGAAGTACAACTGTCTTTTTTAGCTCTTTTTTTTCTGCACTATAATCTGGTCATTCTTCTTTTCTTTGTAGAAGACAGGAGAAGTGGACTCTCGAGAGTCGGCTACTGTCTCTGAAGTTGACCCGGCTCTAGCCACTTTAATTAGTGATATGAGTGCTGAGCTTATTTTTGCCAGGGTTCTCCCGACGACGGCTGAGGTTCCTCATGTTGCTGACATCTCAACCCAGGGCGATGTGGGATCTACTGAGCCAATCCCCGAGGTTGTTGAACTTCATCCGGGTGATGCTGACCCAATTGTGTCCACCTCTGGGGCGGCTGGGGCAAAAGAACCAGCTGCATTCGGCTCAGATGTCGTTGGTGAAGAGGATACGGTGGCTGGAAGTGAGCCTCAGCTTCAGTAATCCTCCCATGGTAAGCTAAGTCATGTCTTGACTAGTGAGGAGGTTCATTTGCTCTATCTTCACATCCTTCGGGTTAACCTGATCGATGGTTGCTCCGGACATACAGATCCTGCTCCTTCGTCGCTGACGACGGACATCGTCGAGGGAGAAGTCACCGGAGGGGATGTAATGGAGGAAAGTATGCCTCCTCCCCATCCAACTTATATCGAAGGAACTCCTACCTGATCGAATTCAGGAGAACAAGCAGTGGAACGGTCGGGACGGGAAGAAATGGTCCCTGTACCCTCCTTGGTTCATGTGGCTCCAATACCGGAGGTCGACCTTTCTGCCCTGCCCAGTCTCCGGATCCTTCGAGCTGTGGAGGAGGAGATGGCTGCTATTCAAGCATCTTATCGCTCGAAACTTGTTTCCCTAGTGGCAGGGGCGTCAAGTTTTGGTGCATCTTCTTCAACTCTGCCAGCTACTCTTCCTTTGACGCCGTCTTCTTCGGAAGTTCTGGCTGAATCGTCGAAGGATGTGGTTGATAGTTTCTACCGTCACCTGAAGCGAGGGGTTGAGGCTGCCGTGGAGAGGGGGACATCTTTTGCATTGGCCCATCAATGTGCCCGTGGCCAGATTGAACTCCTCAGAACCCTCTCCGGTGGGACAGGGATGGTCGAGCTTTTGGAGCCCAAGTTACTAGAAGCTGATCAGCTGGTGGCTCAATTTCAAGTACCGCGACAAGTCGATCTGTCTTCAGCAATAGATCAGGAGCGTGCCTTCCTTATAACAGCCTTGGAAAAGGTAAGGACGGTACGGGAGACGTCCAAGCCTGCTCTGGTGAAGGACCTCCGAGATTTATTTCTGAAGTACGATCAGCTAAGCCGCCGAAGAGAGGATTGTATTGCTCGAAAAGAGACCGCCTCTCGTGAGATAGCCGATACCAAGGAGCAGATCCTCCAGCTTCATAGAAAATTGGTTTCTTTGGAATCTGAGCTCCAAGCCTCGCGCGAAGACAATGAGCTAATTTTCTGGGAGACCAACAAGGTCACCCGAACCTCAGATGCCTTGGAGCGTGCCCTGAAGAAACTTGAAGATGGTGGCAGGCACATGCGCATCTGGAGGATGCAGAGAAGTTGACGTAAGAGGCTGAGCGTCGGGCCACCCTGAGAATTGAGCGGTCGACGTCCAAACTGAAGGACCGACTCCGAGAATTATGTGTCGTCGAACCATGATCGGCTTTTCTTTCTTTCTTTCTTTATGTTTCTTCATCTTTTTGACAGGGACGTGGTCACAAAAAATGTAGTACTTTTGATTTTAAATAAATGACTTTGTTTACATCATCTTTTATCTGTTGTGCTTGTACTGCATCTTTGGTATTATGTGTTTGCCCCACTGGAGGACTTTCTGTAGACCTATTACCCTTGGCATACCTTGGTTTTAGGTATGGATAATAAGCTTGATAGGGATACCTAGAACGACTCCGTGGTAAGGTGGACATGGAAGTTCTTGGTATTGGGCGAAAGAATGCCATGGAACGGCTGGGTTCCAGAGGCATAAGATTGTAAAAAAAGAGGCGCGTGTACTAGAGAACCTAGTACAGCATTTGGGGTCAACTACAGACATTTGTGGTTAACTGTGGACATTTGTGGTCAACTGTGGACATTTATGGGCCTTATAATCCTTGGCGTACCCTGGTTTTGGGTACGGGTAATAAGTCGAGAGAAAACCAACATACTTACTCAGAGGAAATGAGGACGTGGTAAGTATGAGAGTTTTACAACGGAGTCTTCCTGCTCAGAGGTAATGAGGATGTGGCAGGAGTGGATTCAATGCAGAATACATAGAACAACTCAGAGGTAATATGGACGTGGAAGTTCTACGTAAGGGGTGATTTGTTTGTGATGGAAGAGAAACAACTCAGAGGTGACATCGACGTGGTTGTTTCTAGAATTTTGTGGACCTGTTACCCTTTTTTATGCGCTGAAAGCGCGGGTAATAGATTATGAGGAAGATGCTCTTTTAGGGAGGAAGTTCAGAGATATGATTATACATGACTCACTACCCAGATGACCAGAGTGTAAGTTCAGCGGTACTTAAGGATAAATAACTTAACAATCCGGTTGATTCGGCGGATGTCGTTTAGACATAGTATTTCTTCAGGAACTTTCCATTGATGGGCATCATGAGCAAGTCTCCATTTTGCTTTGCGAGACGGTATGCACCATTGGAGAATACTGCCTCGATGATAAATGGGCATTCCCACTTTGGCTGGAACTTGTTGGCGGTTTTGTGAGTCATAACCATCGGCCTCCGAACTGCCAAGACGAGATCGCCCACTTGGAATGTTCTGAGTTTAACCTTCTTGTTGAAGGCTCCAGAGATGCGTGCTTGATAAAGCTCGATTCGTTGTTGAGCTAACAGACGCTTCTCGTCTAAGGCCTCCAACTCCTGTAGCCGGCGATGGTAATTATCATCCGTCATCAATCGGTAAGTGAGGGCGACACAGAGCGAGGAGATTTGAGTCTCCAGTAGGAGAACTGCCTCACTTTCGTACACCAAAGAAAATGGTGTGTTCCCAGCTGTTGTCCGGACTGTAATACGGTACGCCCATAAGCATTCGCCAAGCTTTTCATTCCAATCATATTTGTTTGAGGACACGAATTTTTTGAGAAGCTTGATTATAGTTTTTTTGAAAGCTTCCGCCAAATCATTAGCCGTCGGGTTGTAGGGCGTTGACGCAACGTTCTGGATCCGATGTTTATCGCAAAATCGATAGAAGGCGTGGCTTGCGAACTGCGGACCATTATCGTGGATGATCCTTCGAGGCAGTCCAACGCGATAGATGACGTGATGCTTGAAGAAGCTGATCACGTTTGATGTCTTCACTTTTGCAAGTGGAACAACTTTCGCCCATTTGGAGAAGTAATCCGTAATTGCCAGTATAAAATGGTGTCCTCTAGATGAAGGTAGAGTGATTGGACCAATGATATCCATTCCCCACGCCTCAAATGGCCAGGATGCCACCGTCAGATGTAGGAATTCGGATGGTTGGTGTATGAAATCTGTGTGGACCTGACAAGCTTTACACTTTCTTGCATAGTCTATCTCGTCTGCCACCATCGTAGGCCAGTAATAGCCCATCCGACGACGGTGGTCTTGTAGTTTCGGGCCAGGTTGATGGGTCCCACAAACGTCGTCGTGAGCTTCGCGTAAGGCTTCTTTGGCTTCTGTATTTGACAAACATCAGAGCAGTAATCCATCATAGGATCGCCGATACAGCATTTTTGTCTCAGTATCGTAGAAGAATCTAAGAGAACGTCTTCTGATAGAGGTGGCTTCTTTCGGATTTTTTGGCAAGATGCCATAGACTGCAAAGTCGATAAATGGGAGCCTCCAGTCCTGCGTCTCGTCGCCCGTCTGGGCAGAATAACTCTCAGCAAATTGGAAGTTGTTCTTAGGGCAGACCAATTCGTGGCCTATTACGTCAACCAAATGATGAGTATAATTTGGGACCGCCAGTGAAGCGGCCAGTCCTGCTAAGGCGTCGGCTTCAATGTTCTGGAGTCTAGGAACATGTTCTATGAAGAATCCATTTAGGGACGTAATGATGGCGATTGCGATTTGATGATAGGGGATCATGTCTTCATGGCGAACTTCATATGAACCCCGTATCTGATTGACGATTAACTGTGAATCGCCATATGCTTCCAGGTACTCTACCCCCAGTTCCTTTGCAAGTCGGAGGCCGATAACCAAGGCGTTGTACTTGGCCACGTTGTTTGAACAAGGTTCCGTGAGTGTGTATGCCCGGTTGATCACCAATCCAGAGGGAGAAATCAGTACCACTCCGACCCCGACGATGATGTTGCCTTTGGGTCCGGTTCTTGAAGCACCGCCAAAGAACATTCGCCAGATGGTATCATGGGAAGCCATGTTTGAATTGGCGACCTCGTCTGGGATCTCTTCATATATTCTGGTTGACTCCGAACCTGGATGGGCCGCTAAAAAGTCTGCCAGAGCTTGACCTTTAACAACCTTCTGCGGGACGAAGATCATGTGGTAGGGAGACAATAATATCGCCCAGGTAGCAAGGCGAGAGCTGAGTGCACCCGGCTTGGTCATGAGGACCCTTAGGGGGTTGACTCATGATATGCCATGGATGGTCTGTCCTGTAACATAGTGTCGCGCCTTCTGGATAGTGAACACCAAAGCAAGATATTCCTTTTCCATGGTGGTGTATCTATGATCAGGTCCTATCATCATTCGACTGAGATAATAAATAGCTTGTTCATGCCCTGCATCATTGTTTTGTGCTAGTAGAGCACCGAGGGAATGCTCCATCCCTCGCACATATATCAAGAACGGCTTCCCAGCAACAGGGGCTAACAAGACTGGAGGGTTTGACAGATATTCTTTAATGTTGTTGAAGGCGCGTTGGCACTCTTCATCCCATGCGAAGGAGACGCCCTTCTTTATGAGGTGGGTGAATGGTTGACACCGTCCAGAGAGGTTAGAGATAAACCTCCTGATATAGGCTAGCCTCCCTTGAAGGCCTCTGAGTTCTCAGAGGTTTCTCGGGGGGCCCATCTCCATGATTGCCTTCGTCTTCTCAGGGTCTATGTGGATTCCCTGTGCAGTAATGATAAAACCCAAAAAAAATTTGCTAGATACGCCCAAGAAGGATTTTGTAGGATTCATCTTCAGGTTGTGTGCTCGCATCAGGTCGAATACTGTCCTCAAATCGTGCAGATGATCTCCCTTAGAGCGGCTTTTGACGACGATGTCGTCGACGTAACACTCCACGGTCTTACGCAGGTGATCTCTGAAGATGACACTCATAGCTCATTGATATGTAGCACCGGCATTCTTTAAACCAAAGGGCATGACTGTGTAACAGTACACGCCAATCGGCGTTCGGAATAATGTATGTTTTTTGTCGTCAGGAAACATCTTGATTTGGTTGTATCCTGAGAAGCCGTCCATGAACGACATGTGCTCAAAGCCACATGTGTTGTCAATCATTATGTCCGTAATAGGAAGAGGGAACTCATCTTTAGGACATGATTTGTTCAGATTTTGGAAGTCGATGTAAATTCGGATCTTTCCATTCTTCTTGAGGACCGGTACTATATTGGCGATCCAGTCTGGATGTTGTTCCTCACGGATGAAGCCACTGGCTATTAGTTTGTTGACCTCAGCTTGGATAGAATTTATGATGTCTGGGCGGAACCGTCGTTGCTGTTGCTTGACCGTTTTTACGTCCGGATGAATATTTAGCTTATGGAGTGCAATCTCGGGGTTTATCCCTGGCATGTCTTCATAGCTCCAAGCAAACACGTCAATATACTCTCTGACGAGTTGCAATAGCGACTCCCGCTCTTCATCTGTCAGACTTTTGCTAACGAAGATTGGTTTTGGAGAGGATTCATCACCGAGGTCAACTTGTATGACCTCATCTTCGATAGGAGGATCTCTTCGTTCGAAACACTTCTTCCACTGCACATCTAGCTGTTGTACCCAAGGCTCTAACTTGAGGAGCTCGAGTACATCTTCGTCTTCTTCATAGGCGTCAGCAAATGCCATATTGACAGACCAAACTTGCCTGAATACGTCCCCGACACTGACATCCAAATCAGAAGTGGATGATCCGGTTGAATGTGAATGCCATTCGCACTCCTCATCCGAGCTCTCAGGAGTTGTTGCGGGTGTAACATAGCCTAGACCATGTCTGGTTTTGTTGCAGTAATCTTGTGGTTTTCCAGTCGGGACCGACAATTGCAAAGGTAATCGCCGATCGGTGCTGTAATTCAAGCCTGGCGTAGTCTCCATATCATACCCCTATTTTTGCATGAGGTACTTGGATCGGGAGCTATACAGATAAAGGGGTAGTCTCCCGGTGTCGGGCTCGAGATCAACTTCTTCTATCCTGAAGGGATATGGATCATTCTTTCGGTCGAAGATGATTGGATGATCCTCTTCCTCGACTATGAAGCAAGTGCCTTCCACGGGAGTGAGTCGGTTCACGGTATAGACATTTGTCACTTGGGTGTGTAGGTTGGTGCCTATACCGTATTCCATAGCATACATTATACAAAGCTTATTAAGCTCGAGGTAGTTCAAAGATAGCCTTTTATTGATAAAGTAAGGTATCTTTTCAGGTGGGATTACATCATCAGCAGAAGGAACATCAGTATGGGCAGCCACATACTTGGCTAGCTCTAATTCCTCTTCAGCCACCCCTTGTATCAATGAAGACTGTGAGGATGACCTGGGCATCTTGATCATCAGGGGCTCCACTAGTGGTACTGAATGTGGGGTTGTAGACGCACTAGCGACCCCTGGCTTAGCGCTTGGTGCTGGACGTGGAGTTGTTGGGTCACTAGCAGTCCCCGGCTTAGCGCTTGGCTGTCGACTTGTCCTGGGAAGACGAATTGTCATAGGCTTAACAGAAGGATTGATCTCTTCTGCTTGATGTTGGCCGGCTCTGGGCAGCCTGATTGTCAGTGGCTCCATAGTGGGTCTCGGCCCTTGGCCAAACCTTGGCAGTCGGATTGTCATCTGCTCCTTTTGTGTAGTGAGCACCGGGAGACTAGTTGTGGCTGTAAGAGGTGTAGTCCTGCCTGGTTTGTGGGGTTGGAGATGGATTCTCAAGGATTTCTCAGGCCCTACAATGGATTCTCAAGGATTTCTCAGGAATCCGAATAGTAGGATTCGACCCCTTTAAAGGGATCGATGTCGACAAATTCCGTCTTTACGAAGTCGTGCTTGTCGACGTATTTGAAGCATTGGTCCAATGTGGAGGGCACGATCATATAATCATGTATCTACGGACGCCCCAGAAGAATATTGTAGGAGGTATCTGCGTCTGACATAGCAGGTCACTTTCGACTGAAGATCGCTAATTTGGCATTTTAGGCGAATCTTCCCAATGCGATAGCTCCTCCCTGAATTAAAACCACTGATGGCGGTGCTGGTAGGAGTCAGCCGATGCATAGGGATGCGCAGGAGGTGAAGCAAGCTCTTCAGAATAATGCTTATCGGGATCAATGTGCATCTGATCCACCTTGATATCGTCGACGTATCCAGTATAATACAGAGGGCGATCGTACAGGTTGGTCTTGATAAGCATGTCCTGCGAAGTGAATACAATATTGGGCATTGTACCTGTACAAGCGTTGTCCGGGAGATCTGCCGACGAGCTCTCTCCTGTAAACTTGACCTGAGCCAGATATGTATCGGCGTTCTGGAGTGCTTCGCTCAGTGCGACGCGAACATCTTTGGAGAGTCTCAGGAGCTCATATAATGACAATTTGGCTGGTGTGTTAGCCAATTGTGCCAAAATGTCAAAATTGTAGGGCTTCTCCTGCCCCTGAGGCGTGTCTTTCCGGAGCGACTTGTCAAAGCGGGTCTTCTTTAGCTTAGGTTTATCGGCCGATGGAGGCTGAGAAGGTCCTGAGATATCAGCAGTGGCCGGCTGACGTTCTTCAGCCGAGTTACCCGGCATGGGTTGAGTTTGTGCACCAGACCGGGTAACGACAGCTGTCGCTTCTTCGACGTCGGCTGAGATTGTGCGGCAGGACTTGATTTTCCTTCCCTTCTTCTTGCTAGTAGAGGGTGATGCTGGCTGGGTTACTTCAGATACTAAGTCAGGGTGGACCCACATGACCTCCCCTCGTGATGTGGTGAGGGGTACCATCCCAGCAACCTAGTCTCGGGGAGGTGGAAGATTAGCGACCTCTATTTTTGCCCGAGGGACGGGTACTATGATGTCTTGGGTCCTCGTCGACGGGAAGCTACCGAATTGGACTGACACCATGTTGGCAGCGACAGTCACCTCCTCGAAATCAATGGCCAGGGCCTTGGAGTCGATGAGGTTCTGGATGTACCGCTTCAATTGGAAGCAGTCTTGTATAGCATGGTGGACGTAGCGATGGTAGTGACATTACTTGGGGCTCTCCATCTCTGCAGGTCAAGGTTCACGCCTTGGCGGAGGGAGCTTAATTCTGTCTCCTTGTAAGAGCATGTCAAAGATGGGCTTGACATGACTATCCATGAAGGAGTAAGTCATCTGCGGCCACTGATTTTCTGCCTGCTTCGGTTCGGGCTTCTAGGCTGTATCGGCCACCATAGCCTGTTTGCCCTTGTTGTCTCGATTGTTGGAGGAATTATCGTCGTTGTTGTTGTTGGCATTAGGGCGTTTGCCCTTGTCCTCCCCATCCAAGATGTGCAATCCTAGTTGGCGAGTTTTCTTCAACTTGGCTTCTGCGCTAGTGGCGCTGATGATGAAAGTCTTCCAGTCCTTAAATTGACTTTTGCCCATCCAGAGGCTGATTTTGGGGAGCAGCTTCTTTTGGCAAATTTTAATTAAGGAAGAGTCTGGGTTACCGGAGGGCAACTTCATCGCGGTTTGGCAAAACCGCTCAATGTAGTTCCTTGTCAGCTCCTTCTCTCCTTGAACAACGTCCATGAGGGTCGACATTGTCACATCTTGTCCCACCTCATAGAACCTCTCCAATAATATATGTTTGAAGCCGGCAAAGGAATGGATGCAGTTGTCCAGCAAATTACGGTACCAGTCGAATGCGACTCCCTCCAATGCCCCCACGAACAATCATGTAATGATGGCATCATCATGCGGCAGATGATCTGTTGTGACCTCAAAGTAGGTTATGTATCGGCTTGCAGATGTCTTCCCGTCATAAGGGTTGATGTTGAATGGTTTGTATCAAGGATGGAAGGGGACATCTTTCCTTGCAGCGGGATACGGCTGTCGTATCCTGAGGTTCTGAGAGTTTTCTCGGGCGTGAAATATTTCCCAGAGCTCCTGGACTTCTCTTCTCGCCTTCCTGGCCTCTTCTGCAGCAGTGGGAGCCGATACTCCAGGTGGATTGTCGCCCGGGGTTGGTGCGAAAGTGTTTGAGTCTGCATTGGCGGCAGGACCCAAGCTTGTTTGGCCAGGTGTCCTTCCTTGGAGAGCCGGTAGGGCTGCCTTGATCTCGTCCACCGACTTAACCAAGGTATGAAGTATGGCCTCGAGAGTATCGAGGCGCTGCCGATTACTGGGACCGTCTTAATCATTCTCAGTCATGAATACTGTCTTCACGTGAGGAGAAGTGGAAGGCACTGTAGAAGATGTGCTCTCCGAATCATACCCCCGAATAGAAAGTCGTCGGGGTATGTGGGAATGTTCTCCTCCGATTCGGACTCAGAGGAAGTGCCACCCCCTGCATAGGAGGTTGCCTCATCTGGAACTTATGGAGGTCTTCTGGGACGTCTGAATTTGCTGCATCTGTTGGGGGGATTATCTCCCCAGGTTGATCTACTTGGTACACCGGATTGTTGTGGATGTTCCGGGGAGTGCTACCCCCAGCTTCGGCTACCCCCAGGGATGTAGATGACAAATCTCCAAGTGTTGAAGGTTTCGTCTTCGAGCAGGTGCCTTGATAAACTCCTCCTGTGGTGGTTGTGGACAACCGCTTGGATGAGAGTTTCTTAGCTGTAGTGTTCGTCCCTACATCGTGCTCCGTTCTCCGTCTACGGGGTGCACAAGAAAGGAACACTGTCGCTATCGACTCGGTCGGGACCGATAGGTCGGGATCGATCGAATCGATCGAACGGAAACGGTTGAATTAAGATCCATTCCACGTTATGGAATAGCTTCTTCGAAACCAAGTCCCATTATTCAGCGGGTAGCGCCTCGAGGATTGACTCTGCGGCTGAGTCGGGAGAGACCTTATGTTGCTCTGTTTTTCATGCCGCTTGCGTTGGTTTTGGCTTTGGTTTTCTGAATGCGTTTTCGTGAATGTTTTCGATGGTTTTCATGGCTTACATTTCGAACTCGCATTTCCTATCGAACTTCTTATCTAATAAGTGTTCTAATCGGTTGCTTGTACGATTTCAGGTAATCGCGTAGGCAACGTCTAGCGCGGCCAACCAGTCTCTCGCCTCAAGCAAAAACTCAAGGTGAGTGGCTGACCTCCTTCGTCTTGACCCTCTATTTCAAAATGAGAACTCGGGTAATGATATCGAATTTGAATGATTTGCTTGAAGAATACAAGTCCTATGTGCTAGAAGAGAAAAAGATGAGTTGTGTAGAAAGGAGATAGAATTATTTTAGGCCTGCAAAACAACCAAGTAAATGAATCGATTACATAACAAGCCCCAATGGTACCCTAAAATATACCTTGTTAACCTACCACGGTCATGGACAACTTGTCGACAAGGACGATGGTTTCTTCAAGCGGCAACCCGGGGCCACGGGACCGACTCGGCCTAGGAAGAAACAGGTTATAGCCGAGCTGGGTAATAGGCAATCGGTAATACGGGGACTTGCATCAGAGCTTGCTACTTGCGTTGCAAGGGTCCCGTTTACCAGGCTATGTCCAGGATGGCTAGTTAATGCCAGTGACCTCCACATCAAACACTTGATATAAATTGTTATCAACTAACAGGGAAGGTGATGGTAAGTTTTATGTCGCACGGTGTGCTCTGCTGAGGGAAATTCTGGTGTAACTTGCTTGGTTTATGTTTCGTCAAAATGCTTTGTATGAAAATGTCTAGGATGGCTAGAAAGATCACTAAAAGTAAGTCATATGATTTTATCTAAATTCTTGAACCAAATGAGAGCCTGGAAATTAATTAGTCACTCGCCAGTACATGTTGATTGTACTGATCCTCGCTCTCTCTACAGTTACGATAAATCGGGAGGAGCGTGCCGCATGAAGGGAGGCAACGCTAGTGTATTTTGAAGCTTCGTCCGTGCGGTCAAAGCTTAGATACAAGTCCTTTTGAAGACTCCGTTGTTGAAGACCAGAAGATAGATGGAGCGACTTTCCATCATCCCAGGTGGTTTTGTAATGCTGGATGTAATCAAGGGATGAAATGTATGGAATGGCTATCTCGTCGACGTTCATTTTGTAATGGAGTCAGTTTGTAAAAAGCCCACACGGCGCCCTTGTATCGAGTTTGTAAAATGATGTTCATTATCAATAAAGCTTAAGTTTTCTCCTATATATTGTGTATTCAATTTTACTCTGCACATTCTCTTGTTGTTGTGTTTTGGATAACCTTATGACTATGCCTTGTGAGAACGCAATTTAGGTTCGCACGGCATCACGTGCGGGGGACGACTATCGATTCTACGGAATCGGGGCGTGACATAATGGTATCAGAGCACGGCTTTACGTCCTTGGCCTCTAGTGTCGAGTTTCCAGTCTCAAAACTGTTGGTCTCGTGTCGATGAGATATGTCATTCCATACGAGTGAGTCCGTAATAAGTTTTGTGACTAATGTATTTTGCCTTCAAAATCCTAGAAGGTGCGACGATGAACGTGGCGATGAACGAAGAAAGTGCTTCGAGCGGCTCGAGTAGCTCGAGGCCCGGACCCTCTAACGATGCCATGGAAAGGATGTTGCGTATGCTGGAAGAGCAACAACAACAAGCTCAGGAAAATCAACGTCTGAATGAGCAACATCGACGGCAGACGGAGGCACGCCAGACTCAGTTCGAGGCCCGATTCGATGCACAATTCAAGTTGCAGCAGAAGCAGCTTGATACTCTTCAGCAGATTGTTCAGACAGTTGTGGCCAACAACAACAACTCTGCGACAACCCATGCCATAACCGAGCCTGCGGCCAGACAAAGTGAAGTCAAACTGGAGGTACCCGAGCCTACACCTGCCGCACTAAGAAGTTCCAACTTCGACGTGTCAAAATTTACGAAAAGCTGCCACACTTCCTTCAACGGCACAGAAGATCCCTTCGTGGCGATCGACTGGTTGGAGGAGTTGGAAGATAAATTTGAGCTTCTGGGTGTCGAAGAGTCCAAAAAAGTCGCATGCGCTCAACTTCTACTCCGATTGAACGCGCACGACTGGTGGGCCGTGCAAAAGCGAGCGATCAGACGCGACAACGAGACAGCTGCAATTTCTTTGGCCACCTTCCGGGAGGTGTTCGAGATCGAGTACCTCCCTGAAGCCGTTCGACAAGAGAAGAAAAATGAATTTATGCAGCTAAGGCAAGGGAATATGACGGTGCGGCAGTATGCAGCAGAGTTCAATAAGTTAGCCAAATTTGCTGGAGAATTCCTGCCCTCGCTGGCGAGTCGTGCTCGACGGTTCGAAGTGGGTCTACGACCATCTATTTACGCCCACGTGTCTGTTCCGTAATACAAAATGATGGGGGAGTCTCTCAACCACGCCCTCCGCCTTGAACGCCAATACCCTCCAGGTGCTGCCGGCGCTGTGCATACCTACAATCACAAACGCCCTAGCCACGTGGGAGGAAACAATGTGACCAAGCGTCCAAACAATGGGCAATGAGGCGGATATCAAGGGCGTAATCCATGGCCTTACTGCATCCGTTGTCACCAGTCCGGTCACACTATCATCGATTGCCGGATACCAGAAGATAGGTGCTGGAACTGTGGCAAGAAGGGCCACGTTCATGCTGATTGTCCAGCCAGAAGGCCGAACCCAACGGCGCCCCAACAGCACCGTCCAATGGCACCCCAACAGCACCGTCCAATGATGCCCCAACCGTACCGTCCAGGGAATCACATCCCAGCGCCTCGAGCCCATCAACCCGCACCGCAAAATGGCCAAGATCGTCGCCCCAACACTTAGGGCCGCATCTATGCTATGACTCGAAATGAAGCACTTGCATCAGATACAGTAGTGTCAGGTATACTAAATTTCAATAATGTACCTGCTCGTGTGTTATTTGATTCAGGCGCTTTGCATAGTTTTATATCGACGGACTTTGCCGCCGAGCACAAATTTCCTGTAATATCATTAGATCTCGACCTTAGCATAAATACACCTTCGGGCACACCAATACTCACAAACTTAGCCTGTGCCGACGGGATTATCTGTATCGGCGGTCAAAAGATCGGTCTTGACGTGATAGTTTTAGACATGAAGGACTTTAACATCATTCTGGAAATGGATTGGCTCGGGCCGTGCAACGCAACTATAGACTGCACCAAAAAGACGGTCACCTTCCGCATACCAGGAGTGCCTGAATTCTACTTTTTGTGTGGTGAGGCATCGTCGACCTGCATGCTGATCTCGACAATTTCCGCTCGGAGGATGCTGCATTCTGGGTGCGAAGGCTATTTGGTGTCCGTCCGAGACATACGACAGGATGGTACAAACGCGGGCCAGACCGACGTTATGGCAGAATTCCCTAATGTGTTCCCGGATGAACTACCTGGCATGCCCCTCAACCGAAAAATCGAGTTCAGCATTGATACATTCCCCGATACTCGACCGATTTCCAAGGCCCCGTACAGAATGGCCCCCGTCGAGCTGAAGGAACTCAAGGTCCAGTTACAAGAGTTACTTGACAGAAGATTTATTCGGCCTAGTGTTTTACCGTGTGGAGCGCTCGTGTTGTTCATGAAGAAAAAAGATGGGTCCATGCGTCTGTGCGTCGATTACCGAGAGCTGAACAAGGCCATCATCCGGAACAAGTACCCATTGCCCCGCATAGACGACTTATTCGATCAACTGCAAGGCGCCTCAGTATTTTTGAAGATTGATCTCCGCTCGGGCTATCATCAACTCAAGATCATGTCAGACGACGTGCAAAAGTCAGTCTTTCGTACTCGGTACGGCCACTACGAGTTCTTGGTGATGCCATTCGGCCTGACGAACGCCCCTGCCGCCTTCATGGATCTGATGAATCGGGTATTTCGACCCTTTTTTGATAAATTTGTGGTAGTCTTTATTGATGATATTCTCGTCTACTCGAAGGACAGGGCGCAGTATGCAGAACATCTACGGGCCGTGCTCCAGACACATTGAGAGAATGAGTTGTATGCAAAGCAGAGTAAGTGCAAATTCTAGCTAAGCAGCGTATCCTTTCTTGGTCACATCATTTCGTCCGTAGGCATTGCAGTCGATCCGAAGAAAGTGGAAGCTGTTGCTGATTGGAAGCGGCCTGCGTCTGCTAGTGAGATTTGAAGCTTTCTTGGTTTGGCGGGATACTATCGACGCTTCGTGAAAGACTTCATGAAGATTGCATCGCCATTGACTCGCCTCACTCAAAAGAGAGTCGTGTATGACTGGTCGGATGACTGTGAAGCTTCCTTCCAGGAGCTAAAATAGCGACTAATTTCGGCACCTATACTCGTACTTCCAAATGGGCCAGAGGGTTTCAAATATTCAGTGATGCTTCAGGCCAGGGCTTGGGATGTGTGCTCATGCAGCGAAACAAGATGATATCCTTCGTTTCCAGACAATTGAAGCTGCACGAGAAAAACTATCCTACGCACGACTTGGAGTTAGCGGCGATTGAGTTCGCGTTGAAATTGTGGCGTCACTATTTATATGTTGTGGCATGCGCGATCTATACCGACCACAAGAGCCTCAAGTATCTCTTCACCCAGAAGGAATTGAACTTGTGACAGAGGCGCTGGCTCGAACTGATCAAAGACTATGTATTGACGATCGACTACACTCCAGGCAAGGGAAATATTGTGGCGGACGCTCTGAGTCGAAAATATCCTGCCTCGCTATCCATCAACCGCAGACTACTACAAGATCTAGAAAAAATGGGTATCGACCTCCGGGTTCGATTCAGGGACATACGGTTGGCGCAGCTGCAGTTGGAGCCGAGTTTGCTGGAAAAGATCATGACCGCTCAGAAGGATGATTCGTACCTAAAGAAAATGCGCGAGCGAATTTCAACAGGTAGTGCAACCGACTTTGCGGAAGATAAGTCCGGCGTGCTGAGATTGAATGACCGACTATGTGTTCCGGACGATTTAGAACTACGAAAGAAGATAATGTCGGAGGCACATTATACGAAATATACCTTACATCCAGGCAGTACCAAGATGTATAAGGACCTCCGCACGACCTTCTGGTGGCACGGGATGAAAAAAGATGTGGCGCTCTTCGTGTCGCAATGTATGGCCTGTCATCAGGTAAAAGCTGAGCATCAACGACCGGGCGGGGAAATGCAGAACCTTGCTATTCCAGAATGGAAATGGGATCACGTCACTATGGACTTTATTGTTGGCATGCCGAAGACACCACGGGGGAACGACACCATCTGGGTCATCGTCGATCGATTAACCAAGTCAGCGCACACTATTGCCATCAAAGTTACTTGGAGCGTTGATCGCCTGGCGCAGATTTATCTTGAAGAGATAGTACGGCTGCACGAAGTTCCAGTATCCATCGTCTTTGATCGGGATTCACGGTTTATGTCGCAATTCTGGAGTAGCCTTCAGTCGGCGCTGGGTACCAAGTTGCAGTTCAGCTCAGCTTATCATCCTCAGACCGACGGCCAAACGGAGCACTTTAATCAGATTCTCGAAGATATGCTACGACTCTGCACAATTGACTTCAAATCAAGCTGGAACGTCCACCTACCGCTGGCAGAATTTGTATACAACAATAGCTACCAGTCCAGCATCCAAATGGCACCGTATGAAGCTTTGTACGGCCGAAAGTGCAGATCGCCCATTTGCTGGGATGAAGTCGGGGAATGGCAGATACTCGGCCTTGAGCTGGTAGAACAGACTGTGGAAAAGGTCAAGCTAATTCGGAAAAGACTGAAGATTGTACAGAGTCGACAAAAGAGCTACGCCAACGCCCATCGAAGACCGCTTGAGTTCCAGGTGGGCGATCACGTGTTCCTGAAGGTGTCGCCCATGCGAGGAGTTACTCGGTTCGGCGCGAAGGGAAAGCTGAGTCCGAGATTCGTTGGGTCGTTCAAAATACTCGAGCGAGTCGCCCCAGTGGCCTATAAAATTGCCCTACCGCCGGCACTCGAAGGTGTGCACAATATCTTCCACGTCTTTCAGCTGCAGAAGTACGTGTTGGCCCATTGGTCATGGTCAAACCTGATTTTAATAATTGGTTAAACTCTGTCTCGATATAAATGCAAGTCAATTCAGATGTTTACCTACGACGTTTTGGACACTGCTCAACAATGGATATCAACTATGTTCAAGACTGAAGCCGTTTGTCATTCAGAATGTATTTCCTTTGAAGCAATATAATTTTTTATTTTATTAAGTCTAGGAATACATTGTACACCGAGTCGTACTGGCAAATAGGTTGTCCGGAATCGTTTTTCAAAGTCACCCTATCCTTTTAAAAATGACCTATGTTTTTGAAAAACATCATTTTTACAAAAAGTTTCTGAAGGACTTTTCAAAAATCCTAATTAATTTTTCTCAAAAATGAACTGGCAGAACCTTAGCAGAACTCGGCCAGAGTTCGGCCAAGATGAACGTTAGTGAACGTTTGATATTGAACTTGGTCATCCTTCAGTTGCGGTTCGTTACAAGGAGTTCTGTCCGAATTCTGCCCGAATTCTGTCAGAGTTCTGTCTTTGGAAAAACTATAAATAGAGAAGTATTTCGATCATTTCAAATCACCAATTCACTTTCAATCTCTTCTCTTCTAAAGCTTACATTTCTTCCAAAGAGTTCTAAAAAGCTTTTATTTTCAAATCCTAAGCCAGTTACAATCCTCTAGTCAATTTGCCAGTACGGTACAGTCTAGAAGTTTCAGAGCGATTGTAATCAGAGGCTTGATAGAAGATACAACTCTTCACAATTGAAGTTGGTCGAGTTCTTCGTATCAAAGCTCGCGTCTGTAGAAGTTGTAAGGACTTCGTATGAAAACTTGCGGAATTTTCCAATAGTGGATTCAACTGGAAGCTAGAGTTCTTCCGACTGGACTAGTCCTTACAAGGGAAAAACCAGTATAAATCTCGGTGTTTGCGTTTGCCTTCTAACCACTTTTAATTTCTGTCATTTGCGATTATTTTTATATCTGTGATCTAACTGCTAACAAGATTTTTAATTAGCAATATTCCGCTGCCTACTCTATTCACCCCCCCTCTAGAGTATTCTGCTTTACGATTCCGTTCCTACAATTGGTATCAGAGCGGGTTATACAGGTAAAGCAAGGTAAAATTGCAGTTATATTCAATTTTTTTATATAGATCATAGCATTACACATGGCAACTGTGAAATTCACAAGTGAAGGCCAAGCCACAAACAGACCTCCACTGTTTGACGGCACAAACTACACTTATTGGAAAACACGTATGAGTTTCTTTCTAAAATCTCTTGATTTTGACTTATGGTCTGTAGTTATTGATGGCTATAAAAAGCCACCTCGTATTAATATTGATGGTGTTTTAGTTGAAAAACCCCATGACAAATATACAGAGGAGGAAAATAAAGGCCAGTCTTAACGTACGTGCTATTAACGCTTTATTTTGTGCTTTAGACAGAACTGAATTCAACAGGGTGTCTACTTGCACAACATCAAACGAAGTGTGGAAACTTCTTGAAGTACTCACGAAGGAACAACACAAGTCAAGGAGTCAAAGATCAGCAGACTTACTCAGGAGTACGAGGCGTTCAAAATGAAGCCAAGTGAATCAGTCACTCAGATGTTTACAAGATTCTTGGATATTATAAATCCTATGTCTTCACTAGGCAAGGATTACAGTAACCATGAGAAGATTCACAAACTTCTTTGAGCCCTTACAAAGAACTGGATTCCAAAGGCTACTGCAATTATTGAAGGAAACGACCTCTCAACAATGTCTCTAGAAACACTCATGGGTAAGCTACTCACTCACGAGTTAGAACTTCAAGACTTTGAAGATGCTACACCAAAGGAGAAGTCAGAGAAGACGATCGCTCTTAAGGCTCAACATAGAAGAACCATCGAAGATGATTCTGATGACAGCGACTCCGACTCTGAAGATCAAGCTCTTCTGGTAAGAAAATTCAAGAAGTTTATGAGATTCAACAGGAGAACAAAAGACAGCAGCAACAACAACAACGAGGAAGATCCTATTTGCTACGGATGCAAGAAGAAAGGACACATGAAAAAAGACTGTCCAACAGCATCATCATCAAAGAAAAACAACAAATATGACAAAGGCTATCTGAAGAAATCTACATCAAGAAAGTATGCCAACACAAGCATATGGCATAAAAGTGAAGCCAGCGACTCAGAAGACGAACAATCAGATGACGCTGTAAATGTATGCTTGATGGCTTGCGATCAGGTAATCACTAATCCTCTATTTGATCTATATGATAATTTCACCTTTGAGCAACTAGGAGAGGCTTTTAGTGAACTGTTAGATGATTACAGGAAACTGTGTAGTAAATATGAAACCTCTAAGAAGGTACTCAAAGAGTACAAAGGTGAAATAGGAAGACTTACCGACCTACTAGATCATGTTAGAGATAATGACTCTTCAAATGAGTCTGGTGAGCTTTCTTCTATTAAATTGTTGTTACACGAGACTGTTAAGCTATCCGAAGAAAAAGACCAAACTATTATCCAGTTAAAGGAAGACCTATCTAAGGAGAGAAAGAGTCTCAAGTGTGCACATGTCAAATTAGAATCACTCACATCTGACTATACTAGATTGTATGACACTTCCAAAAAGTTGGAAATTAGTTTAGGAAAACGGTCTGAAGTTGCTGCTTCCTATTCTAACACGTGTCAATTACCGAATCATCGAAACATGCCCAACACTGTCAGACCAAACCATACCAAAACTATGCCCAAGAAGACTAATAGGCATGCATTCTTCTATACTAGAAAATCAAAACCTACCAATCATGTACCTCACACTACTTTCAACACTCAACATGCTAAATGTCATTATTGTGGCCTCATTAGTCATATATCTTCTGCATGTAGAATTAGAAAGTTAGTAGATTTAAATGTTTATGCATGGATACCGAAAACTAACCAGTCAGGACCCAATAAGAAATGGGTACCAAGAGTTTTATCTGTAAATTGTTTTGTAGGTGGGACCCCCTTCACATGCTAGGAGCAAATGGATCCTCGACAGCGGTTGCTCACGGCACATGACCGGTGACGCTTCATTATTCGCAACACTGTCGAAGAGGAATAAAGAAGGATACGTCTCCTTCGGTAATAATTTAAGAGGGTACATAATCGGTATCGGTGACATTGGTAAGGCTCCCTATCCAGTGATTAAAGATGTTTGTCTAGTTACCGAGTTAAAACATAATCTGCTCAGCATAAGCCATTTAGCCGATCACGGTTATGGTATTATCTTCATAAAAGATAAATGTACTATAGTTGATAGTTCAACTTGTAGTACTATATTTGAAGGTATTAGGGAAGACAATATATATGTATTCTATTTGTTGGAAGATGCTAACATAGCAGGTAGATGTTTGATGGCCAAAAGCGTTGAGAGTCAACTATGGTATATGAGACTCGGTCATGCAAACATGGACACAATTTCAAGATTATCTACGAAAAAGTTGGTACGCGGCTTACTGGATATTTCCTTCAAGAAGGATACGGTATGTAGTGATGTAAAAAGAACAAAGCTACCAAATCCTCATTCAAATCTAAGAACGCTGTAAGTACCACTAGACCCTTACAATTGTTGCATATGGACTTATTTGGACCCAGCAGAATTGCTAGTCTAGGTGGTAAGTTATATGCATTTGTCATTATAGATGATTTTTCTAGATATATATGGGTTTATTTTCTTGCACGCAAGAACGATGCATTATCAGAATTTGTCACCTTTTACAAGAAAGTACAGAATGAAAAAGGTTTCATAATTACTCGTATTTGTAGTGATCATGGCAGCGAATTTGAGAATGCAGAATTTAAGCAATTTTGTGACACACACGGTTATTTGCATGAATTCTCAATAGGGTTCTAATTCGACCTATATCGAAGAAGACTCCCTATGAACTATGGTTTGATAGAACACCAAATATTTCTTATTTCAAGATCTTTGGTTGTAAATATTTTATTCTTAATACTAAAGATAATTTGAGTAAATTTGATAAAAAGGCCGATGAAGGTACATTTTTAGGTTATGCAGCAAAGAGCAAAGGATATAGAGTCTTCAACAAAAGAACCATGATCATTGAAGAATCTATCAATGTCAAGTTTGATAAGCTAAATCAGCACTTAGACGATGATGACAATAAAGACATAATCGCACCAAGTACAGCTACTGTAAAACCTTCACACAAAGATGTAGAACCATCACATCAGGCATCAGATGAACCTCCAAGCAAAGAAGCCGAAACTAGCAATCTTGAGACTACACCAAAAGAAATGAGATTCTTGGCTAATCATCCAAAGGACTTGGTAATTGGTGAGATTACCAAGGGTGTAAGTACTCGTTCCTCTAATAAAAATATAGCTTCTTGTGTTGCTTTTGTCTCGCAGTTTGAACCCAAAAATATTGATGAAGCATGTAGTGATAATTTTTGGTTAGATGCTATGCAAGAGAAATTAAACCAATTTGAACGGAATCAAGTTTGGGAACTTGTTCCCAAGCCCATTGATCATCCGGTCATTGGCATTCGATGGGTATTCCGAAATAAACTAAACGAGAATGGTTTAGTGACTCATAATAAGGCTCGACTCGTAGCTCAAGGATACAATCAAGAAGAAGGTATCGACTACGATGAGACTTATGCCCAGTTGCGAGATTAGAATCCATTCGTATGTTATGTGCATTTGCATGTTTTCATAATTTTAAGTTATTTCAAATGGATGTCAAAAGCGCATTTTTAAATGGTTTTATAAAAAAAAAGTTTATGTAGCTCAACCTCCTGGTTTTACTGATTTTAAATTTCCTGAATATGTTTTCAAGTTGAAGAAAGCCTTATACGGTTTGAAACAAGCCCCTCGTGCTTGGTACGATCGTCTAAGCTCTTTTCTACTTGATAACGATTTTTCAAAGGAAAAGGTTGACACTACTTTGTTTATAAAATCTTTGAATAATAATATTCTTTTGATTCAAGTCTATGTAGATGATATTATCTTTGGATCTACTAATGAATCTCTTTGTCAAGAATTTTCAAAGTGTATGCAGAATGAGTTTGAGATGAGCATGATGGGAGAGCTAAAATTCTTTCTCGGACTGTAAATCAAACAAACCAACAATGGGACGTTCATAAATCAAGCAAAGTACACAAAGGATCTATTAAAGAAGTTCGACATGGAAGCAGTCAAGCCACTTAGCACTCTAATGGCGACTTCAACCAAGCTTGATATTGATTAACAAGGCAAACCTATCGACATACGTAAGTATCGAGGTATGATCGGTAGCTTACTGTATTTAACTGCTAGTCGACCAGACATTATGTTTAGTGTTTGCTTATGTGCACATTTTCAAGCTAATCCTAAGGAATCACATCTGTACGCAGTTAAGCGTATCTTCCGATACCTTAAAGGCACTTCTTCTGTCGGCTTATGGTATCCCAAAATTGCGTCATTTGACCTAACCGGTTACTCTGATGCTGATTTATCGGATACAAAGTAGATAGAAAAAGTACTAGCGGTACATGTCATTTCCTAGGAAAAGCTCTAGTCTCTTGGTTTAGTAAAAAAAGCAAAATTCAGTTGCATTATCAACAACCGAGGCTGAGTATATCACCGCAGGACGTTGTTGTGCACAAATTTTGTGGATAAAACAAACTTTAGAAGACTATGGATTGCATTTTACACACATACCCATTTTTTGTGACAACACTAGTTCTATTAATTTGACTAAGAATCCAGTATGTCACTCTCGTACTAAACATATCGAGATTCGACATCACTTTCTTAGAGATCATCAACAAAATGGAGATATAGACCTTGTATACATAGAAACTCAGAATCAATTAGCTGACATACTCACAAAATCTCTAACGGAAGATCGTTTCAATTATTTACATCGAAAATTAGGCATTTTAGATATCAATAATATTAATTATTTTTGTTTTATTAATTAATTTATTCGATACTCAAAAACTATTTTTGAGACAAGCCTAAAAAGAGTCTGTCTGTCACCATGACTACGGTCGAAGCGAAGCGGTACTTAAGAGTTCCCCGGAGAACCTCCGTTAGCTAGGACAGTACTCCTACAGCTAATCTGAGACAGATGCTGAGTAAAGAATATTAATTTATAAAATAATATTAATTATATTATTTTGAGATTTAAAATTACTAAACTCTGAATTAAACATTTGAAACGAATTAATAAAAAATATGTGGCCCCCTTATTATTTTATATATATATATATATATATATATATATATATATATATATATATATATATATATATATAGCCAGGCAACCCTTGGCGAATTCGGACCGAGTTCGGTACGAATTCGGCCAGAGTTCGGCTGGGTATATATATGTACCAGCCAGAACCCGAGGCCCCCATCTTCTTCATTCTTTCAAACATCCTCAAACAGCAGCAGTCGTGCCTCCAAACCCTAGTTCTTCTCCACCCTTGTTCTTCCAATCCGTGTGGAGATTTTCGTCCAAACTTTGGATTCGTGCGGAGAACTTCGTCCTCAACAACATATCCAATTCTTGGAAGGTATAATTCCTTCTCTCCTCCACTTTTTAATTCTTAGGATTTCTAGAATTTTGGGAAAGAATGCCTAAGTTCAATCCCTTCAAGAGGAAGAAGACCAATGCCAGTGAAGAGGCATCGTCTTCGGATCCGCATACGGATTGCCTCTTTTCTCCGGTCCAATCGGACGACAGTGCATCGGACGAGTTTTACTTTAAAACTTCCGATCAAGCTTTATTATGGTATGCCAATTTCATTATGCGTACTATTTGCACCGGTTTACCGATTAAATGGACTGTCTTTCCCGATCACCGCCCTTACTTTGAGGCATTAGGGTTACAATACTTTGTCACCTTATAATTTCTTATTGCTACTAATGCCATTAGATTATTCTATTGTAATTTTGTTTTAGACACTTTTACTGCGAGAACACGTGTCAGGGGGATCGATATCGAATTCACTGATGAAATGTTAGCAGAAATCCTTGGTATTCCAAACGAAGGTGCCCCGCTCGATGACATCACTGATTTTGATTTCCTCGATGGTACGACTCTCGTTAGTTTCAAGAATAAGCTTTGTGCGTCCGCACGCGCTCGTCCTGGAAAGTTTAAGGCTAATAACTTGAACTTGTTTAACTACAAATTACATCGCATCATCTATTCCACTTTACTTCCAAAATCCACTTCTACAGATGATGTCACTACACTTGAGCTCTCTGCTCTTTATCACATTCCTAAGGAGATTCTTTTTTCTGTCCCTAAGACTATCATTCAGATGATGGACAGATGTCGCGGAAGAGACCGCAACCTCTCTTATGCGATGATCCTCCCACGCATCTTTGAAAAATTTGACATTGACCTATCCACTTGTGCTGTTGACCCTGAACCCAAGTTCTTCAAACTCTCTCGTCGCAGCATTGCAACTGTTTCTCCACCTACTGCACCTACTCCTCCTGCACCTACTCCCACAGCACCTGGTCCTCCTTATTCTTATCCTATGACTTTTGAGGGTATTCATCAGTACCTTTCAGATCTGCAGTCGTTCTATGTTGACACTTCTAGGGAACGTGAGTTCCGTGACGTGACTCGGTTCCAGGCTATTGCCAACTCCTTCGCCGATCTGAAATTTGTGCCGACGGGTCACTCAGCTAGCTCTCTACCTCGAGACCCTTCTGTTTCTGGATACCGTGTTGATGATGAGGCGATCCACTCTTTGTTCCAGCCAGGGAACGCTTACGATTGGTATCGTACTTCTTGTGCCACTCCTGGTACTTCTGGAGCTGGTCCATCTGGACATGCTGGCGCTGCAGCCGCTGACGATGATGATGAGGATGATGACTTTTGAGATGTTATGATTTTTGAGTGATATTATGTCTTATGTTTACTTGGAAATGCTCCGACATTCCAAGATTTTATCAGTACTCTTATTTTTAGTTATTATCAGCACTCTTTTAGTTATTATTTGTGACTCTACATAGATATGGTTTTTATTATGCCTCAGTTTGGCATATTAGTTTATTATTCAACACTTTATTTGTTTTAGTTTTATTCTAGCATTATCTCTTTTTCTGCTTCATATTAAAACTGCCTGTGACAAATACCATGCCTGTGTTGCTTATACCATATCTTTTTAAACTGTCTATACCATGCATGAGATGAATATTTTTTATATATTTCTTGTGTTTCTTTACTGTTTGTTACTTATGCATTTATTGCGGGGGAGCTTTCTCTTTTGCAATTATTTTGCTAAGTGACAACGGGGGAGAAATAGGATCTAACATCTTTCATGAATGCAGGTTATGAACAATTTTTATTTTTCTCTGGTATTACACATTTTTGAATTGATCCATACTTAGATGTAATATCGGCAAGGTTTGTTAATTATCAAAATGGGGGAGATTGTTGGCCCATTGGTCATGGTCAAACCTGATTTTAATAATTGGCCAAACTCTGTCTCGATATAAATGCAAATCAATTCAGATGTTTACCTACGACGTTTTGGACACTGCTCAACAATGGATATCAACTATGTTCAAGACTGAAGCCGTTTGCCATTCAGAATATATTTCCTTTAAAGCAATGTAATTTTTTATTTTATTAAGTCTAGGAATACATTGTACACCGAGTCCTACTGGCAAATAGGCTGTCCGGAATCGTTTTTCAAAATCACCCTATCCTTTTAAAAATGACCTATGTTTTTTGAAAAACATCCTTTTTACAAAAAGCTTATGAAGGACTTTTCAAAAAGCCAAATTGATTTTTCTCAAAAATGAACTGGCAGAACCCTAGCAGAACTCGGCCAGAGTTTGGCCAGAGTTCGGCCAAGATGAACGTTAGTGAACGATTGATTTTGAACTTGGTCATCCTTCAGTTGCGGTTTGTTACAAAGAGTTCTGTCCGAATTCTGTCAGAGTTCTGTCTTTGGAAAAACTATAAATAGAGAAGTATTTCGATCATTTCAAATCACCAATTCACTTTCAATCTTTTCTCTTCTAAAGCTTACATTTCTTCCAAAGAGTTCTAAAAAGCTTTCATTTTCAAATCCCAAGCCAGTTACAATCCTCTAGTCAATTTGCTAGTGCGGTACGGTCTAGAAGTTTCAGAGCGATTGTAATCAGAGGCTTGATAGAAGATACAACTCTTCACAATTGAAGTTGGCCGAGTTCTTCGTATCAAAGCTCGTGTCTGTAGAAGTTGCAAGGACTTCGTATAAAAATTTGCAGGATTTTCCAATAGTGGATTCAACTCGAAGCTAGAGTTCTTCTGACTGGACTAGTCCTCACAAGAGGGAAACCAGTATAAATCTCAGTGTTTGTATTTGCCTTCTGACCACTTTTAATTTCTGTCATTTACTTTGTGATTATTTTTATATCTGTGATCTAACGGCTAACAAGATTTTTAATTAGCAATATTCCGCTGCCTACTCTATTCACCCTCCTCTAGAGTATTCTGCTTTACGATTTTGTTCCTACAGTACGTGCACGACCCTAGCCATGTGGTGGATTTTGGCCAGCTGGATCTAAAGTCTGACTTGTCCTACGTTGAAGAGCCATTTCAAATCTTAGAACGTAAGGATAAGCTGCTGCGAAGTCGAGTGATCCATCTTGTTCGCGTACTCTGGAGGAACCATGCGGCGGAAGAGTCGACATAGGAACTCGAGTCACAGATGAAAAAAAAAAATTTCTTCATTATTTTTCTAGAGGTAGGTTCTGTTCTTAAGTTTCGAGGATAAATTTTTTTCTTTATTGGTTATGGTGTAGTGCCCCGTCCCTACATCGTGCCCCGTTCTCCGTCTACGGGGTGCACGAGAAAGGAACACTGTCGCTATTGACTCGGTCGGGATCGATCGAATCGATCGAACGGGAACGGTTGAATTAAGATCCATTCCACGTTATGGAATGGCTTCTTCGGAACCAAGTCCCATATTCAGCGGGTACCGCCTCGAGGATTGACTCTGCGGCTGAGTCGGGAGAGACCTCTGTTGTCTGTTTTTTATACCGCTTGCGTTGGTTTTGGCTTTAGTTTTCTGAATGCATTTTTGTGAATGTTTTCGATGGTTTTCATGGCTTGCATTTCGAACTCGCATTTCCTATCGAACTTCTTGCCTAAATATAGTGTTCTAATCGGTTGCTTGTGCGATTTCAGGTAATCGCGTAGGCGACGTCTAGCACGGCCAACCGGTCTCTCGCCTCAAGCAAAAACTCAAGGTGAGTGGCTGACCTCCTTCATCTCGACCCTCTATTTCAAAATGAGAACTCGGGTAATGATATCGAATTTGAATGATTTGCTTGAAGAATACAAGTCCTATGTGCTAGAAGAGAAAAAGATGAGTTGTGTAGAAAGAAGATAGAATTATTTTAGGCCTGCAAAACAACCAAGTAAATGAATCGATTACATAACAAGCCCCAACGGTACCATAAAATATACCTTGTTAACCTACCACGGTCATGGACAACTTGTCGACAAGTGCGATAGTTTCTTCGAGCGGCAACCCGGGGCCACGGGACCGACTCGGCCTAGGAAGAAACAGGTTATAGTCGAGCTGGGTAATAGGCAATCGGTAATACGGGAACTTCCATCGGAGCTCGCTACTTGCGTTGCAAGGGTCCCGTTTACCAGGCTATGTCCAGGATGGCTAGTTAATGCCAGTGACCTCCACATCAAATACTTGATATAAATTGTTATCAACTAACAGGGAAGGTGATGGTAAGTTTTATGTCGTACGGCGCGCTCTGCCGAGGGAAATTCTGGTGTAACTTGTTTGGTTTATGTTTCATCAAAATGTTTTGTATGAAAATGTCTAGGATGGCTAGAAAGATCACTAAAAGTAAGTCATATGATTTTATCTAAATTCTTGAACCAAATGAGAGCCTGGAAATTAATTAGTCACTCGCCAGTACATGTTGATTGTACTGATCTTCGCTCTCTCTACAGGTACGATAAATCGGGGGGAGCATACCGCGTGAAGGGAGGCAACGCTCGTGTGTTTTGAAGCTTCGTCCGTGCGGTCGAAGCTTAGATCCAAGCCCTTTTGAAGACTCCGTTGTTGAAGACCAGAAGACAGATGGAGCGACTACCCGTCATCCCAGGTGGTTTTGTAATGCTGGTTGTAATCAAGGGATGAAATGTATGGAATGGCTATCTCATCGACGTTATTTTGTAATGGAGTCAGTTTGTAAAAAGCCCATACGGCGCCCTTGTATCGAGTCTGTAAAATGATGTTCATTATCAATAAAGCTTAAGTTTTCTCCTTTATAATGTGTGTTCAATTTTACTCTGCACATTCTCTTGTTGTTGTGTTTCGGATAACCTTATGACTATGCCTTGTGAGAACGCAATTTAGGTTCGTATGGCATCACGCCCGGGGGACGACTATCGATTCTACGGAATCGGGGCGTGACATTAGCCGCGCTAGTTGAGATCATCGGGCTGGAGACATTTACTTTCTTCCCTCCCTTGCCGGTAGGGACTTTCCGGACAGAATTGCAAGAGGCGAAAGGAAGCACCTCGTCTCCCGAGCTTTGTTCTAGGACCGGTCTTGGCTGCTGCAGTCGTTGGAAGACGGACTGCCGGTCCTCTTGTACTGCTGTCTTGTTGCAACAGCAGTTGACAATGACTTGAGTACAGTGATGTCCATGGAAGGACTCTCTGAACAGCAAGGTTTCTTCTCTTTTCTTGCGCTTGTGAAGGATCACATCACGCAAATCAAGTGCATCTCGAGCAACCTTTACACTCGTTTTGTGGCCCGGGAGTCCCGAGCACACGAGTGTGTTGGTATCATGTTTGTTCCCTGACGTGGGACTAGTAAAAGTACTTGTCCCTGATCATTGTTAGGAGACTCTTGAGAACAACCTTGTCCGTTGGCCGCCGGGGGCTGGACACGGGTAGTTTTGTACAACTTTCCATCAGAGGCCCGCGTAACAGTTAGCGGGACTCCCTGATGGTCAGAAGTTGGGACAGCTGACTGAGCTCGACGAGCCCGTGCTGTCCTAGACTTCTTCGCTCTAGCACCCAAGGGCGCGTAGTAGGAAGAGTCCAAGCTGTGCCGCACAGAGTCTGGCACATCTTCCTGGGAGCATCTGAGGTCAGGACCGCATGAGAGGCGGTCGAAGACTGAACCCGAGCCGCATATGGTGGATGGTCTGCGGCTGGGATTGGATGCCGCATGAGCCATCTCCCTGCGGCTAGGCTTGGCAGCCGCATAAGCATGCTGCATGCGGCTGGGATATGTGGCCGCATGAGCGGTCTGCATGCGGCTGAGCTTGGCGGCCGCATAAGCTTTCTGTATGCGGCTCGTGTTCGTGGCCGCATGAGCCTTCTCCATGCGGCTGGGATTGGTAGCCGCATGAGTCTTCTCCATGCGGCTGAGATTGGTGGTCGCATGAGCTTTCATGCGGCTGGCGCCCTTACACGGCTTCTTCTTGGACCGCACAGAGTTCCCATTTGCTCTCACAAGTCTAGCATCGTAGTACTTTCCTTTGCCATACTTGGGGACAGCCGGGTCCTTTGCGGCCTGAAGTGGGGCCGCAAGTGAGTCTTCTTCGCCATCTTGGACAGCAGAGAACACTTCTTCCAGAGCTTGGAGAGGAGCAACAGTTTTGGGCCTCCACTCCCTGCGGGCCTTCTTCGTGCCGGCTCGCTTCTGGACCGGCTAGTGCTCCCGTCAGAGAGCATCTCTTCAAACGCTTGCTAGTCGAAGCGAACAACCAGCATCTGTTGCGTGGAGCCGAGCTTGGCTACGTCTGATTGCGTCACCAACTTCTCAGCAGTGGAAAAGTTAGTCCCCAGCAGAGTCGCCATCGTGTTTGCCATTGATTATCTAAGAACAGAACAGTTTTATGGGAGGTCTGAACTTTGATTCACAATTACAAACTCGCTTGTACAAAAGAGAGCCTAGGAACAAAACCTAGGAAAAGCAATCTAAGTACAATTGTTTAATTTGGATTCTGGGGGGTTGTAGAAGCATGGAAAATACTAAAGAAAGATCTATACGGCCAGGAAACCCCATGCGGCTTAGAAAGCCCATGCGGTTCAAAGATTCATGCGGCACGAGGGACAATGCGGCTCAAGATATCCCATTCGGCTCAGAAGAGAAGACACGTGGCTTGCAAACAGTTCTCCCCTCCGCCTTATACTGCATTAATTATTTTGACGGCTGACAGCTCTGATAAAGTGACAGCCCTGACACAGAAAGAAGTAATTATGACTCTGTCATAATGACGAATCTCTGGGGAAGAGAAAAGAGATCTCTGACACAAATCCCCCGAGAGCCATAAAAATGCCACGTGGCCTTGCCACGTAGGCTTTCGTATGCGGCTCACTTCTCATGCGGTTCAGAGTGAATCCGTCCTATGCGGCTCAGACCGAGAAAGCCTCATGCGGCTCGAGCAACGCACTTCTCATGCGGTTCAGAGTGAATCCGTCCTATGCGGCTCAGGCCAAGAAAGCCTCATGCGGCTCGAGCAAAGAACTTCTTATGCGGTTCAGAATGAATCCGTCCTATGCGGCTCAGGCCGAGAAAGCCTCATGCGGCTCGAGCAAAGACTTCTCATGCGGGTCAGAGTGAATCCGTCCTATGCGGCTCAGGCCGAGGAAGCCTCATGCGGCTCAAGTAAAAACTTCTCATGCGGTTCAAGAGGATCATCTCCATGCGGCTCAGGTGGATGCATCCCTATGCGGTTCACAATGATTACCTCCCTGTGGTTCAAAGGCTCAAGGGAGGGCCACTACCCAGACAGCCCTGACACGTGGCCTTAACCCTATGCAGCCCAAAGTCATATGCGGCTCACTCATCATATGGTTCAGATCCCCCAGTGGCTCCTAGGACACGTGTCCTAAGCCGATTAATTTCTCAGAATTACTGCCATCAAAGATTGGGTCAAATCCCAATAATCTGGGACACGTGGCAGGAGAATAAATTTAATTTATTCGCAGACATCAGAAGATCATTATGAGGAAGATTTATTCCAATTAGCATTAATAGCTAATGGGATTTGGTGTAATCTACACTCGATGGCTCGGATTCGTCACAATCAAAACTGAACGGCCTGGATTGACCAATCTACGGGCCGCCGCCATCTCCAAGAGCTAATCATTGGCAACCCTAATGATCACATTCCACTATTATAAATAGCAAGGTGCCATTCCCTTGTAAAAAAGGAACAAGATCAGAGAGAAACACGCATTTACAGAGAGACTCCCCAATAGTCGGAAAGAAAATACACGGAGAGAGAGAAGCCAGAAGAGCAACAAGAGGAGAGCAAGAAGAGCATTTCTTCACCAACGCCAACCATCTTTTCACAAGGAGCCAAGGCCGCATACCGATCGTCCAAGGAGTAAGGCAGGGCTGTCGTCGCCTTCCCGAGCCTCTACCGTCATCCCCCAGAATCTAAAATAAACAATTGTACTTAGACTGCTGTACCTAGGTTTTCGTCCCTAGGCTTTCTTTGTACAAGCGAGTTTGTATTGTGAGTCTAAGTTCAGTCCTTCCATAAAACTGTTCTGTACTTTTACAATCAATGGCAAACACGATGGCGACTCTGCTGGGGACTAACTTCTCCACGGCTGAGGAGTTGGTGACGCAATCGGATGCAGCCAAGCTTGGCTCCACGCAACAGAAGATGGTCGCCCGGTTCGACCAACAGGCGTTCGAAGAAATGCTCTCCGATAAGAGCGCTGGCCTGGTCCAGAAGCGAGCCCGCACAAAGAAGGCCCGCAAGGAGTGGAGACCCCGATCCTTTATTCCTACTGAAGCTCTTGCAGAAATACCCTCTGTTGCCCAAGACGGCGAGAAAGACTCTCCTGCGGCCCCACTTCAGACCATAGGCAACTCTGCTGTCCCCAAGTCCGGCAGAAGAAAATACTATGATGCTGGACTTGCAGGGGCAAAGAGGAACTCTATGAGATCCGAGCCGCATAAGGGTATTAGCCGCAGAAAGAAAGCTCATGCGGCTACATCCGCCAGCCGCATGGAGAAAACTCATGCGGCTACATCTGTCAGCCGCATAGCTTATGCGACTACAGTTGCCAACCACATGGATGAAACTCATGCGGCTAAGAAAGTCAATCGCTTACAGAAAACCCATGCGGCCACAATTGCCAACCGCATGCGGCCAGCCTGTACGGTCGTGACTCCTAGCTGCATAAAAACAACTCATCCAATGGCAGAAGACAACCGCATGCAGACAGCCTGCACGGTACCCAATTCTAGCCGCATAGCGACCGTTCCACGCTTCTCTCGATCAGTCTTCGACCGTCTCTCATGCGGACCTGACTCTGATGATTCTCTGGATGATAAGCCAGACTCTGTGGTGTTCAACTTGGACTCCTCTTATTACGCACCCGCAAGTGCTAAAAGGAGGAAGTCTAGGACAGCGCGGGCTCACCAAGCTCAGGCAGCTGTCCCAACCTCTAACTATCGGGGTGTCCTGTTGATTATCACACGGGCCTCTGACGGGAAGTTGTATAGAACCGCTCGAGTCCAGCCCCCGGCGGCAAAAGGATAAAGTGGTTCCTCTGACCTGCGTGAGGCGATCCTCCACAAGCGCAAGAAAAGAGAAGGAGCCTCGGCATGCAAAGAGTCCTCGCTTGGACATCACTGTACCCAAATCATCGTCAACTGCTGTTGCAACAAAGCGGCAGTAACAGAAGACCGGCCGTCAGTCTTCCAAAGACAACAGCATCCGAGCTCAGAGGACGAGTCACCTCCTGTTGTCTCCTGCAATTCCACTCAAAAAGTCCCCGTCGAGGGAAGAGGGAAGAAGACAAGCATCTCCAGCCCCAAGATATTAACCACTACAGCTAAGAAACTGTCGTCTAAACGGTTGTCCTCCACCGGAGTATTCCAACACACCCGTTCAAAGACGAAATCTGCTGCAATGGGAGATTCATCGTCCACGTCGCTGGGGGTCGTAGAAACTGGGGGTAGTACTCCTCCGATCGTACACAGCAATCCGATGTTTCAAGAAGACGAGCCCGGAGAAACGACCCTCCCGTCAGGTACAACAGACGCTGATGTCCCCGAGGACATCCATGGCTCTCAAGACGAAGCAAGCTCTGAGGCTGGGGATACCGTTCCCTCCGAGTCCGAGCCCGAAGAGAACATTCCCACCTACCCCAATGACTTCTCGGTGCATGGGTATGACTCGGAGGGCACATCCTCCACCGTTCCTTCCATCACTCATCATGTAAGGACGGTGTTCATGACGGACAGCAACCAAGGTGGTTCCAGCGATCGCCAACGCATCGACACTTTGGAGGCTATACTGCAGGCCTTGGTCAAGTCTGTAGATGAAATCAAAGCCGCACTTCCAACTCTGCAAGGAGGAACGCCTGGCCAAACAAGTACGGGTCCCGCGGTCAATGCGGACTCGAACTCAGCGGCACCAAACCCGGACAATAATCCTCCCGAAATAATAGCCCCTACCGCGACAGATGAGGCCCGAGAAGTAAGAAGAGAGGTTCAGGAGCTCCGAGCCACGTTCCACGCCCGAGAAAACTTTCAAGACCTCAGAATACGGCAACCATATCCTGCTGAATGGAGGGATGTTCCGTTCCCACCAAGATATAAGCCGTTCAACATCAACCCATATGATGGCAAGACCTCAGCAAGTCGGTACATCACTTACTTCGAGGTCACCACCGACCATCTGCCCCATGATGACGCTATTCTCACGCGATTATTCATCGGAGCATTGGAAGGAATCGCCTTCGACTGGTACCGCAACCTGCCAGACAACTGCATCCACTCCTTCGCTGGCTTCAAACGCTTGTTCTTGGAGAGATTCTATGAGGTAGGGCAGGACGTCACAATGTCTACCCTCATGGATGTCATCCAAGGAGAGAAGGAATTAACAAGGAACTACATTGAGCGGTTCTGCCAAACCTCCATGAAGCTGCCCTCCGGAAATCCAGATTCTTCTTTAATTGAAATTTGCCAAAAGAGACTGCTCCCAACAATCAGTCTCTGGATAGGCGAAAGTTAATTCAAAGATTGGAAGACATTCATCAACAGCACCACAAGCGCCAAAGAACGACTGAAGAAGGCTCGCCATCTGGGATTGCACATCTCGAAAGGAGAAAACAAGGGCAAGCGTCCCAACAACGATAATGGGGGTAGCCCCTCTAACAATCGGGACAGCAAGGGAAAGCAGGCTATGGTGGCCGATACTGCACAAAAACCTGAGCCGAAGCCAGCAGACAAACAATGGCCGCAAATCGATTACTCCTTCGAAGACAGTCACGTCAAGCCCATCTTGGACATGCTCATACAAGGGGACAGAATTTAGCTTCCTCCACCATAACGGGAACCGTGGCCGGCAGAGATGGAGAATCCGAAATACTGCCATTATCATCGCTATGTTCATCATGCTACACACGATTGCTACCAGCTGAAACGGTACATCCAGAACCTCATCGATTCGAACGCTCTGGCCATCGATTTCGAAGAGGTAACCGTGACGGCCAATATGGTGTCCGTACAATTTGGCAGCTTCCCTCTGACGGAGACTCAAGACGGGGTGATCCCCGTCCCTCTGGCGACAATAGAAATTACCAATCTTCCACCTTCCCGAGATCAGGCTGCCGGTCTAGTACCCCTCACCATATCACGAGGGGAGGTCATGTGGATCCATCCAGACTTGGTGACTCGGCCCACACCATCTACCACCGACAAAAAGAAAAGTGGAAAAGTCAGGACCTGCCACACAATCTCGGCAGACAACGAGGAAGCTACAGCCGTCGTCACACGGTCCGGAGCGCAATCCTAACCTGTGGTTGACAATCCAGCTGAAATTCATCAACCCACTACAACTGATGCTCCGGGACCGGTTCAGCCTTCGACGACCGACAAGCCTAGGCCGAAGGAGACTCGCTTCGACAAATCTCTCCGAAAAGAAGCAGCCCAAGGGCTAGAGAGGCCCTACAACTTTGACATCTTAGCACAATTGGCTAACACACCGGCCAAGTTGTCACTGTACGAACTCCTAAGGCTCTCCAAGGACGTTCGTATTGCATTAAGTGAAGCACTCCAAAATACCGATGTCTATCTGGCTCAATCCAACCTCACCGTGGAAGACTCACCCGTAGGTCCCCAAGAGAGTGCCTGCACGGTAGCGATGCCCAATATCGTCTTCACTCCACAGGACATGCTCATCAAGACCAACCTACACGATCGCCCGCTATACTACACGGGGTACATCGGCGACGTAAAGGAGGATCGGATGCACATAGATCCTGACTCTTCCATAAGCATCATCCCGAAGGGTCTGCTATATCATCTCCGCATCCTAATGCATCGCCTGACACCTACAAGCACCGCCATCAGCGGTTTCAATTCGGGCAGGAGCTACCCTATTGGGAAGATTCGTCTAAAGTGTCAAATTGGCGACCTCCAATCCGAAGTCACCTGCTACGTCATAGATGCAGACACTTCTTATAACATCCTCTTGGGGCGCCCATGGATACACGATTACATGATTGTGCCTTCTACGCTACACCAGTGCTTCAAATATGTCGACAAACACGGCTTCGTGAAGACAGAATTTGCTGATATCGATCCCTTCAAAGGGGTCGAATCCTACTACTCGGACTCTTGCCTATACGAAAAGTCAAAAAGGCACCTTGATGAAGGAAATGAACAAGCTAGCACCGAAACGGCCACGGGATCAGAAGGACCCCTGACGATCCACCTCCAAGCTCGCAAACCGGGCAAGTCCGCACCCCTTACCGCCACTCTGCGGAAGGACGCAATCAGCCTCTCAGCGCAGGAGGAGCAGATGATAATCCGGCTGCCAAGGTCCGGCCAAGTACCGAGACCCACAACGGGGCCACTGACAATCAGACTGCCGAGAGTCAGTCAAATGGAGAAGCTCAATCCCTCCGATAGGCTACTGACGATACGCCTTCCCAAGAAGGGTCGTCACCCCGATGCAAGGTCTGACACTTCTAGCGAACCAGCCACTCCTAGCCCCACATCAAATGCCAAACTAGGGGTCGCTAGTCTGCCAACAACTCCACGCTCTGCTCCATCAACTGAACCACTGACAATCAAACTTCCCAGGTCGTCCTCTCAGTCTTCGTTCACACAGGGGGTAGCCGAAGAGGAAACGGAGCAAGCCAAGTATGTGGCCGCCCATACTGATGTTCCCTCCGTAGATGATGTAATCCCCCTAGAAAAGATACCTTACTTCATCAATAAAGGGTTATCTTTGAACTACACCGAGCTCAATAAGCTATGTACAATGTATGCTATGGAACACGGTATAGGCACTCACCTACACACACAAGTGACAAATGTGTATACCGCGATCCAGCTTACTCTAGTAGAAGACGCTTACCAAATAATCGAGGGAGGAGATCATCCGATCATCTTCGGCCGGACGAACAACCCGCATCCCCTCGCCATAGAGGAAGCCGACCTCGGGTCAGACGCCGGGAGACTGCCTCTGTATCTGTATAGCCCACAATCCAAATATCTCATGAAGAAACAGGGGTATGATCTGGAGACGACACCAGGTTTGAACTACGGCACTGGGCGACGATTACCTTTGGAACCGCCAGTCCCGGCGGCAAACCACGGAATTACTATAGCAAAACTCGATGCGGGTTAGGGTATGTAACGCCTACTACGACCCCTGAAAGTTCAAATGAAGAATGCGACTGGCAGTCACATTCAACCGGATCACCAACTTTCGACTCGGATACCAGCATCGGAGATGTGTTCAGACAAGTCATGTCAGTCAACATGGCATTCGCCGACGCTTACGAGGAAGACAAAGACATCCCCGAGATCCTCAAGCTAGAGCCGTGGGCCCAGCAATTGGATGCACAATGGGAAAAGCGGTTCGAACTGAGAGAACCTCCTACTGAAGATGAGGTTATGCAGGTCGACCTCGACAGCGAATCCTCTCCAAAGCCAATCTTCGTCAGTAAAAGCCTAACAGACGAAGAGCGAGAATCGCTGCTGAAACTTGTCAGAAAATATATTGATGTGTTCGCATGGAGTTATGAAGACATGCCGGGGTTAGACCCCGATATTGCCCTCCACAAGCTCAACATACGACCAGACACAAAACCAGTCAAGCAGCAACAACGACGCTTCCGCCCAGGCGTCATGGACGCGATTGAAGCCGAAGTCAACAAACTGATAGCCAGCGGCTTCATCCGTGAGGAGCAATATCCTGACTGGGTTGCCAATATAGTACCCGTCCTCAAGAAGAATGGGAAGATTCGAATCTGCATCGACTTCCGCAACCTGAATGAGGCGTGCCCCAAAGATGAGTTCCCCCTTCCTATCACAGACATCATGATTGACAACACATGCGGCTTCGAACGTATGTCATTCATGGATGGATTCTCGGGGTACAACCAAATCAAGATGTCTCCTGAGGACAAAAAGCATACCTCATTCCGAACACCAATTGGCACGTACTGCTACACGGTCATGCCTTTCGGTTTGAAGAATGCTGGCGCCACATATCAAAGAGCCATGAGCATTATCTTCAGAGACCACTTACGCAAGACAGTGGAGTGCTACGTTGACGATATAGCCGTTAAGAGCCGCTGCAAAGGAGACCATCTACAGGATCTAAGGACGGTATTCGACCTAATGCGAGCGTACAATTTGAAAATGAACCCTACGAAGTCCTTTCTGGGCGTATCCAGCGGGAAGTTCTTAGGCTTTATCATCACTGCAAAGGGTATCCATGTAGACCCTGAGAAGACAAAAGCAATCATGGAGATGGGTCCCCCGAGAAATCTCCGCGAACTCAGAGGCCTCCAAGGGAGGCTAGCCTACATCAGGAGGTTCATTTCCAACCTCTCCGGGCAATGCCGACCGTTCACGCACCTCATGAAGAAAGGAGTCTCATTCGTATGGGACGAGGAATGTCAGCGTATTTTCGACAGCATCAAAGAATATTTGTCAAATCCTCCAGTTTTGGTGGCCCCGGTTCCTGGGAAACCATTCCTGCTCTATGTACGAGCAATGGAACACTCCCTTGGGGCTCTGCTGGCACAGAACAACGATACAGGCCATGAACAGGCCATATATTACCTCAGCCGAATGATGATCGAACCAGAGCACCGATACACCACTGTGGAGAAGGAATGCCTCGCCCTGGTGTTCGCCATTCAGAAAATGCGACACTATGTCACCGGACAAACGATACATGTGATCTCGCGAGTCAACCCTCTCAGAGTCCTCATGACCAAACCAGGGGCACTCAGCTCTCGACTTGCTACATGGGCAATATTGCTGTCCCCTTATCATATGACCTTTGTCCCACAAAAGGCAGTCAAAGGTCAAGCCCTGGCGGACTTTTTAGCAGCCCACCCAGGCTCGGAGTCCTCCAGAATATATGAAGAGATCCCAGACGAGGTCGCCAACTCACATGCAACTTCTCACGAGGCTATATGGCGAATGTTCTTTGACGGTGCTTCAAGGACCGGACCTAAAGGCAACATAGTCGTCGGAGTCGGGGTAGTGCTGATCTCCCCTTCCGGATTGGTAATTAACCGCACTTATTCCCTCACCGAGCCCTGCTCTAACAATGTGGCTGAGTACAATGCTCTGGTCATTGGCCTCCAACTTATAAGAGAGCTGGGGGTAGAATACCTTGAAGCATACGGCGATTCCCAACTAATCGTCAATCAGATCCGGGGCTCATACGAAGTCCGCCACGAAGACATGATCCCTTATCACCAAATAGCGATCGATATCATCTCGTCATTCGAGGGGTTCTTTATTGAGCACGTCCCCAGACTCCGAAATATTGAAGCCGATGCCCTAGCTGGTCTTGCCGCTTCCCTAGCAGTCCCGAATTATGATCGCCAATCAGTGGATGTGATAGGCCACGAACTGGTCTATCCCAAGAATAATGTACAATTCGTGGCGAGTTATTCCGTCCAGACGATCGATGAGGCCCCAGATTGGAGACAACCATTCATCGACTTCGTCGTCTACGACATCCTGCCCGAGAACCCAAAGGAAGCCATTTCCATCAGACGGCGTTCTCTCAGATTCTTCTACGATACAGAGATGAAAATGATGTATCGCCGCTCCTACGACGGATTACTGCTTCGGTGTCTGTCAAATGCAGAAACCAAAGAAACCGTACGAGAAGCTCACGACGGTGTCTGCGGGGCCCACCAACCCAGCCCAAAATTGTAAGACCGCCTTCGACGAATGGGCTACTATTGGCCCACGATGGTGGCAGATGCGATAGATTATGTGAGAAAATGCAAAGCCTGCCAAGTCCACACGGACTTCATTCACCAACCATCCGAATTTCTACATCCGACAGTGGCGTCCTGGCCATTCGAAGCATGAGGAATGGATATCATTGGTCCAATCACCCCGCCTTCCTTCCGAGGACATCGCTTCATACTTGCGATCACTGATTACTTCTCCAAATGGGCGGAAGCTGTCCCACTCGCAGAAGTTAAGACTTCAAACGTGATCAGCTTCCTTAAGCATCACGTCATCTACCGCTTTGGACTGCCCCGAAGGATCATCCATGATAATGGTCCGCAGTTTGCAAGCCAGGCATTCTATCGGTTTTGCGATAAGCACCGTATTCAGAATGTCGCCTCGACACCATACAACCCGGCAGCAAATGGGTTAGCAGAGGCATTCAACAAGACAATCATCAAACTCCTCAAGAAGTTTGTCTCCTCCAACAAACGCGACTGGAATGAGAAGCTCGGCGAATGCTTATGGGCTTATCGCACCACAGTTCGAACAGCCACCGGGAATACGCTATTCTCCCTAGTGTACGAGAGTGAGGCAGTTCTCCCATTAGAGACTCAAATACCCTCACTCCGCGTTGCCCTCACTTATCAATTGACGACGGATGACAACTACCGACGTCGACTGCAAGAGTTAGAGGCCTTAGATGAAAAGCACCTCCTAGCTCAGCAAAGGATCGAGCTATACCAAGCACGCATCTCAGGAGCCTTCAACAAGAAGGTCAAAATCAGAACATTCCAAGTGGACGATCTTGTTCTGGCAGTCCGGAGGCCAATGGTCATGACTCACAAGACCGCCGGCAAGTTCCAGCCAAAATGGGAAGGCCCATTTATCATAGAGACAGTATTCTCCAACGGTGCTTACTGCCTCGCTAAGCAAAACGGAGACTTGCTCATGTTGCCCGTCAACGGCAAGTTCCTGAAAAAATATTATGTCTAAACAACATCCCAGATTATTGAGTCACGTACCCGCTGGTACCACTGAACTCACCCCATAATTTTCCAGATTTTCGAGTCATGTATCCGCTGATACCACTGAACTCACCCTCATAGTTTGTCAGATTTTCGAGTCATGTAC
The DNA here is from genome assembly GCA_029216955.1 of Iris pallida. Lineage (NCBI taxonomy): Eukaryota > Viridiplantae > Streptophyta > Magnoliopsida > Asparagales > Iridaceae > Iris > Iris pallida. Next base: position 15,030,236 of record JANAVB010007596.1, read on the forward strand.
CCGCTGGTACCGCTGAACTCACGCTCACCATTCTCCAGATTCTCGAGTCATCTACCCGATGGTACCACTGAACTCACCCCATAATTTTCTAGATTTTCGAGTCATGTATCCGCTGATACCACTGAACTCACCCTCATAGTTTGTCAGATTTTCGAGTCATGTACCCGCTGGTACCGCTGAACTCACGCTCACCATTCTCCAGATTCTCGAGTCATGTACCCGATGGTGCCTCTGAACTCACATCCCGGTCACTCTTTCAGATAGAAAGTTATGTATGATCATACCTCTGAACTTCCTTCCTGGAGGAGATCCTCCCCCATGATCCAATACCCGCACTTTCAGTGCACAAAAAAGGGTAATCGATCCACAAACTTCCAAAATGGCCATGTCCTCATTACCTCTGAGTCGTTTCGATTCCGCCAAAAACAAATCACCCCTCTACATAGAACTGCCATCACCTCTGAGTCGTTCTATGTACTCCCCCCTGTCAAAGAAACCCTCATGCTCACCACGTCCTCAGTACCTCTGAGTAAGTATGTTGGTTCCTTTTTAACTCGTTGTCCGTATCCAAAACCAGGGTACGTTAGGGGCAATGGGTCCACGCAAAATATCCCAATAAGATGACTATTACAAAGCAAAAGAGTGAAGCAAATATATTCCATTCATTCAGAAATTGGTTACATCCACACTACAAGCAAGTCAAAAAGGTTCTTCATGCAGACAAGAAGAAAAGCGAAATAAAACAAAGACTACAGACAAAAGGTAGACATCCACGAGAAGCCCCTAAATCCTAGTTGCAGGAGCGCGTATACCATTCCTTCAACCACCTCACATATGAAGGATGCAAATGAGGGAGATCCTCGTCCAGAATAGGAGAGTTAGGATTCCCAGCGCTACCACCCTCAGCAGTTTCGATATTTGGAGGGCTGCCATCCCCCTCAGGCGCCGGTTCTTCTTTCATCGCTTCCACCTTAACAGAGGAAGACCCCCGGTTGATGACAGGAGGCTGCGGCTCCTCTGATACTGCAATCTCAGCATTCGGTGGAGATACTTCGAGAACCAAAGAAAATGAAAACAGTCAGAAAACATTCAGAAATATTCATGCGGCTCGTTTAAGACAATTCTCATGCGGCTCGGACATGGGGGATACCCCCATGCGGCTCAGTCATGGGACGTATATACGGACCATATAGTTTGAGAAGTTCACGTCAAAGTCTTATGCATGAAGCATGCAGCAAAGCAGGCTCTGTTAGGGTTTCAAAGTACTCAATCGACTACATAATCCTTACCTTCGATGGCAACGTGAACGTCAAGACGAACGGGGGGCACGACAGTCGAGGACGAAGCCGATTTCTTACTCCTAGCCATAGCCTTCTTCACAGCCTTAGAAGTCCTGGGTGCCATTGTTGCCTGATGATCAGAAGAGGAAAACACGACAGGAATCTGAGTCAGGAAGAGTCTAAGAGAGAAGACCGTCCAAATGCCCTTCTATTTATAGACAGAAAAAAGGAGGACTACGGACTGACGCCTCGTACAACATGATCGACTCTTCGGCTATCGAGCCAAACCAGCCAATTAAAGACTAAGCTCTTGGGATCCTGTCCCAAGAAGATTTGTACGCATGGCATAATGATGTGGCAAAAAGTCTATGCGGTTCAAATGGCCGTGCGGCGGAAAACAACTATGCGACTCAGATGGTCATACGGCCGAAATCCTCTGCGGCTAAGCCACCTATGCGGCTGAAGCATCTATGCGGCCAGGACCTCATATGCGACTAGATGAGCCTGCACACAGCCATGCTTCTTATTCAAAGTATTTCAATTTTACAAATTAAAAACTTTGAAGGGGGTCTTGTAGAAGCATGGAAAATACTAAAGAAAGATCTATGCGGCCAGGAAACCCCATGCGGCTCAGAAAGCCCATGCGGTTCAAAGATTCATGCGGCACGAGGGACTATGCGGCTCAAGATATCCCATGCGGCTCAGAAGAGAAGACACGTGGCTTGCAAACAGTTCTCCCCTCCACCTTATACTGCATTAATTATTTTGACGGCTGACAGCTCTGATAAAGTGACAGCCCTGACACAGAAAGAAGTATTATGACTCTGTCATAATGACGAATCTCTGGGGAAGAGAAAAGAGATCTCTGACACAAATCCCCCGAGAGCCATAAAAATGCCACGTGGCCTTGCCACGTGGGCGTTCGTATGCGGCTCACTTCTCATGCGGTTCAGAGTGAATCCGTCCTATGCGGCTCAGGCCGAGAAAGCCTCATGCGGCTCGAGCAACGCACTTCTCATGTGGTTCAGAGTGAATCTGTCCTATACGGCTCAGGCCGAGAAAGCCTCATGCGGCTCGAGCAAAGAACTTCTTATGCGGTTCAGAATGAATCCGTCCTATGCGGCTCAGGCCGAGAAAGCCTCATGCGGCTCGAGCAAAGACTTCTTATGCGGATCAGAGTGAATCCGTACTATGCGGCTCAGGCCGAGGAAGCCTCATGCGGCTCAAGTAAAAACTTCTCATGCGGTTCAAGAGGATCATCTCCATGCGGCTCAGGTGGATGCATCCCTATGCGGCTCACAATGATTACCTCCCTGTGGTTCAAAGGCTCAAGGGAGGGCCACTACCCAGACAGCCCTGACACGTGGCCTTAACCCTATGCGGCCCAAAGTCATATACGGCTCACTCATCATATGGTTCAGATCCTCCAGTGGCTCCTAGGACACGTGTCCTAAGTCGATTAATTTCTCAGAATTACTGCCATCAAAGATTGGGTCAAATTCCAATAATCTGGGACACGTGGCAGAAGAATAAATTTAATTTATTCGCAGACATCAGAAGATCATTATGAGGAAGATTTATTCCAATCAGCATTAATTGCTAATGGGATTTGGTGTAATCTACACTCGATGGCTCGGATTCGTCACAATCAAAACTGAACGGCCTGGATTGACCAATCTACGGGCCGCCGCCAACTCCAAGAGCTAATCATTGGCAACCCTAATGATCACATCCTACTATTATAAATAGCAAGGTGCCATTCCCTTGTAAAAAAGGAAAAGATCAGAGAGAAACACGCATATACAGAGAGACTCCCTAATAGTCGGAAAGAAAATACACAGAGAGAGAGAAGCCAGAAGAGCAATAGGAGGAGAACAAGAAGAGCATTTCTTCACCAACGCCAACCATCTTTTCACAAGGAGCCAAGGCCGCATACCGATCGTCCAAGGAGTAAGGCAGGACTGCCATCGCCTTTCCGAGCCTCTACCGTCACCCCCCAGAATCTAAAATAAATAATTGTACTTAGACTGCTGTACCTAGGTTTTCGTCCCTAGGCTTTCTTTGTACAAGCGAGTTTGTATTGTGAGTCTAAGTTCAGTCCTCCCATAAAACTGTTCTGTACTTTTACAATCAATGGGAAACAGGGGTGACGGTAGAGGCTCGAAAAAGTGCTATCAACTCTGCCTTACTCCTTGGACGATCGAATGCAACCTCGGCTCCGGCGAAAAAATGCCCTCTCTCTCTGTGTGCTTTTTGCTCTGTGTGTCTCTGTGTGTGTGCAAAGGAATAATCCTATGCTATTTATAGGAGTTTATGATGAGTGGGGTGTACAGCCACGTGGCCACATCCTTGTAACTACGCCTTGAGAAGTGGGCAGTTGGGGATTGGTTAAGATTAATCTTGATCTGTTTGTTGCAATAAATCTGGACTGTTATGTCGGTTGCAATAAATCTGAACTATTATGATCTGTTGGTTGCAATAAATCCAAGTTGTTTAAGACTTAGTCAACTTCTGCCACGTGTCCCAACTGTCGCTATGTTGCGAGCTGCATGAATGGTGCATCCTGGCTGAGCCGTATGGAGGACTGTCCCCATGATTGAGCCGCATGAGAGTGGTCTCATGACTGAGCAGCATGAGGGTGGCTCCATAATCGAGCCTCATGAGGGTGGCCCCATAAACGAGCCACATGTGGGTGGCCTCAAAACTGAGCCGCATGAGGGTGGCCTCATAACCGAGCCGCATGAGGGTGGCCTCATAACCGAGCCGCATGAAGGTGGCCTCATAACCGAGCCGCATGAGGGTGGCCTCATAACCGAGCCGCATGAAGGTCACACAGGCGATCCACATAAAGAACTTTCTTGGAATTTGAGAACTGTGCCAGCTATCATAAAGATTTTATCGTCTTTTTATAAGCATGTCGCGTCTCTTCTTTATGTCAGAGCCATTATTTATGTCAGAGCAGTCACTTTATTGTCAGAGTAATAATGGCCAGCTGTATGGCCAGCTGTACAGGCAGACTTTTGAACCGTATAAGGTCGCATGGAGCTTTCTGAGCCGCATGAAGCTTTCAGAGCCGCATGAAGCTCCCAGGAATTTTGAGCCGCATGAAACTCCCCAAGTTCTGAGCCGCATGGAGTTTCATGTTGATTCTGGGCCGCATAAGAATTAATGTTCTTTTCTATGCTTCTACATCGGGCCCCAACCGAAGACCCCATCTCGAGCACCTCAACCCCCATTGGTCCTGCCATTTCTGATCCAGCACCCAACCTAGATAACGCCGCTGCTGTCCTAGCATCGTCGCTCAGTGAATCCCCAATCTAATGTCGTGAATTTTTCGACCGGATTGTTGCTGTTTGCTCTCTGGCAGAGGCACTCCGGGAACTCTACGTCTTTCGTAACATGGATGAAAACCCAGATCTAGCTTACGTGATCCTACCTAGAATGTTAGAGGTCGAGCAGGCCCTTGATGCGGCTCTGGGCATACATAACAACGAACACATCAACTTGGAGACCTCTTTTGCAGACAAATTCCTGAATCCTTCACTGCCCAAAGAACCGCGAGAGGTGCAACTAAAGCTGGCAGCTAAGCAGGTTGCAGCGGTGCCTGTCCCGCCTAGGGTCCTGCGCTCCTCCAGCTCGGGGAAGAAGCAGTTCCCGCTCTTTAAGTATCCTCCTTAGTTCGGGCTGGATGGGTGCTCCCCGTCCCCTGTCCCCCCGCACCCCCTCTTCTTTTGTTCCCCCCTTCGAGCTCTCCCGACCGGATTCGCTTCCCCGTTTTTGCTTTGTAGGTTAGCGTCCTCCCAAGTGGAGGTTTTGTAGGTGCTTGGGCCATCTCCCGGCACCCATGTTTCGCTAGTAATCATATTCTCCATTTTTTAATATATATATTATATATAATATATATATATATATAGAAAAAAAAATATATATATATATCTAGAAGTAGTAACCATAGGAAAGTAGCATACTCTTGAGTAATCTTAGAAACATTAGCATACCCCTTTATTCATGTGAGTTATTTTTAATTTCGAGGACGAAATTTTTTCTAAGGTGGGTGAATGTAAGACCCCAGATTGTTTAAGATTTGTCCTAGATGGAGGCTAGTTAGGTAGCATAGTTAGGACCCGGGGGCGATATAGGAATGTAAGACCCCCTATGTTTTAAAATAGTAGGTATGAGATATAGCATATATATATATATATCTATATATATATATATATATATATATATATCTATATTATATATATATATATATTATATATATATATATATATATATGCCCCCTCATGCCACTTGTGCTACGGCCGCCAGACATATATATATATATATATATATATATATATATATATATATATATATATATATATATATATATATATATATATATATATATATATATATATATATATATATCCGCAGCGCAAGTGGCATGAGGGGGGGCACCCAGCGGGGAGACCCGGGGTCTAGCCCCCCTCCCGTACTAACCTGGCTGGGTGGTGTCGACAGGGTTAGTGGGGATGTCCGGACATATATATATATATATATATATATATATATATATATATATATATATATATATATATATATATATATATATATATATATATATATAACAAAAACAAAATTATATATATATATATATATATATATATATATATATATATATATATATATATATATATATATATATATATATATATACATATATATATACATATATATATATATATACATATATATATATATACATATATATATATATATATATATATATATATAGATATATATATATATATATACACATATATATATATATATATATATATATATATATATATATATATAATATATATATATATATATATATATATATATATATATATATTTATATATATATATATATATATATATATATAAAATATATATATATATATATATATATATATATATATATACATATATATGTCAAAAAATATTTATATGTATATAAAATACATTATATATATATAATATATATTAGTTATGATGGGCCTATGGACTATCATGATCTTAAACAGATTTATAGGTGGGCCTGAAGCCCATATATGTGATAAATTGTATTTATTGGCTATACATATTTTGCTAGGTCTTCAAGGCTATATGTATTTTTTGGACCATTTCCTCCTGGCCAAGACCATCCCATGTCATAATGTCCTATTTTAATCTTTATTAAACTAAGCCTAGCCCATTTCCATTCTTATTAAACATTGTCAAATCGACCCAATCCCCATATATATATAAATACCTAAGAACTATTTCTTTTCATGACCTAATTCTAAATCCATACAGTTTCCTATTTATTTTATCCTATATATTATTATATATTTCTTATAACATTAGCCTAGGTCAAGTCCAATGCTTACTTCCTTACTCTTTAATACCAAGCCCAACTTAACTAAAATCTACCCTCTCTTCCCATTATTATTTAGCTAACCCCCAACCTCTTCCCATTCTAACCCACAACATCTTCTCATTCCTATTTAGCTAAACCCCAGCATCTTCTCATTCCTATATAGCTAACCGTTGACCCTTCCATTTCGTAACCCCAACCCTTCCATTCTGTAACCCCCAACTCAACCTTTCCCATTTGTAACTTCCCTTAATTTATCTATAAAAAGATAAATATTAAAACAAAAACTTAGGCATTATCATCTTCCTTCTTTGGAGCAACCTAGCGACCCGCGCTGCACTCGACGACCCGACCTTCTTTCCGTGTTTACGTCTGCCCGTGAGCACCCTTCGAGACCACCAAGAGCTTCCTCCGAGTTTTTTTTTTTTTGTAAAGTTTACTACCATTCTATTAGATTCTATAGAAAGGAATATAGTAGAACTATAGGATTTATTAGAGATGAAGAAGAATAACTCACTGTTCACGTGTATAGGGAGATGTATTGTGCACAGTAAGAGAATGGAAAACACCACATGCATGTGGCTCCTGGCTTTCCATTTTATCTCTCTTAGATATTTTAGCATAATTGCAATAACCCTTCTTTCCACTCTCTGACCATGATTGTTTCTCTCTATCACATATTGGATCAAACAATCATGATTGTAAATTTGCATAAAAATTCTCTCCACAAACCAATAGTGCAATCAATCCAACTTATCTCCACCATCGTTTTGTCTTACACAACATGTGAATAGGTAATTGATAGTTGGAAATGAGCCCTCCATTAATTAATTTTTCCAAATAAACCCCTCTCTTTTTCTATGTGTTTGTACAATACTTATACACAACAACAGCACACATTATTCAAGTAAGTAATGCTTACATGTGCACTGGATCCAACTAAAGTTGGTGGCATAATTATGTATAGCCATTTCCACTTCTAATTAAATATCATAACAACATACTACCTTTAATTAACATAAATCATATTTACTCTATAGTAACTATATACACCTATGTAGCATTAATAATAATATTTTTATATATAATAAACTTAATGAAGTATATAGGCTAGTTGGACTTGGCGTTGGTACCGGATCCTCGACATTATCGTGGGAAGCAGGCAAGTATAAATTGCCAACTTGTACAGTATATCTTATATGCATGTTCTCTACTTTTCTATTGTGCTTTTCCTCATATTGTTATATTTATGTTGCTTTACCATGTTTCTAGTTTTACTTTATCCTGTTTCTAGTTATACATGCTCCTACATATTTTTTGTTATTTTTCATTACCTGTTATATTGGTCTTCAGATTCATCTTTGTCTCATGATAGAGATGCCTAGTCCTACGCCACTATTCCTTTGACTCGACTTGATGTGATATGACCTAACTTGAGTATGACTTGACTTGAGATATTCTATAGAGTGAGAGCGCTTACCTTGGCTCAGTCTATAGGATCGACTTATATTCCTCTAGGAGATTGATACTAGGATTGGCTATATTTTCGATTGAGATTCGCTTGCCTTGGACTACAATTGAGACTATACATTGGGAGTTCTTGCCTTGACTAAAGTCTATATATTTTATTTGACTTACTGTTAGCCACTTCTAGTATGACATGCCATTGACTTAGGTTCCTTGTGTCTTAGTCTCCTTGTGTCTTAGTAATTCTTTCGTAACTATTTCTTATTTTTCTTGCATATTTTATGCTGTTACTTTTGACATATTTTTATGTATCTTTCTAGTCCCCTGAGGACCTAGTGATCTTTTCAGGTATTTGTTGAGACTGCTAGAATAGAAGGATAGATTGGTGGATAATTGTATCTCCAGGATTCAGGTATCGCTAGTGGTACTTTTATTGTTCTTTCATCTTTTATATTTTATGATGACATCTTCAGTTGTATTTCCTAATTTTACAAGCTTTACTTTTTGTTATGAGCTTGTTCAAGATGATTGTATTAAGGTCTGGCCAACTTTACAAATTGTTTATTCTTGTATTTATATTCAAGTGGCATCAGTGTATTACTGTTTGATCAGCATTAATGCATTTGGTTCCCACTTGAGATTATTATTTGTGGATTGAGATATAGTTAGACTTGCTAGTTATAATTGTACGGGACCACTAGACAGCTTATATGTATTCGAGTAGGGCTAGAGTCTACTTGATACGTAGCTGGCATGTTGACGTATCCTGGTCCTACGTATTTTAGGACTCAGGTATTACAGGTACGGAGTCACCGGAGTCACTACAAGAAAAATACCCTATTATGACGTTTGAGAAGAGTTTATTACAACGGTTCGTTTATAAATGTTACAGAATTTCTACAACAGCACATAATATGACGGATGTCACGACCCGCACCCACTGTGAGGGTACGAGAACGTAACAACGCCCAGCCTACGCCGCAGTGTCGGCGGTAGAACGCTGTCCTAGGTCACAACATCTAACAATATAATACTAAGCAGTTTATACTCCCCGAGTGGGGGTGACATAGCAGAAGTAAACTCAATCACAACTAAGGAAAAAGAAAGCACGATATGATATAGAACTCAAGAAAAAATACAGATGATCAGACAGTCAAAGATAACATCTCAGCAGATATCCAGAGTACAAGGTCTCAGCTACTGAATATGAAAGAATATATATAACCCAAATCTCAAAGACAGAAATAAAGTCTAACTACTAGTCTCAAGACAACATAAGTAAGATAAAGCCTAACTAAGCTAGTCTAGGCAGTAGGGTAAAGTCGTCAGCTAGAGCTGTCCCGTAGAAGGTATCCATACAGGCCTCCTCCTCGTCCTCTGTAATATTTTCAATAGATCCAGTCAGGACAGGAGCGAGCACAATACATCTCAACAGTTCATAGCAAGTTAGAAAATATAATCATGCAGTAAAGTAAGATACAGGTACTGAAGAAATGCAGTATGTAAACAGAGAGAGAGAGAGAGAGAACTGTAATAGAAATATCTACTATATGTAAAGAACTAACAGTGGCCAGTGAGTCAGAGTATAATATAGACATATAAATGGCATAGGATGATTCTGATGCTAAACTAGAATAATTCTGATGAGATACTACTTGGATATTATTCACATGTCTACTTCTACTCCTCCGTACCCCCAATCAATACACAAGGATCCAACCAGGTTATGTTATGATTCCATGTAAAGGCCCCCGAAGGGTGGTACATGGAAGTCCCATAAATGGGGATTCTGGGAAACCCAATAAATGGGATAAGGATTCAAGGAAGACTCTATGAGCATGAAAGTACATGTCACAAGTGATCGATAAACCAATGAAGCATAGTGATACGCCATGTAAGTGAAACACACAGAACATGAAGCACCCGATGCTCCCTGAAGGGATAACATCTCAAGAAGGGATCCATATAGTACTAATCTGTGTGACCAACGTGACAGTACCAAGTAAAGTAATTTAATGTAATAAATAATTCTAAGCAAGATATGAAATGATCAGAGAATGTACTCGCCTGTATCCTGAGTGTCTAAAGAATATCTACTGTCCGAGGAGTGGTGTCTGTCTCCTATAGAACAGCACAAGTCACAACAAGTCTAAAATGATAACAAGATACAATTCAATGCATTCTAAATGAATCTAGGTCAATCTAGGCCAAAGTCAACCCTTGGTCAACTCTGGTCAACCCTAGAAGTCAAACTAGGTCAACTACGGTCAAACTAGGTCCAACAAGTCTAAACTAGGTCAAACAAGCCTATACTAGCCTAACTAGTCTATTCTAGGTCTAACAAGACTACACAAGTCTAACTAGACTCTACACTGGCACACAGATACACCCATAGGCTAAGAGCCATAGGTATACACCCATAGGCTTTGTTACCTATAGTCTACACCACATATTCACACATATACATATATTAATATATATACCTAAAATAATATAATAACACACATTATAAATATGAAAGCTACATCATAATATATGCATCATATATATATATATATATATATATATATATATATATATATATATATATATATATACATACATATATGTAAATATATGCATAGGGTATTAGGGATAGCATGTGTGTGTGTAGAGAGCTATGAACATGTGTGTGAAATGGTGACATGAGGGTGTGCATGAGTGTGTGTGTGTGTCTTGTGTGTAAGACAATAGAAAAAGTGCATTGGAAGTTCAAAACAGTGTGGTGATCACATGACAGTTCAAAGGAACCTAGTAGCAACTATTACATATGTACATGAATTAATCTAAGTAATTGACATCAAAATTTTAGCTTAAAGAGGGAATCTAACTTCAGATTTTCAAGCTAAGAGCATGTATTAGAGGATATATGAAAACCTATATCAACCAATGAAATTAAACAACAACTACATATATTTATACACAACCTTAAATCCAAACTACATTAACCTTCAAACCCATGTTTCAGGTTTACAAATAGGAAAACTCAGTTTTCACAGTTCAGTTTAGAGTTTTAGGAATGTTGGGCAATGAATTCAGTTTACATGGCTAAACAAGCTCAGTTGAGAGTGTCATGTATGTGTGTTTGATACATGAGGTTTCAATGTGTGGTGTGCTATAGAAAATGGGAAAAATCTGTGAACAATGTATATGTGTAGCAGTGTCTGTAGGAATCAGTCCTAGGTAATGCAAACAGTGGCATGTTATATCCTGGAAATCAGTGCCAATAGAAAACAGAGAAGGACAGTGGGGTGTGCAATGTGTTTAAGAGAGTGTGAGGAATCTTAGAATCAATGTGTGTGTGTGTATACATGAAGAGTTAACATCTCAGTCCAAAACTGGACTGTTATAAGAGTGTGTGAAGGACTGAACTTGTGTACAGTGAACAGGGAGCCAAATGACAGTACATATAGGTAGGGAAAACAGTGGCATAGGATATAGATTGGTGTGTGTATGTCCTAAAATCTCAGGAACCACTGCACAGGAAAAAAGGACAGTGAACCCACAACAGTCTCAGGTTTTAACAAAATTCAGATTTTCAGTTCAATAATTTCAAGTCCCAAATCGAATTCAAAACTCAACCAAACCACTCCAAAATTTGCATACATGTAAATTACTTACAGGTAAACCACATTAGGGATCTAAACATGTAATTAACTGTATTTAAGCTAGCTAAAACAATTGCTGAAATTCAGAGTAAAAACCGGAGAAAAAAAATACTGTAATTAAACATGTATCAGAAAATTGGGTAAAAAGGGAAATTGATAACTAAAAACAAATTAATATGTAAAATTTAAGGTTGGTAATATTTGTGTATAAGTGTTTGTGTCAGAGAGAGTGATTCGTGTCAACAAAAGTGGACACGAAGTGTCCAAGCACAGAAAAACATATGCATCAGAAAACAGTGAATATCAGGCCTCGTGCGGCCATGTCGAGCCACATTGGGCTCGATGCACAACACGAGAGACCAAGAGCTCGAGTCTAGGGTTAGACTAGGTCTAGGTAAGTGTGTCAATGTCCATGAAGTGTGTCCACGACGTGTCCAGAAGAGATACGAACAGCGTATCAGAGCTGGAAATTTTACGTGCACTGTGTAGTGGAATTCCCTTGCGGGGTCAAGTGTGTGTCCGATACGACACGAGAGTGTCTCCAACTTAGAGGACCTCGTGTCAGTCATGAGTACAACATGTGTGTCCAAAATCACGCGCTCATGTGGCGTGTGCTGCTCATAAACAGCCCCGAGCAGCAGGGGAAGGAAACTGTGCGCGCGCGTGAGGTGCACCCGCGTGTTCGTGTCCACAATCCGACACGACGCGACACAAAAATCATACCAGGACACTAGAAACCTATAAGCAACGTTAAAAACTAAATTTCTATTCAAAAGTTTTCCTAAAAATAGTTCGAAATGCCCATTGGGGCATTTCATCACACACCCAAAACCCAAGGCTGATACGTGTCCAAATGGGACACGAATAGGACACAAAATCCTACAAAAATCTAGGGTTAGCTAGGGGACCCTTAGATCTAGTTCATTATGCAATAATAATAGCACCAAACATTGAGTTTTAGTGATTTACCTATAGTATCACAACTCCTCAAAAAGCTCCAAAGAAGGGTGTTCCTCTTGATAGCCAAACTTTCTCAAATTCCTCCCAAGCTGAGAATAAAATATACCAACAACAAGAAAACCTAAATTAAAACCTATTACAATTTTTTTGAGGGAAAAAGGAGTTAATTTGGATTTTCTAGGAATTTATGAAGATGGAGACTCACCTCTTTCTAAAACTTGGAAAATTTCTAAAGAGGCTAGCCCTAATGAAGAAGAGTACTTATAGGGGGATTCCCTAGGTGGGTTGGCTGGCCATAGCAATTAGGGTTAGGGTTTACATGGTGTTGGGCTTGTGGGCTTCTATGGGCTTAGTCATTAGTCATGACTTGTGAAGTCACAAGTCATTAATCAATTCCCTATTCTAATTCCTATTTCCAATTGATTCTAATAACTAGAATATGATTAACTTAAATTAACCTAGGGTTTCATAATCTAGCCAAGTCCAACTCAACTAGGGTTAGCTTCTAGGTTAGCCTACCAAGTCAAAGCTAGTCAAAGTCAACCTAGTCAACCTTCATTCAAACAATTCCAAAATAAATCCTAAAAATTCCCATAAATTTAAATAAATTATAATAAATTTAAATAACCCCAAAAATGACAAAAATACCCTCAAACTAGAAAATTAGTAGTGACAAATCTATCCTCCTTAAAATAATTTTGTCCTCGAAATTTAAGATGATCGTATTCCTTCTAGGTTAAGCCCACAGCAATCATAGTCTCAGATACCTATTTAAATCATACAGTTGAAAAGTGTAACCTATGGGATCATGGCATGTATTATCAGTCTGGGATCTCATCTAGTTATACCAACTATGCTACAGTACTAGGCAATCACAAGGTATCAAAACATACAAGCAAGGGATGCATCAAATATTCTCAAAAGGGATACTAAGGTTAGGTCAAAACTCACCTCCAGCTAGGTCTGAGAACTAGAACTCCCTCCTGGAAGCAGGGCCCTGGTTGGGGCAGGTATATCATGACAGTGCTGCATCCAGTGTACAGCTGATCCACAGAATAGGCACGATCTTAGTCTCTTTCTACAGAAGTTCCACTTGTACCCAGACTTCTTACAGTAGGTACAGATAGGCTCTGGCTCAGTTGGCCTCTGGTGGACAGGAGACTGGGCTTGGTATGATGATATAGGCTGGATATATGGGTACTCCTCAAACTCTGGGTAGGACTGGACACTGCTCCTCGCCCTCTTGGAGCTAGGCTCTCCTCCTGGAAGCACAGAGTCCCGCAGACGTAGTAACCTCTGGTATTTCTCCCTCATGGCCTCATCATGAACTCTCTGTGACTCCAACAACCTTTCTTGGAAATATCCAAACACCTGGGCTGTGTCAAGTAACAAACCTCCGGGTGGTACAGTATGGAGTACCAACTCAAGGGGTAGGGAAAGGCTCTCGGTCTCAGGCAAATCTGCAGCTCCCTCCTGAACGACAGGAGATGAAAGAAGACTCTCTGGCGAGGCTACCACCATCTCCTCAATGGCAGGAGGTGCCACCACCTCCTGATCAGATAGAGGGATCACTACCTCCTGAATAGTAGGAGGTGGAAGCACACTCTCAGTAGCTGCAGCTGCTCTCAGGCGATGGGCTCGGGTCATGGGTGCCATACTGGAAAGGATAAAAACAACAATCATCAAGGCTGTAAGGCAGTCTACCATCCTATCTGAAAACTGGTAATTATCAAAAATAAAAAAATAAATTTTTTTTAAAAGGGTACTATTTAAAAATTAAGATCAAAAGTTAAGGAATCGAAAGTCAATAGCATTGAAATCCAATCACGATATATATAGAGAGAGTGTTAGAGAGGGAAAAGCTAGCATTATGCAAGGGTTATGTGGTTTGTGTGAATTATACATGAAAGTGTATAAAAGGGTTTGGGTCTCAACTATAGCTATCAAGTTACGCTATTCATGACATATTGGTTAAGCAGTCTACAAAGCACAAGCTATTTACTCATAACATGCATGGCTAACCATATATATAAGTATATCTATATGTATAGAGAGGTAGAGATTTAATTATGCACCTACATACATTATAACATGTATACAGAACTATATATATATATATATATATATATATATATATATATATATATATATATATATATATATATATGAACATAACATAGAGATGAAGGGTTAGGTTTTCATGGCAGTTGTGAACATTAGTGTAGAGTGTCAAGTGTTCATGGGTTAAAACTTGAAATGAAGGGTTCATCATTCAGCTTAGTTCAACATTACATATTAGATCTGAAATTGAACTACGCATTTGAAAGCAATGTAAAAATGTTAACATATATTCAGTTTTCAAAAATTTGGAGAAATTCGAATATCAAAACCAACTCAATGTTTACCACAACCATAACCTAACATGTAAGAGTATGAAACCTAACATTATATACCTACACACAACAATGTACACAGCTCAAAACATTATATTAAAGAAAACTACAATTTGACTAATCACTTAGAATCCAGGGTTAAAGGTTTAATATGTACATAGTCTCAGGTTTGACAAATTTAACACAAAACTCAACCAATTTTCTTTAAGACTTGAAACCCTGCATGTAACATACATGTGCAGTAATGTAAACAACAACTAATAACATGAAATTTTAAATTTAATTTATGAAATTAATCTGGGAAACGGAGAACTAGTCACTGATACTGTCCTATATTAGAATTATTGGGATTTGAGAAATTAACATCAACATATTAATATGCAGTTAGATAGGTGGGTAATCAGTGTAGCATGCATACGTGTCAGGCAAGCATCTGTATCCACTATATTATATATTCTAAGGTAATACAAGAAATAATGGTAAGAAGAAGATAATGATAAAATCTGTTCTGCTTATCTATTTAAAAGAAGGAACCATTTTGAAACCAGAGTTATAACATCAAATCCAAGTTAAGGTCTAGCAAAAATCATCGATTCATTATATTAGGAAGAATTTTATAGCAAGAAGTTACACTAGATTTATAATAACAGCAAGCTACTCCTACTCATACTCCTACTCCTAAGTTATTTGATGATGGAATACAATTTATAACAACAGAATGGTACGATAGAGATGATATGTTTAAAAACCTTCTCAAGATATAATCTGATAATCATATGCGTCTGTCCAAAATTATGTTACTCAGAGTCCTTGCCCTGCCAGTAAGCAAGGCTACGATAAACGATAGATTCCATAACTAGGGTATGCACCTCTACAATCATGTCGTTTGGAAATCTCGCTATGCCGACTAGTATAGCTGCGAGAAATTCCAAATCTCATAACCAAGATACGTACATCCGAAGTCAGGTCTCTATGTTTCCGCCACGCCAGCTAATATGGCTGCGATAAACTATAAGTTCCATAATCAAGTAGACGTTTTACCATCCCTGTATTCCCGTCAACATATGTTATCAGAAAAATATCGTAACTCAGGCCTTAAAATTCATCTCGATAGGAAAAATCAAAATCAACAACGATCCAACAAAATCAATTTCAATAATCAAGGAGTGAGAGCAACAAAACAAGGGAAATGATTCAAATTAAAGTTTAAATAAGATTCTCAAGGGTCGTCCCAGGAATCTCTCAAGTAATCCTAACTGTGATTGAGTATCTTCAAAAATATATATCCTAATCCTACTGCAGGCTGTAGTGATATTCTAGTTCGAATACCACTACACAAACTCGACCTGCATGGGCCACCACTAAAACGTGTCACGACCCGCACCCACTGTGAGGGTACGAGAACGTAACAACGCCCAGCCTACGCTGCAGTGTCAGTGGTAGAACGCTGTCATAGGTCACAACATCTAACAATATAATACTAAGCAGTTTATACTCCTCGAGTGGGGGTGACATAGCAGAAGTAAACTCAATCACAACTAAGAAAGAAGAAAGCACGATATGATATAAAACTCAAGAAAAAATACAGGTGATCAGACAGTCTAAGATAACATCTCAGCAGTATCCAGAGTACAAGGTCTCAGCTACTGAATATGAAAGAATATATACAACCCAAATCTCAAAGACAGAAATAAAGTCTAACTACTAGTCTCAAGACAACATAAGTAAGATAAAGCCTAACTAAGCTAGTCTAGGCAGTAGGGTAAAGTCGTCAGCTAGAGCTGTCCCGTAGAAGGTATCCACACAGGCCTCCTCCTCGTCCTCTGTAATATTTTCAACAGGTCCAGTCAGGACATGAGCGAGCACAATACATCTCAACAGTTCATAGCAAGTTAGAAAATATAATCATGCAGTAAAGTAAGATACATGTACTGAAGAAATACAGTATGTAAACAGAGAGAGAGAGAACTGTAATAGAAATATCTACTATATGTAAAGAACTAACAGTGGCTAGTGAGTCAGAGTATAATATAGACATGTAAATGGCATAGGATGATTCTGATGCTACACTATGGAATGATTCTGATGAGATACTACTTGGATATTATTCACATGTCTACTTCTACTCCCCTGTACCCCCAATCAATACACAAGGATCCAACCAGGTTATGTTATGATTCCATGCAAAGGCCCCCGAAGGGTGGTACATGGAAGTTCCATAAATAGGGATTCTGGAAAATCCAATAAATGGAATAAGGATTCAAGGAAGACTCTGTGAGCATAAAAGTACATGTCACAAGTGATCGATGAACCAATGAAGCATAGTGATACGCCATGTAAGTGAAACGAACAGAGCATGAAGTACCCGATGCTCCCTGAAGGGATAACATCTCAAGAAGGGATCCATATAGTACTAATCCGTGTGACCAACGTGACAGTATCAAGTAAAGTAATTTAATGCAGGAAAATAATTCTAAGCAGGATATGAAATGATCAGAGAATGTACTCGCCTGTATCCTGAGTGTCTGAAGAATATCTACTGTCCGAGGAGTGGTGTCTGTCTCCTATAGAACAGCACAAGTCACAACAAGTCTAAAATGATAACAAGATACAATTCAATGCATTCTAAATGAATCTAGGTCAATCTAGGCCAAAGTCAACCCTTGGTCAACTCTGGTCAACCCTAGAAGTCAAACTAGGTCAACTACGGTCAAACTAGGTCCAACAAGTCTAAACTAGGTCAAACAAGCCTATACTAGCCTAACTAGTCTATTCTAGGTCTAACAAGACTACACAAGTCTAACTAGACTCTATACTGGCACATAGATACACCCATAGGCTAAGAGCCATAGGTATACACCCATAGGCTTTGTTACCTATAGTCCACACCACATATTCACACATATACATATATTAATATATATACCTAAAATAATATAATAACACACATTATAAATATGAAGGCTACATAATAATATATGCATCACATATATATATATATATATATATATATATATATATATATATATATATATATATATATATATATATATATATATATATACATATATATAAATATATGCATAGGGTATTAGGGATAACATGTGTGTGTGTAGAGAGCTATGAACATGTGTGTGATATGATGACATGAGGGTGTGGATGAGTATGTGTGTGTCTTGTGTGTAAGACAATAGAAAACAGTGCATTGGAAGTTCAAAATAGTGTGGTGATCACATGACAGTTCAAAGAAACCTAGTAGCAACTATTACATATGCACATGAATTAATCTAAGTAATTGACATCAAAATTTTAGCTTAAAGAGGGAATCTAACTTCAGATTTTCAAGCTAAGAGCATGTATTAGAGGATATATGAAAACCTATATCAACCAATGAAATTAAACAACAACTACATATATTATACACAACCTTAAATCCAAACTACATTAACCTTCAAACCCATGTTTCAGGTTTACAAATAGGAAAACTCAGTTTCACAGTTCAGTTTAGAGTTTTAGGAATATTGGGCAATAAATTCAGTTTACATGGCTAAACAAGCTCAGTGAGAGTGTCATGTATGTGTGTTTGATACATGAGGGTTCAATGTGTGGTGTGCTATAGGAAATGATAAAAATCTGTGAACAATGTACATGTGTAGCAGTGTCTATAGGAATCAGTCCTAGGTAATGCAAACAGTGGCATGTTATATCCTGGAAATCAGTACTAATAGAAAACAGGGAAGGACAGTGGGGTGTGCAATGTGTGTGGGAGAGTGTGAGGAATCTTAGAATCAATGTGTGTGTGTGTATACATGAAGAGTTAACATCTCAATCCAAAACTGGACTGTTAAGAGTGTGTGAAGGACTGAACTTGTGTACAGTGAACAGGGAGCCAAATGACAGTACATATAGGTAGGGAAAACAGTGGCATAGGTTATAGATTGGTGTGTGTATGTCCTAAAATCTCAGGAACCATTGCACAGAAAAAAAGGACAGTGAACCCACAACAGTCTCAGGTTTTAACAAAATTCAGATTTTCAGTTCAATAATTTCAAGTCCCAAATCGAATTCAAAACTCAACCAAACCACTCAAAAATTTGCATACATGTAAATTACTTATAGGTAAACCACATTAGGGATCTAAACATGTAATTAACTGTATTTAAGCTAGCTAAAATGATTGCTGAAATTCAGAGTAAAAACTGGAAAAAATACTGTAATTAAACATGTATCAGAAAATTGGGTAAAAAGGGAAATTGATAACTAAAACAAATTAATATGTAAAATTTAAGGTTGGTAAATATTTGTGTCAGAGAGAGTGATTCGTGTCCACTATAGTGGACATGAAGTGTCCAAGCACAGAAAAACATATGCATCAGAAAACAGTGAATATCAGGCCTCGTGCGGCCATGTCGAGCCACATTGGGCTTGATGCACAACACGAGAGACCAAGTGCTCGAGTCTAGGATTAGACTAGGTCTAGGTGAGTGTGTCAGTGTCCACGAAGTGTGTCCACGATGTGTCCAGAAGAGATACGAACAGCGTATCAGAGCTGGAAATTTCACGTGCACTGTGCAGTAGAATACCCTTGCGGGGTCAAGTGTGTGTCCGACACGACATGAGAGTGTCTCCAACTTGGGGACCTCGTGTCAGTCATGAGTACAACACGTGTGTCCAAAATCACGCGCTCATGTGGCGTGTGTGCTCGCAAACAGCCCCGAGCAGCAGGAAAAGGAAACTGTGCGCGCGCGTGAGGTGCACCCGCATGTTCGTGTCCACAATCCGACACGACGCGACACAAAAAACCATACCAGGACACTAGAAACCTATAAGCAACGTTAAAAACTAAATTTCTATTCAAAAGTTTTCCTAAAACAGTTCGAAATGCCCATTGGGGCATTTCATCAAACACCCAAAACCCAAGGCTGATACGTGTCCAAATGGGACACGAATAGGACACGAAATCCTACAAAAATCTAGGGTTAGCCAGGGGACCCTTAGATCTAGGTCATTATGCAATAATAACAGCACCAAACATTGAGTTTTTGTGATTTACCTATAGGTATCACAACTCCTCAAAAAGCTCCAAAGAAGGGTGTTCCTCTTGATAGCCAAACTCCCCAAATTGCTCCTAAGCTGAGAATAAAATATACCAACAACAGAAAACCTAAATTAAAACCTATTGCAATTTGTTTGAGGGAAAAAAGGAGTTAATTTGGATTTTCTAGGAATTTATGAAGATGGAGATCACCTCTTTCTAAACTTGGAAAATTTCTAAAGAGGCTAGCCCTAATGAAGAAGAGTACTTATAGGGGGATTCCCTAGGTGGGTTGGCTGGCCATAGCAATTAGGGTTAGGGTTTACATGGTATTGGGCTTGTGGGCTTCTATGGGCTTAGTCATTAGTCATGACTTGTGAAGTCACAAGTCATTAATCAATTCCCTATTCTAATTCCTATTTCCAATTTATTCTAATAACTAGAATATGGTTAACTTAAATTAACCTAGGGTTTCATAATCTAGCCAAGTCCAACTCAACTAGGGTTAGCTTCTAGGTTAGCCTACCAAGTCAAAGCTAGTCAAAGTCAACCTAGTCAACCTTCATTCAAACAATTCCAAAATAAATCCTAAAAATTCCCATAAATTTACATAAATTATAATAAATTTAAATAACCCCAAAAATGACAAAAATACCCTCAAACTAGAAAAGTGGTAGTGACAACGGGTATGAAGAGTTTTTGGCCTATCATAGCGCTTTATAGCGTTAAGTGTCATATATTGTTCACACATATGTAACGTTCTTACAGGTAAATGTTATAAAAAGTGGTAAAAAATTTAGAACGCCCGCTCGAACGTCCCGCTCAAACCCGACCCCAAATCAAAACCTTCGGTCCCTTTTTTTTTTTCTTCTCTCTCTGCCATTTTCCTTCTCATCTCCTACTCTCCTCTTTTTTCCTATCCATCTCTCCTTCTCCTTACAAATTCTTCAGAACTAGGACTCGATATGCTCTCTATTTCTCTCTCCTTACAAATTCTTCAGATCCAAATACTCGAAATAGAGGGAAGATCGAAGATGTACAATAAGAGGTTAGGGTTTCTATGGATCGAGATGGCGGACGTGCTCTACGACGAGAACGAGTAGACGGTGAAGGTCGAAAAGTACATCCAGGGGATTGAAGCCGAGGCAGTGGTAAGATCTTGATTATTTCGCTGACTTTCTTGTTGTTATCGAAGATTGAAGAGTATTGGTTGATTGTTGTGATTTGAAACCTAGGAAATTTATTTGGTACTGGGAGGATAACTATAAGGAGTGCACATACTCAAACGAGGGCAAGGATTTCACTACGCCTAGGAAGCTGATTTGGTACTAGGAGAAGATGAGGGCAAGAAGGGGCATGCGGTCGTTGTTGGTACTTTTCTTCCATATGTACTCCAATCTTTGTTTCTTTTTCATGCTCACACCATGTTCGATTAGATGCCTGAAAGAAATTCGGTTACTTCTGTCACGATGATATGCCACTTCTTTTAGGGTTAGGGTTTGATTGTTGATTTTGTTTTTGTTGTTGTTGCCGGAAGAGGAGGCTGGGGGAGACGAGGGAGGCAGTGAGGGTGGAGAGTCGGTGTTGCTGATCTCCGGATCAGTTTTTGTCAAGGAGGTCTCCCAGGCCACCGCTGATGTTTGGGTCGTCGTCTTCCTCTACAAGGATGGGTAATTTTTTGGTATTGGAAAGCAAATAATCGTTAATAACTGATTAAATTTTAGATTTTTTTACGCATTTAGGCATAAGTTTTAAGTATTTTGTGTTGTTTCTTATTAGTTTTAAAATCGAATGAAATAATAGTCGACTTGATGATAGGTTTATCAGTAATAAATGAAAAAAAAATTTATTTACATTCTTTTACACCCTTATTGATTGGGTCTTTGTTTCAATTTTTTTGCTGAATTGACTGGGAAAGAGATCCCAAATGTTGGTATCGGTCAGTGTCGGTTTCGGATCGGGACATGTCAAATCGTATCGGTATTGGCGGATACTGCAAACTATGTTTAAAAGTTGATGACCAAATGCATCTGAATTTACTAGTAACCTTGTCATAGTGCATTCTAATCAATTTCAGAACGACTTTTGCCACTACACATTTGGGATATTTCAAACCCATAACCTTCTCTGTGTTGTTCGAGAATCAAGTTCACAACATTTAGGAGCTTAAATCCAACATGTGGCTTGTACTTGATATCCCAAGCAGATGTCAGAGGATTCCCAATATTGGTAAGACTAACAGGTAGATTCACCTTTCCTCTCATCAAAGCATCTAGGTAAATCTCTGATATTGCTATATGAATTATTTAAGTAAAATATGATGCTATACCTGCACGCCATTGAACTCTGAGAGCGCCGCTTTAGGTGAGCTGTGGCGAAGTATTCTTTCGCACTTTGTCCAATATTTGTCCCGAGTATAACATAGGTAAAATGTTACAGCTGTGATGCCTCTTTTATCCTTTATGTATTGTGGAAGTAGCAGATTTCCCTCGTTTGCCTTAGACTCTTGTTTAGTCGCTTTGAGACATGATATGGATCTTACCACTGTGAAGCATCATCTTGCATCGCAGAGGAAAGGGGAGGGGGAAGGCAAGAGTGGGCCAAGAGCACATGGTTTGGATGCCCAAGTGCGTGCAATTCGAATTTGTCCGGGATGAATTTTCAGGAATTGCATTAACTTGGGCATTATTTACTTCATCACATTCAAATTAAGGATTTGGGAGATGATACTTTGTATTTCTGGCTTTACATTTGCATTTGGGAGGTTAGCCATATAGCACTTGTTTTATTTTTACATTTTTTGTTGCTGCTATATATGTTGAGAATAGTGCCAACTTTTTTTTGTAGAATATTACTAATTAGATGTTTATTTATGGGTTAGTACTATCTTATGATGAACTGACTAATTTGATACTTTATTTGTTTGCCCGACTTAGGTTTGTAATAAGGAGATAGGACATGACCAATTTTTAGGGTGTTCATGTTTCGTGATGTCTGCTTAAGACAAAGAAGCCAGTTTTCGGGGTGTATGTATGGATATTGCCTTTTTTTTCTCCTTATGTGTATAGCGTGACATGGACATATGTTTTATTTGGCCAACTATGAAGTATATATGTGCTTTTGCTCGGGGTGTATGTCATGTGCCATGAAAATCATGAATAAACCTCAGATATCATCATTTCCAAGTTCTCGCTTTGTCACAATTTTTTCTTCAGTTAATTCTATATGGTTCATGAATCAAACCTATGCCTAGTATAACATAAGTTGACTTGAGGAATGGTGTCTAAAAAGAAAACGAAAAGAGTTTGAAATATTTCAAATTATTTTGTTGACTCTGGGTTTTGTAATCTTAAATGATATTGTTTCACACAAGGAGAACCAAGTAATGAGTATTCGGCATACATGCATGTTATATGACCATAATTATAGTTTCATAAATTTTCTCTTTGATTTAGTTTTGTAATATATTTAGATATGTTTGTCCTTCCTCTCACATCCATGTCATTTATATTAATTTTGCAATGTTGCTCCTATTTTTGTTGATATCTAATAATTGATTCTTATTTGTCTTGCCTGGCTTGTTTTTGTTACTTTTTTTTTAAATTTTCTTTTGATAAATTGACCAGGAAAGAGAGCTCCATTTTCTTTTAATTTTTCTTTGAT
This sequence comes from Iris pallida, assembly GCA_029216955.1. NCBI lineage: Eukaryota > Viridiplantae > Streptophyta > Magnoliopsida > Asparagales > Iridaceae > Iris > Iris pallida. Next base: position 15,054,070 of record JANAVB010007596.1, read on the forward strand.
AAATCTACTGCACTTTGCTTGGTCATAGCGCCATCCAATGTGCAATTGCAGGGTACACATTGTTCACTGTTGGACATGTTAATGGAAGGCATGCTAATATACCTTTCCATGTAACTAATACCCTCTCCTTTCACAGTTCTGTAATTAGCAAAAAACTTGAAGCATTCATGTCATGTATCTCTGAACTAAGCCACAAACAGTTTTTTTTTTTTTTTTTTTTGCAATAGGGGTCAACTCTTCAGGTTTTGTTTCCTCTGATACTTTATAGTTCCACTTTATTTGATTTTGTGCACAAGAAGTTAAACTTCATCTTAGATAGTCATCTGAGATTGAATGTTACATGTTAGAAGAGTCACTGCTAATGATTGTGATTTATGGACATGCTAGGTTGTCATTTACTGACCCTAATAGCAAATTATTAATATACAATTGATTATTTCTGGATAGCTCGAAAATATCCAAATAGTTTCCCACTTGAATGCTTATCCATGATATACACGAGTTCTATTTGATATACTCCATAATTTCTCTTTGTAAGTTGCATATATCAGTTATATTCTTATTCTTATTAAGATAGCCTAGTTAACGTGGATCCTGAGTCACATGGACTATTCTTCTCAAGCATTTTAAGATAATAAATGGACAAGTTTTTGACCCAACCTAAAGTAAATTAATGCTTGATCCAGGAAAAAAAAACTCTGCCAGTTCATGACGTCCCTAACCAATGGTCTTAGTTATTGTATGATTAGTATCTAGGGCTGTTTTGAACTATTATTATTTACTGTATATGTCCACCTGATATTTTTTGTAAGTTGGATGTCTTCCAGGCCTTCTCGATTCACATGGTGAGTTTTAATTTCTTTTTGTTTATTAAATAGTTCTTTCTGAGCTAAATTGCTCAATTGGTGACGATAATATCTTCACATACCACTTCAATTTCCAAAGTAAATGATGATAGAGACAACTGGAGTGCTGGACATGCATCATGTATACCCTTCATTTTTTGTATGACATCATTCCATGTATAAACAGCAACAAAAGTGTTCGTATGAGATCTTTCCTTGAAACTTGATGGATATGCTTCATATATAAAAGCCAAGGAACTATTAGTGCTCATCAACCAAAGAGCAACCTCTAAAAGTCTCCTTGACTCAATAGGGGCTTAAGATGATAAGGTCGGTATGTGGGATAGGTACAAATGTAAAAGCCAAGGAACTATTAGTGTTAACAAAGAGTTGCTCTACACAAGGCAAAAAGGCTCTTGAAATTTGTCTATATAATGGGTTTTCACTGCACTGTGTGTTTAAAATAAACAATAGTGTTCATCTTGTTTTCTATATGAGTACAATTCTCTCACTTTCTGATGATTTTAGTGCATCAATCTAACATTTAATTTTGCAAGATAAGCAAATTTTCTGGACAAACTGAACCAACCATGAGTGCAGAGGTTAAACTGATATCTACAATAGAATATCAAAGAAGAGTGCTCTCTCCTATAAAATATGGGACTAAAATTTTTCTGGATGATTAATCTAATAGTCTTTATTGCCTTTGCAAATATCTTGACATATCCACTGATTTGCTTGCACATGTGTTCTTTAAATTGCATGTAGTTAAACTTGGGTGTGTAATGCTGAGATGTGGTTATAGCTAAACGGACTGCTAGTTATCATTAATATTTTGTAATTCATTGAACATCTTTGTAGCATACTGTATCAGTTTTCTTATGTTTGTAATGTTGTCTTATTGTCTTTATTATGCTAACCGTAACACCTCTGTTTCACTTTTGTAGAAATTTCTCTTTGGTAGGAGGTTGATATTTGGACCAGATGCTCGGTCATTGCTCGTCACAATTTCACTCAAAGTGGTTTATTTTGTGATATTTTGTGTATTTGTTGCAAGACATCTTCTCCATATGCCATTATTGTTGTTTCTTTCTAATGAGGGTTTGGCAAATGATTTTACAATGCTGGAAATGCTAAGATGAATAAAGTAGTGCATAGGAGAATTATAGAGAGAATAAGAATCAATTGGTCAGGTATAAGATTCATCTGATTTCAAGTTTGAAGTATCTTATTTGTACCTTTATTTGTTGGTTGCAGAATAGAGGATTCTCAAGTTGCTCCTTTCAACCGTTTTGAGGGTACTTTTGAAGGAAAATGTTTCAAATGAATGAAATGTTATATTATTTGGAATTGGAAATTATGAATTGGAAATTATGCCCTTTTAAAGGGTTTATATACTTTTGAAGAGAGATATATGTAATTAAGATGGTCTGATATTTGGAATTGGAAATTATGAATGAAATGTTTCAAATGTTGTATTATTAGTGTTGTTCTGGAAATTATGTTTGTTCTGAAAATTCATATTGATCATTGCTTTCATAAAGCATTGATTTATAAGCTTTCACAAGTTGTGTGTGTGTGTGTGTGTGTGTGTGTGTGTGTGTGTGTGGTGTGTGTGTGAATACCAAAACAGGCTAAAAGCGTTATGTATAATTGTGTCTTTAATGTCGGTTTAAAATTTGATGTTATATATAATGTGTTTTTAATGTCGGTTTAAAATTTTGTGTTATATATAATAGAACTATTTATATCATTTTCCAACAGAAAATGTCATATAAAGTAAGACCATTCATAACGGTTTTTATAAACATTTATAACACCCGTTTTCATCATGGTTATTGGTGTAAAAAATCGTCATAAATTGTCATATATGACGGTTTTTACCCGACATAAAAAGGTATTTTTCTTGTAGTGAGTCTGTGATGGGACCTGCTCCTCTTAAGTGGTGCATCACCAGATATGATAGTAAGGGTGAAAACTTGTCCATTTCGAAGGTGCATTTTTCTGGCATGAACGTAATAATACGTCAGGACAGGTTAAACCAAAAGGCAATTCAAGCAATCAAAGGAGAGTTCAAAAAGTTTGAAGTCAAAGAAGGTAGTAAGTTGTGGATGAGATAATATTCCTGTTCCTATATGCAGGCTTGTTTGGTACAGTGATTTAACCAAACAATACTTTTCTTGACCTACAAGCGCTACCACAAAAATCTGTAACGCCCTAGTCCCAATATACATAGGACTAGGCATACGAAACATGGCAGCTCCATGCATACGAAAAATACTCCAATATATGAAACTCTTCATATACACATAAGCTATAAATAACTAAACTACAGGCAATCACAGTTAATTTATCTCATCCATAGAACACAAGAATAAATAATAGTCCAAATAAATAAAAGTGTCAAAAGATATAGCCGGGTGGGACAAATCCATTACCAAACAACTATAAAAAATAGTCTGAGATAACTGGAGTCCGACCTCCTAAAATAAAATAAAATAAATAATGAAAAGATGTCCACTACAAATTTAGCAAGTCATGACTACTAAACAAAAACCACTTGATCTACGTAGATGAGACTCATAACTAAAAATGAAGGATCCAGTGCAGAGCCGTTCTCTTGAGGAAAATCCTGGTCATCTAGGACTGGAGAGATCACCAGGTTCTCAGAGGGACGTAAAAGATACAGGAAAAATATGCTATATAGATTGTGTAATAAATAAAGAATGAATGCAATAATGTGCCTAACCAATCAACTGTGAATATGCAATAAAGAACAAACCTTCAACGCATGGGCACCCTGGCTACAGTGGCATTGGTGTCACGCCCCGCTCCTAGGATACGATAAGCCGGGTACGTAACACTATCTCCAGGCTACGCACCATAGGGATACTCTATACCCGTATCAGCGATTGTCTCCTGTAATATTCTAGGATAGAAATACAAGTAATACTAAATGCACTTTCATTTCTACTAACTATAACTATTATACATAAACGGTTTTCTAAAAGTACAACTTATACAAGTCATTACAACAAAACCATCAATTTACATAACTTCCAGCTACAAAATGTTTGCTGCATCCTTGAAAGCCACTCAAAGTCATTCCTCAACCTCGTACACATATAGAGGTAGCATCTCGCCTGAAACTTCATCTTCTCCTAGTGAACAATACTAGGTCGTCAAAACGACAGCAAGTCCTCGGTTAAGAATGATAAGAAAAAAAATATTATACGAGGAAAAATAGTTAGTTGGAGATTTCTTCCTCTTAGATAAAAGTTGATTTATTTAAATTCTAGGAAAATGCTATTGTGTAAACTTGAAATAATACTCTATCTAGGTCCTATTATGATAATTTCTAGGTGTTCAATCATTCAACACAACCTAAGTCACTACCACAATCATAAACAAGTTTCCTATATGATGATGCAATTTTAGAGAACACATTTGGATCATATTTATCCTATTTTTTCGGCAATAATCCCGTGACCACGGATCAGGTAGTGTCTCGGTGGCATGGTGCTTAAAATCCGGCCCCTCCCATCATGTGAATAAAATACTTGTAATTTATAAAATCTTAAATTCTTGTTTTTATTCAAGAATTTCTAGAATCCGAAATCTCTCTTGGTGGGCTAAGCCTCAACCCCAACATCGTATGGCCTTACGATGCGAAAACTCTTACTGATCAGTTTTTGTTATTATTGTAGGAATTTTGTGTGTGATCCAATTGTTCTTCCCACCCAATGCACTAACCTAAACTACAAACATTCTATTCTATTACTTATATCTGCTCTGTATTTCATCCCAAATCTTAATATGTCAATATGCATCTTCTTCAAAATTTCAAGAATCAAGTGTTGCTTTCCAGCATATATTCTATCCCAATTTTGGGATGAACATGAAATATGAAAAATACAAATTTAGGAAGAACTTACTTCCAATTATACAGAGAAGAAAACATTAAAACTTAAAATTGCGTTTCTTTGTATGACTGGTGTCTATGTCCTAGCGTCCTAAACTTTTACTATTCGTCCCCTAAACATTTTTTTATTTAAGGGTTATCAGGAGCTCATAAAATATTATATCCTAAAATTTAGGGTTTAGCATAACGATTTCTTCTGGATATCGAAAACTTGGATGACCCCTGAATTTTTTAAAAATTTCGACAGAGTCTACTTTGTATTTCGAGCTCCCGAAATTTACAATAGATAAAAATTTATATCAAATTTTCGGTACGCCGACCCCTTCGGTGGAGCAACCCTCAACCGGTAATATATATATATATATATATATATAATATATATATATATATATATATATATATATATCTATATATATATTTGAATAATGGTAATTTTATTCAAAATAGCAAAAAATATTATATATATATAATATATATTATAATATAGAGAGATAGAGAGAGAGAGAGAGAGAGAGAGAGAGAGAGAGAGAGGTTTTTAAAAAGGAGAATTATTTCTTTCATACTCTAGCAAGTTAGCTATTTTCCTTATGTTTATAACAAGAGGTTCGTTCGGTGCTACGCAAGCTCAAGCATCACATGACATTAGTAGAATTCATAACATCAAGTTTCTAAGTATTAACACAAAGTGAATAGATTTCGTAAGTTCAAATCTAGTATGCTCAATGAACCTATACTTGTCATGTACCGTATACTAGCTTCTCGAAGTTGAAAATAAGTTAAAATTGAAAATTAATAAGTTAGGGTTACCTTAACATATAGGTACCTATAAACACCCATTTTAACTAAATAATCATGCCAAAACATGTTAATTAGGCATATTTTTAAATGTGGACAGAATTGATATTTATGTTAATCAAGAATTTATTGATCCTACATATTCAGAATTAACCAAATATATACATATCACACTAAAGACATATAAATTCCATATGTAGAATTTTAATTTATAAAGTGTATCGCTATGTCTATAGGTTGTGCCAAGATTTATAAGTGTCCACCATAATATAGATTCATGAATTGTGTCCATATATGTGTCAAGATATATACATATATAGGTGTCCATGTATATATATATATATTATATATATTATATATATATATATATATATATATATATATAGATATATATATTATATAATATTATAAATATATATATATTACTTAGGGTTGTATCTGTATCTTCTATATACATAAATATATATATTAGAGTCGAAGTGACCCATAAGTAATATAGAATATATATATTATATATATATATATATATTATATATATATTATATATATTTTTTTTTTTTTTTTTTTTTTTTTTTTGAAAGAGGTAAATGTGGCGAACGCTCCCACCGGGAATCGATCTCCTGACCACTCGGGCCGCATGCATCTCTCTTAACCACTAGGCTAGAGGTCATTTGCATATATTTTTTTTTTTGCATATATATATATATATATATATATATATATATATATATATATATATATATATATATATATATATATATATATATATATTACTCATGGGTTGTATCTGTATATCTTTCTATATACATAAATAATATATACGCTATGATTAGAGTCGAAGTGTCCATTCAATTGTGTCCTACCATTGTGTCCAAATCATGCATACACACATCAATTATGTCCATAAGTGGATTTTTCCAAATTTTATGCCTATATTAATATTATGTCCTCATAAGGTTGGATTGGTCATGATTTTCCATAAATTTTAGAAAATGAACTAAACCATATTAATTCAAGACAAGTAGAATGTCAAATTAAAGAAATTTTTAAGAGGGAAAAGTGGGAGGACTTGCCTTTGTTTGATGATGACCTAGGTATTCTTTTTCTTTCCCAATTCTCTCCCATTCCAACCCTAAGTTAGATATCAACAATTATATATATAATTATTTCTAGGAAATAATTCTAGGTCTAGAAGTTGGAAGAAAATTAGAAGGGATTTTGGAATACCTAATTTGAAGAGAGGGGATGGAAATGGAGGTGGTGCTGGAGGTGTGGGGTGGCGGCGGTGGCGTAGCGGCGACCGCAACAGCAGTAGCAGCAAAGGAAGGACAGGGGAGGAGAGAAGAGAGGAAAGGAGAAGGAAGAGTGGAATGAAGAAGAAAAGGAAGGGTATGGTCATTTAATGGAGTCCATTCTCTTAATGCAAATTCCTATGTGGCACTAGCAAATGCACCATGTCTAGTTAAATGACACCTACTCTCATGGGTTGCCATCTAGTCTCATGAGGTAGCACACCCAAATCTGCAATTGCACGATTTACCTAAGGGTTAAAATGCAAATTTTATATAAAAGTATTTAATAAAATTATTATTATTATCATTTATCATTAATATAGCTATTAGGAAAATTAATTAGGGCATAATAATTGGCATAGTTCCTAATCGGGCACCAGGGGCTTTAAAGCAAGATATTCCTCGAACATCAGAGGCCAGCATGAACAAAAAATGGGGATAACCAGGCCCATTCTCCAGCAGAGCTTTCGGGTACAAAAGGATAATGCATACTTGGCCCATACACTAAGGAACTATTCTCCCCATCCCATGCCTATCTATGTCATCTCCACGACACATATAAACCTCTAATAACTGCCAAGTCCACTAATTATGCAAATTTATTAACATTTATATCCTAACCGTCGCACGTCTAAGACGTATCGGTGGCCAGCCGACTACGCGAGTCGTGTATCCTATGTGAGTCATAACTCATGATAACACAAGTGTCAAGGCTATAGGAGATATACCATACCTCACTTCAATGGGGTAGTCATCTAGTACTAAGTCATCATGCAAAAATATAAGAAAAGCAATAAAAGACTAATGCAGTCGCTCGCACCCAAGTATGATTTGGATACACAGTATGCTTGAAACGTGTAAAAAAAAAATAAATAAAATAATAGGATAAAATAAATAAATGAACAGTAAATAATGGCAAGGTATCTTGCCTGGAGGTGGTATGTAAATAATGACAACGTCCAGTAACTCAGATCGTCAGAATCAAAGTGTAATAAAAGTTAACTCCCGAAAACGTTCTCGAATGCTGAAATAACATCAGGAATATTTTTGACATAAGAAAAATGTCTAAGATCACCTACCCATAAGTCCACTTCTGGACACAGGGACAAATTATAATTTTAGGTCAAATCGGTGTCTGCCGTTGGACCCGCTTTGCACCGAAAAGCTTGCCAATTTCTACTATCTCTAAAATTATCAAGTTATATGTCTATGGGTCTGGTTTAACGACATGAACTGAACCATATGTCCAAAGTTGGATTCCGGTGAGTAGTGCACAATTTTGCCCCTTAGATCGGGTCGTGGGCCTGCCAAAAGTCGTCATTCTCAGAATCGACCAAAATTGACTCACATGACCATAAAAATTACACGAGTCCAGTAGTGCAAGTTTCGTCTCGAGATGACGAATGAGCATGAACTTGCAGGCTAGTTTGGAAAGAGGTCGATAAGGAATATTTCGACCAAACGTATCGATTTCGTAGCGCACACATAATAAAATCGAGTTCCGTCGAATCCTACACGTCAATGAAGTTGATACGCACCTTTCGATGCTTTCTATTTGTGGCCAAGTTGTTCGGTTTGTCGGGACGAATGCCATATCGATAATTTTCTAAAAGTTTTACTGTTTTGAAAACTGTTTTTTTCGGTTTTAGGAATCTGAGTTCTCGATGCACAGTCGACAAAATTCAAATCTACAAAATCCCTATAGGTTGTCTAAAATTGTCTTCAAATAGTTTTGGGTACTATCCAGTCCTAATTCTGGCCTCCAAGTGGGGTGTTTGGACTGCTTCTAAACTATTTTAAAATAATTTTTCGTCAATCTTGCATAGATTTGTCGGACAGATCATTAGATAAAACTAAATTCTAATAGCTGGGATTTCTAGAGAGTCATATAGGGTTTATGGAGGATTTTACGAAATTGAAAACGATCAAGTAGATAAATAGGAATTCAGTCGAGAATATAGGTACCTTGATGTGGGTTAAACAGAGCGTGCTCTATTCTTTGTCACACGGCGTGCTGGCAGTGCTGCGACGGCGCTCCAGCGTCAAACGGAGGTTGCAGGCGGTCAGGGTTGCTCGCTTGGGATCGGGGTTGTCCCACTCAAGTGAGGGTGATCCCAAGTCGTTATCTCTAGGGTTTTTAGAGAGTTTCCACAAGTCAACCCTTATATAAACGTATTCATTCCAAATCCTATTTTGAATCAATTTATACCTAAGCTTACAATTTCGGAAGAGGATAAGATTAGGTTGGCAGCAGAATATTTGATTTGAATTTCCATTCAATTCAATCAAAATTTGGTTTTAAAGAAAGAATTTCTTTATTTTCCTTTCCTAACAGAGACTTATCTTTTAGAGAAGGCTGCGAGGTTTTTTGAGATTGGCCAGCTCACGAGATTTTGAATATATATATATATATATATATATATATATATATAGAAAGCTTCTCCTAGGGGAACAACTTACGGGATGAGAAAATATATGTATGGTTCTCTTCTAATCGCTTTCACTTAAAAAAAATCTCTCCTTTGAAACAAAGCTATCTCTATCTTAAAGATAAGTCTGTTCATTTTTTAAATAGTGAGAGATTTATTTATCTATGTTAAAAAATAAAGATAGATAAGTTAATTTTATATTAATTTTAAGATAGAGATGTTTTTTTTTGAATATACAATTAAAAATTATATTTAAAAATATTAATTTTAATCTTAATCTTAATTTTAATATTATTTCAAATGTTAATTTTTTGGTGTTAATATTATTGTTGATATTAATTTTAATTTTAATTTTAATTTTAACATTAATGTTAATTTTAACATTAACAGTCAAATCTTATATTAAAATTATATTAAAATAAAGTTAAAATTAAATTAAGATTTAAATTTAAATTTAAATTAACATGATCATTAGCATTAACATTAACATTAATATCAGCATTATATTAAAATTAACTTTAACATTAAAATGGAAATTACTGTTAAAAGTAAAAATTGAAATTAATATCAGCATTAATATTAAGATTAACATTAAAAATATTTAACTATAATTTTTAAAGGTATATTTATTTCTAAAGATAGTATTTTTTTAAAAAAATATCTCTATTTTAAAAATGAAATAATTTATCTATCTCTATTTTTTTTAAATTAATCTCTCATTGTTTAAAAAAATAGATTGATAAGCCTTAGTTTTTTAAGATAGAGATGTTGTGTTTTTTTAAAATGAGAGATTTAAATTTTTAAGGAGAAAGAAATTCAGAAGAGAAAGTATATTTCGGCCGGATATTTTTTAGTTTTTTTTCTCTCCGTAAGAATTGGTCTATCCCGTAAACTATCCCCGTAAACTTATCCCATATAAGAAGTGCGTTGTATATATATATATATATATATATATATATATAATATATATTATATATAATATATATCTATATATATATATATATATAACATAAATATTAAAAAAATTCCTAAAAAAAATTAAAATAAAAAAATTCTCTAAATATTTTAGTACATAATCTTGCACCAATTTACCTAGATGTACATATAATGTAGCAAATACTTGCTACCTTAAATATTAGAAAATCCTAATTTAAAATCAAACTTATTTAAATAAATAAAAATACTAAATTAATTAATTAAAGATAATAAATTCTAAAAATTTAAGAGAATTTACAAACTGGCCCCTACAGCTAACCCAAGATTAATCATAAACTAAAGATTTATAGGTCTATTTGCTATTGTTATCTGATGGACGTTGGATTTTAGCTTTGATGGATATATATTATTATGATAATATTTTCACAAAGGTAACATACATTGATCCCCTATATATATATATATATATATATATATATATATATATATATATAATATATATATATATATTATAAAACCATGCCGGTGGACGACTCCACCCAACCTTGGCCCCGAGGCCGTGGCCACCGCCACCCAGCCACCTCCGTGGGAGGGAGGGCTCGAACCCGGCCCTCACCCCCAGTATACAGTGGTGTTACCAGTACACCACGACTCGATGTGTATATATATATATATATATATTATATATATATATATATATAAGATATATATATATTATAAATATATATATATATATATATATATATATATATATATATTAACGAAGAAGACTTTTATTTATGTATCAGACGCAAAATGCCGAGGCCTATACAAGTAAGCGCGCCGAGCGCTGAAAAAGAACAAAACGTACTAAGAGAAGGAATCCCTCCCTGTCACGCCCCAGAACCAGAATACTGGAGAGCGGGGGCAGACATAGCCAGCTACGTATAACGGAATGGAATCCACCGCTATACGGTCACGGCTGTCTAGATATGTGAGGTTTTACTACAATCCATCAGTCTCTTAAGGTCATAAAATAGCCTATTGTCTCAATCTCAACCAACTAATAATAATCACAAGATATCAGATCACTAAATATACAATTGTAAGGCGTCCCAAACATTACAATCCAGATGATCATGAAGCTAGTCGTACAAAATGTAAGGACTAGCAAGAGTTTAAGTCATACATGATCAACCTCGAGTTGCCAATCATGCTTACGCCCGTAGGCAGACAGTAAATAAAGTTGCAAACGAGCTAACACTTGCTCGGCGGCTAAACGCCTCAAAAGAATAATTTTACAATAGAGTGGGAGAGCAAAAATAAACCCACTCGTTGCCCTGGTTATGCCTGGTGACCACCATCGGGCTGAAATGCAGGGAGATCCTTTGGTGCTGCTCCGGTATCTGGCCATACAAAACCAGCTGGGTCAGACCCCAGAAAGAGCAAGTGCCACAAAGGAGCTTCACTTAAGAACTAAAACCAGCAAATTAGCACAAGAGTATAATTACATAATAAAAGGCAGTAATTTAAGAAAAAAAAAGTATGATGGATATTATAAAGACAATCTTGTATAGAATCATTAAAAGACAGGACATATGGAAAGAAAGCATGACAGGATGATATACGATGAGATAACCATGGGACTATTCAGATAGCCAGGTTACAACCCGTAAACCAAACAAGGACCGGGGTTGTAACCCTTCGTCTGAACGGAACTTGGTTTCTCTCACCATTTATCGGCAAGATAATATAAGAAATCATTATAGTGACAATCTGGAGTGACAATCATTATAGTTAATCAATCTGGAGTGACAATCATTATAGTTAATCAATTCAAGACAATACTATACTGGACTAGACTCCATCCAAGCAATCACGGCCAATCATTGCCTACGGCTTTCTACATTAACTAACTAGGGTTATCACAATCCTAATTACTAGCAAGATGCAATGAGATGCTCCAAGTAGTCACAGGCCCTGCAGCTATCCAGGTTATCCAGGCAATCATTATAGTGACAATTCAGAGAGTACAATGTATTAGAGTGACAATAGAGTTCAATTATTTAAGTGACAATCAAGGGTGCCCCACATGACAGTGGTCTGGAAATGTGCCCTACTCGTCGGCAGGCCAAGTCCAAACATTTGCGGCCGGAATAACGGGATCGCCTGTAACTGGGGAACATCTCTTCATGTCTAGTGAATTATACTAGTCATTAACCTTAGTCCATTTCAGTAGGTACTCCTGACCGTGGTACTCAGGAGTCCCCTCCTAGACATGATGCAAGACAGGACTGGATTATTTGTACAAGCACAATTGCCCATGGTGTCAGGATCAATTATACAGGTCATGTCATGTCAGGTAGCCGTCGCAACAGCTATTCGAGAAATCATGTCAGGTTATCATGTCAGGTGTACTTTGTCAGGAGTGCGCCACGACGGGCCACTATCAGGTCATGCCAGGTTATCATGTCAGGAGTGCACCACTACGGGTCACTATCACGTCGTGTTCAATTATCAATTCCAAACATACAAATGAATTCATGATTTTCAAGTTCAGGACAAAAGGCGTAAGGATAAAATGGACGTAAATATCTAATAAAATATCAATATCCAGGACTATGAAGAGCCAAGCGGCTAAGGCATATGCGGTCAGGAAAGGGTAGGCTCATGCGGCTAGAAGAGAACAGCCCATGCGGCTAGAAGAGAACAGCCCATGCGGCTGAATCAGTGGTTCCATGCGGCCAAGGTTTTGGGTTCAACATGGAGCAGGCGCGCGGCTCCATGCGGCTAGAAGAAAGCCCAAGGCGCATGCGGCTCAGGGTTCTGGAAGTCCATGCGTCCAGGAAGAACTGGAACTCATGCGGCTGGCTAACACTCAGGAATATACGACCGGGCAAGTGGAGTTCCATGCGGCTCGATGTGGTGGGCGCATGTGCGACTGCAAGGGCAAGGGGCACCTGCGGCTGAAGGGAAACCGAGCCTATGCGGCCAGAAGCATTGGAGTCTATGCGGCTCAGAAGGGAAGAGTGCTCATGCGGTTGAAGGATCAGGGCCTATGCGGTCCACAAGTGCTAGAGTTCATGCGGCTCAAGGAGATAGGCACATATGCGGTCGATGGGGAATGAGCCCATGCGGCTCAGGAAATTCAGAACTTATGCGGCTGGGAATTAGGGCGAGTCATGCGGCTAAGTGAGTCCGACTCTCATGCGGCTCAAGAACTTCCAGTCATGCGCTGGATAGAACACTTGCCGCGTGAATATTCATGCGGTCAAGTCAAGCACTGTTCATCTTCTCCAAAGTTTCAGAGAAGAAGAACACCATGAGAGCCAAGTCCTCAAGATCCATAACTCCATCATCCGGAGGTAAGAAAGTAAATGAAGAGAGAGAATGAAGAGGGCTAATAAATACAAATGGTGGTGGTAGGTAGGGGGTTCCCCTTGGTTCATGATGAACCAAGAGCAATCCCAAACCGAACCAAGCCAACCCAACTAAGAATAACCAAGCCCAGGAAGAAAATTAAGCAAGAAAATCATGCAATACAAGAATAAATACGTACACGTATTCTAAGAATACGAAATACGAACACAGGCATTACACTCCCCAAGAGGGCGCAGAGTGCAGCTATATAAAAGCCTGCCAGAAAATCTCCGTGGAGTGGGAGCAGCGGTTCCGGGTTTTGAGGATTTACCGACGGACTTCTCGGATCAGCTATGGAGGGTTATATTGGCGCCCTTCGTACCTGGATTTGTTTCGACTCTTCCAGAGGACCCAAATACCAGCGGCCGCGACGATCTGATGGCCATGGGTCTCACTCCAATGTGCCAAGAGATCGTTGAAGCCCCGGGTTGGAGTCTCCTTTACATCTACTAGAGAGGTCTTGCCAAACATGGTTAGCGAAATCTCCGGAGAGCAAGATGTGTTCCACGGTTTTCGAGCTGTGGGAGGTGCAGCAGTGGCATCTGGATGCTAGGTTGAAGCCGATGGTGGTAAGCGAATCATCGGTCGGCAGCTTCCTACGCTGAGCTCTCCAGATCAGGAATGACCATTTGCTGGGGATGCAGGATTTCCAAAAAGGCGCGAGTAGGGGGGACGGCGTGCCGCCCCCAGCTACCTCCCGACTGGCAGAAACCATCGTGAACGATCCACTGGTGTTGGGGGACCACATCAGTTTGTTCTGGCGAATCGTCGATCCGAACGTCCGCCGCTTCGATCCTGGTCGCCGCCTCCTGCCCGATCCAATCTCTGATCCATTCCCACCGCCAAGCCGAAGCTGGGTCCTAGGTCCCGAATCGTGCAACGAGTGGGGGCGTTAGGGGAAAGATGGAAGGTCTCCTCGCCGATCCACCGTTCGAAGCACGGGGATGAGTCTCCGTTGCCGAGTTGTAAGCGGATCAGGGGTTCGGAGAGCTGTCTCCGAGGAGAATACGGTGCCACGATGCCGAGGATCGACTGTTAGCGACATCCATGATAGGGTGGGAGTGTGGGAAGTATCTCGCTTTCATGAACCTATACCAAACATAGTTGTGCGCTCTAAGCTTCCACCACAGTTTCATAGAGCTGGCGCTTACGATTTACGATAATTTGATAAAGCTGAGACCTCCTTCGTTGGTAGATTTGGCCATAGAGTTCCAGCTGGCCCAGTGATGCTTATCCTGGCCATTGTGATGACCCAGAAGAAACTGGCGAAGAGGGCCTCCAAGGAGGAGAGAACTTCCAGACGGGGATCAGACGGCCAGGGTGTAGATAGGGTTGGAGGATAGCACATGCTTGATGAGGATCATTTTACCGCCGGGGATAATGTCGTATTGTGCCATCCCTCGATCTTCTTCCTAACCTTATTGACCAAACTGCTGAAGATGCCCGAATTAGATCTACCGTAAACCAAAGGGCACCCCAGGTAGGTGAACGGCGGATAGGCGGTGGAGAAGGAGGTGAGATTAGAGAGGGCCGCCGAATAGCCTCTATCGGCTTTGTGGTGGGTGTATATGACGCTTTTCTTACGGTTGATCCGTTGCCGGAGCATCTTGTGTATTTCTCTAGGGTGCTGCAGACTACCTCTACGGCTCCGATGTCCCCAGAAGAGAAGATGAGCACATCGTCGGCGTAAGCCAGGTGAGTAATAATGGGGCATCCCGTATGGTGTAGAAGTAAAGAAAGTTGGGGATGTTGACCATACTGTTGAGGTTTTTGCTGAGGGCTTCGGCAGCCATGATGAAGATGGTGGAGGAAATATGGTCTCCTTGTCTGACACCACGGCTGGCTTTAAAGAAGCCATCCGTTTGTCCGTTGATGACAGTAGAAAACCAAGAGTTGCTTATGGATCCA
Source organism: Iris pallida (assembly GCA_029216955.1). NCBI lineage: Eukaryota > Viridiplantae > Streptophyta > Magnoliopsida > Asparagales > Iridaceae > Iris > Iris pallida. Next base: position 15,069,596 of record JANAVB010007596.1, read on the forward strand.
TAGATGATGTCTGTCCACGATTCTGAGAACCCGAAGGCTCTGAGGACCCAGATCATGAATTGTCAGTCCAGGCGGTCGTATGCCTTCTCCATATCTAGCTTGATGGCAATATTCCCCCCTCGCCACAAATTTCATGCAAGTGACCATCTCCTGGGTAAGAAGGATGTTGTCAGTGATGTTCTGTCCTAGGACGAAACTGCTTTGCTCTTCGGATATAATCTTGGGGAGGATAGGGGACATGCGGGAGGTGATGATCTTGGAGATGATTTTGTTGGCGAAGTTGCAGAGGCTGATCGGGCGAAAGTCTTTGAAGGTCTCTGGGTTGTCTTTTTTGGAGATGAGGATGAGGTTGGCCCGGGATATGGATTTCGGAAGATGAGCACCTTGAAAGAAGGCAATGACGGCATCGATCACGTCAGCCTGAGTGGAGTTCCAGCATGAGCGGAAGAACGTCCCAGAGAAACCGTCCGGACCCGGGGCAGTGTGCTCGTCGAGAGCCCATACCGCGGACTTGACTTCGTCAGAGGAGGGATGGGTTAAAAACGAACCATTGTCTTGTTCGTTGATACGGAGAGGGACCTGGGCCAGGAAGCTGTCGTCCTTGACTACGTTGTCTTTGGTGAAAAGGTTGGAGTAGAAGTTGGCGGCGGCCTTCTGGATGCTCCGATGCTCTTTGAGAAGGGTGCCGATCTCGTCGATTATTTGGTGAAGAGATAGCTGCTGCCTGCGGCCCCTAACGCAGGCGTAGAAGAACGCGGAGTTGCAGTCTCCCTCAATATCCCAGGTCATCCTGGCTTTCTGCTTCTAAATTCGGTCTCTACTCTCAGGCGGGATTTGAGGATAGCTTTGGTGAGGTTGAGCAAGGCGCGAGCCTCAGCGGATCTGTCCGTGGCAAACCGAATCTCCTCCCTAGTGACGTCATCTTTCGCAGCTTTGATCTCTTGGAAAATGTTGCCAAACGTAAGTTTCTCTAAGAGGTAAGAGCATTTTTGGTGGCCTTCAGCTTCATAGCCAATCTGATAAGGGGGTCGGGTAGTCCGTTGAGTTCCAGGCGGCAGCGACGATATTCTGGAATTGGGGGTGATGTCTCCAGAATTCAAGGAATCTGAAGGATTTTTGATATGGTTGGGGTTATTGCTGATCTCAATGATGGGGGGAGTGGTCAGATTCTGTATAGTTAAGGTGGGAGAGGTTTGTTATGAGGTTCATGTCGGACCACCAGTTGTCGACATGGGCTCGACCCAGACGAGAATATTGATGCTGAGCTCCTTCTTCATGTTACACCAGGTGAAGGTGTTGCCAGAGTAGGGGAGAGGGTGCAAGTTGGCCTGGAATATGAAGGAGTTGAAGTCATTCATGGCGGGCGGGGGGGGGGGGGGGGGGTCGCCCTCCAGTTTTCTCTTCGGGGCTCGCGATCGAATTGAAGTCTCCAATGCAAAGCCAAGGGAGGCTGTTGAGGGAATTGTGGGTGTCTATAAGGATGGTCCAGAGTTGCCTCCGTTCAATGTAGTCGCAGCTGTCGTGCACTACCGAGATAAGGGATCGGGAAGGGAGGGATGGGTGTTCCACCCAGCATGAGAGCACCTGTGTAAAACCCCTAAATTTCTACTACTTTTTTTTAAATTTGTTACCGATTTAAAATTTTGTATTTGTACGTCGCGTGGTCGTATCGAACGTCGTGCACGAAATTTTATTCTTGCTCGACGAGTGCGAATATGTACGAGCGTACATACATTAGAAAAATATTTTATTATATTTTATAGTTTCTAAATAATATATGCAATAATCATTTTACTATCTTACCAAGTTGTTATTTTATTTACCGAAGCCTTCATTTATGCTATTATTAAAAATAATTAATATTTTATTATACTAGAAAAACATAGTTACGAAAATATTATATTGATAATTATTTATTGGTTTTTTTAAATAACAAAATTTTCGAAATTAATTATTTATAGTATTTTGGAAAATATATTTTTGAATTTATTATGGAGATTTAAATCTTGTTTTGAATCTATGTATTTATTTAAATAATTGAAATTTGATTTATTGATTTGATTTTAAACTAAGAGATGTAATTTCATTTAAATTAGATTTAGATTTGGATTTGGATTGAATTTGATTTGATTGATTTAATTTAAATAGATGATTTAACTAATTTTGGGTTTAAACAATCCTAATCATTATCTAAGTGGGAATTCCACATCCTATAAATATAGGCAGGTACTCCTCCACATTATTCATCTTCCATGAATTCCTCCACAAATTCCAAACCAATGGTGCGTGCTCGTGTCGGTGTTCCATCCATCCTCGTGTCAGCCGTGACGGCCTCGGGTCCGACCCCGGGTGACTCTCTTATTCCAATCTTTTGTACAAATACATTTATTCCTTTGTGTCGACAACCCGACACCATTAAATTCCAAATCTAATCCCTTACCTAACCCAATCATCGCCCTCGCCTCCTACTGTCCCCCGTCGTTCCCGACACAGCCAACTCCCCGGCCCTCCCCTCTTCCACCGACCACCACCTATGACACAAGAATCACCCAACTGCCGTAACCACAGCCTTCACCCCACCATGTCCGCAACCACTGGCCGACCATCCAGCCAACCAAAGCACCACCGCCAGCACCACTGTCGTCACCCCGTCCACCGTACCCAACCACCAAGACAGCCCGTCCCCTCTCCCTACGACCACCGGCCAGGACCCAGCCATACACCACGACCACCAACCCGCAAGAACACCCAACCCATCACGGCCATCGGCCGGAACTATCGCAACCACCGCCTTCACCATCGACCAACCACCACCCAAAAGAAAAGGCAGGGAATCCAACACTCACCTGACTTCGGCCTCATCCCGACACCGCCGTGGCCGCGCGCTACCGGAAGCTCAGCCGTGCTTCCCGCATGCCGACCAGCCACCGACGCGAAACCCCTCTCCTGCTCCCCGCCGCGCCGTTCTCTCGCGGCCGGCGCATCTTCGACGCAGCCCTCCGGTCATCCCTCCGCCGCGCGTCCGCCGCGTGCACCACGGCCTCTCTCCCCGACCCTAGTCGCCTGAGCGCGCCACCGCCCTAAACTCCGTCCGCCGCCCTCTTCCCGAGCTCTCCCCGCGCCCATCGAAACCCCCACACCGCCGGCACCGCACCCTCCGCTCCTCACCAGAGCCGTCCGCCGTGCTCGACCCTCCCGCGCTGCTCCGTCCTCCGCGCGCCCGCTGCCCGCTCCGCCGACCGAACCCTAAAACGTCGCCTACACCCCGGCCTCCAGCTCCGCCGACTATGGCCGAAGAAACCCCCTTGGCCGCCTCCATCCGCCGTGCCGATCGGCCACCGCCTCTTCCCTCTTCCTCCGCCTCCGCTTTTCCCCGCTGAGCCCCGCTCTCTCTTCCATGCTTTCTCTCTCACTGTCTCCATACTCTCTTCAATTGCTGTCTCTTTCCCTTTTTTTTTGTTTTTACTGCTGCCTCCTCTCGTTTCACGAGAAGGAAAGGGAACGGTTTTGTCTTTCTCTTTCTGATTTTTTTCTCGAGACAAGCAGCCTGGGTTGCTACAGTTGACCCTTATTTTTATTTTTATATTTTTGTTACAGTTTGTTTTATTCTTCTTTTTATATCTAAATATTATTATTATTATTACTATGTATAAATACTATATTACTGTTAGTTTTAGTACTATACTATGTAGATATTTTCTAGTTGTAGTATGTATATTAGTATATATTTCATATATGATTGGTCTATAATAATATTACTCTATTGTTAATATTTTGTTAATCTTCTAAACTATTTAGTAAACAAAATAAGTTATGTGTAAATTCAAAGTGGATTTCAAAGCCTATTATTATTAATATTATTATTATTATTCTTTTTGGTGATCTAAATATTATCGTAGCATTTATCTAATTATTAGTTGCCAAATTATGCGACTACTCCTAGTCTTTTCAAATTATTATTTTACTAGTATAGCTTCTTCTTCTTTTTCTAAAAATATTATTTTGTAAAAAGATATTATTTATGGTATCTTATCTGTAGCTCCGACCTACATAATATAATTCGACAAAAATTAGGATTTTTGCCTAAAATGTTTTTCTTGAATTTAAATATTTTTGCTATAATTATTTTGACTCATAAAAACTAGTTTCAAGTATTATAAATTAGTTTTCAAAAGTCATATATTTATTATTCATCAAATTTCTTTATTCTTCCGACCGTGACTCAACCCCCTCCTTCCTATTCGATCGCCAAATCTATACCACCTTGTGCCCACTCTTACTAAATTGACCCTTCCGGACTCAATGACACATTCCATGCCGCCATCAGAGGTCTCCTTGTACAGTTGTTGCACCAAAGTTGCAGATCGTGCCACCTTGATCATCGCAGCACACCAGGCGCTCTATCAGGCAAGACACATTGCCATTAGCTGTTTAATTATTTTAGCTCATATTTCATGCATGTCTATTATTTTCTTTATAAACTGTGATACATGGCATAACTGTTCATTTATATTTCCTGCTGTGTATTATTTTTCTTACATATTAAACCTAGATTAAGGGACCACCTTGTGTGTCGCATTCATTGGCCTTGACACGTTGTAAATACGAAGTTGTGTGTCGCATATAGAACACGGAAGTGCGTGATTGGCTGGCCACCAGTACGTACAAGCCGTGCGATAGGAATAACCGCTAATAGAGGTTGCATGCTAGTTTAACTTAGCGGTTATAGTGGTTTGTGTTGTGGATACAACACAGTAGGCATTGGGCGGGGAGGACAATTCCTTAGCGTATGGGCTTCGATGCACTTCCCTTGTGACCCGGACTCTCCGCTGGAGATACGGGGTTGATGACACATGATTACCCATGCTTTTCCTGCTGGGGCCTCTAGTGCCCAAGAGGGGACTACGCCGATCCTATTCAGCCAGGGCCCATGCATAGGAAGGATTGTTCTTAACAACATTTCACTTAGAATGGTAGGCTACCCTATCCGTTAGGTACGAGTACTTTTGGTTTGGGTACTTGTATCTGACCGTGGCTTGGAACAATAACTTGTCGCGGATTAGTTCGTCACATCTTGTCCTTGTTTGGTTGTAGGTGTGACTTACTACTTCGATGAGAAGGTATTGAACCTTGTTGGGGTCCGGATACCATATCGGATTCTTAGCATGGAAAGATACGTCGCCGTGAATTAGTTTACCATCTCCTGTCCTTGTTTGGTTGGGGAGATGGTACGCTCGTTCAGTAGGTGCGTATTGGACTATATTATAAATTCGATTTACTTATTTATTGAGCAATATTTATTCAGTTTATATGGCATGCTATGATGTGTCTTGTTACGTCCCTCTGAGGACCTGGTTGTCTTGCCAGGTGTGTGCTATTGTCTTTCGCAGGTGCTTTCGCTCTAGCCGTGTTCATTGCTATTTCTCGAGGATGATTGCATTTGGATCGTCTTCGCTTCGCTCGCCACTCATTACATTGTACTTTTCTTTATTTTGTTGGTAGTGGATTTGTCTCTGCCCAACATATTGTATCAAGACAAATTTATTCTCATTATATGATCTTTTTATTCAGTTATTCTGTGTGGATGAGATTAGTTGTGGTTTTACTGCATTTTACAGCTTATGTATTTATACGAGGCTTCCAAATATTGGAGTATACTTCGTATGAATACAGCTGGCATGTCTACGTTCCTAGTCCTACGTATTTTGGGACTGGGGCGTTACATGTTTTTGTGGTGGCCCATGCAGGTCAAGATAAATTGTTTGGTTACTTTCCCGTACCAAACAAGCCTGCGTATAGGATTAGAAGTCTAGGATCTCATCCACATACTTGACCCCTTCCCTTGATTTATCTACCGTTGACTCATCAATTGCATCTTGCTTGCTCCCTTCCATCCCTGTTCTTATCTTCCCTTCGTGCTTGCTAGAGGTTGACTCTATTAGTTAGCTGTCCCAAACACCATTAGTTTAAATTAAGTTGGGTAGAATACCTTATGAACTAGCAACCCCTTTGACCTAGTGACCTATAGTAGCAAGCTTATTTAAATCCTAGAATCTAGAGGACCTAACCCGTCTAGCCAACCAAGGACTTGGACAAAAGACTATAGGACGACTGTATGCCCTAGGATCATTCTACCTTCTTAAATCCAAATCTCTCGTGCCTATGTATTTACCATTTGACTAAATGATGCTAATGTAGCATAGTTTTTGCAAGCTTATCTTTTATCGAGCTTGTTCACGACATATGTTATTGGAAGATATCCCACTAACATGTTGTCTAATCAGAACCGGTACATAATGGTCTGATCAACCAAGTGCACTTTGGTTCGCTTTTGCCTATTATTCTACGTGGATGGGGACATAGTTAAGCTTGTCCTCTAGAGTCTCGTCCACGACTGCCTTGACAATTCCTTTGAAATTCTTTGATCGTCTTTGAATCACGTATTCGTATTCGATAGCGCCTCCTTCGAACTCTATATTGCTTTCACCTTCACCAATTTTCGAAGGACGAAGGCGTTATACTTGAAATTCCTCTAGCTATCCTATCGCCTATAGCCATTATCACTCGACGTTGCTATATCTTAACCCTCTAATCGCTTTGAATCTATTTTGCTCTCTTAATCGTGACTCTTCATTACCCATGACCATGCCGTATTGTTTTTCTACGATCTAGATCGCAAATTCTTACGGCATGATTTATTATAGATTGTTTTCCATCGATACCCCCTTGTCTCCTCACCCCCCTACGAATTCTTAATTTCGAGGACGAAATTCTTTTAAGTTGGGTAGGATGTAAAACCCCTAAATTTCTACTACTTTTTTTTTTAAATTTGTTATCGATTTAAAATTTTTGTATTTGTACGTCGCGTGGTCGTATCGAACGTCGTGCACGAAATTTTATTCTTGCTCGACGAGTGCGAATATGTACGAGCGTACATACATTAGAAAAATATTTTATTTATTATTTTATAGTTTCTAAATAATATATGCAATAATCATTTTACTATCTTACCAAGTTGTAATTTTATTTACCGAAGCCTTCATTTATGCTATTATTAAAAATAATTAATATTTTTATTATACTAGAAAAACATAGTTACGAAAATATTATATTGATAATTATTTATTGGTTTATTTTAAATAACAAAATTTTCGAAATTAATTATTTATAGTATTTTGGAAAATATATTTTTTGAATTTATTATGGAGATTTAAATCTTGTTTTGAATCTATGTATTTATTTAAATAATTGAAATTTGATTTTATTGATTTGATTTTAAACTAAGAGATGTAATTTCATTTAAATTAGATTTAGATTTGGATTTGGATTGAATTTGATTTGATTGATTTAATTTAAATAGATGATTTAACTAATTTTGGGTTTAAACAATCCTAATCATTATCTAAGTGGGAATTCCCACATCCTATAAATATAGGCAGGTACTCCTCCACATTATTCATCTTCCATGAATTCCTCCACAAATTCCAAACCAATGGTGCGTGCTCGTGTCGGTGTTCCATCCATCCTCGTGTCAGCCGTGACGGCCTCGGGTCCGACCCCGGGTGACTCTCTTATTCCAATCTTTTGTACAAATACATTTATTCCTTTGTGTCGACAACCCGACACCATTAAATTCCAAATCTAATCCCTTACCTAACCCAATCATCGCCCTCGCCTCCTACTGTCCCCCGTCGTTCCCGACACAGCCAACTCCCCGGCCCTCCCCTCTTCCACCGACCACCACCTATGACACAAGAATCACCCAACTGTCGTAACCACAGCCTTCACCCCACCATGTCCGCAACCACTGGCCGACCATCCAGCAACCCAAAGCACCACCGCCAGCACCACTGTCGTCACCCCGTCCACCGTACCCAACCACCAAGACAGCCCGTCCCCTCTCCCTACGACCACCGGCCAGGACCCAGCCATACACCACGACCACCAACCCGCAAGAACACCCAACCCATCACGGCCATCGGCCGGAACTATCGCAACCACCGCCTTCACCATCGACCAACCACCACCCAAAAGAAAAGGCAGGGAATCCAAACACTCACCTGACTTCGGCCTCATCCCGACACCGCCGTGGCCGCGCGCTACCGGAAGCTCAGCCGTGCTTCCCGCATGCCGACCAGCCACCGACGCGAAACCCCTCTCCTGCTCCCCGCCGCGCCGTTCTCTCGCGGCCGGCGCATCTTCGACGCAGCCCTCCGGTCATCCCTCCGCCGCGCGTCCGCCGCGTGCACCACGGCCTCTCTCCCCGACCCTAGTCGCCTGAGCGCGCCACCGCCCTAAACTCCGTCCGCCGCCCTCTTCCCGAGCTCTCCCCGCGCCCATCGAAACCCCCACACCGCCGGCACCGCACCCTCCGCTCCTCACCAGAGCCGTCCGCCGTGCTCGACCCTCCCGCGCTGCTCCGTCCTCCGCGCGCCCGCTGCCCGCTCCGCCGACCGAACCCTAAAACGTCGCCTACACCCCGGCCTCCAGCTCCGCCGACTATGGCCGAAGAAACCCCCTTGGCCGCCTCCATCCGCCGTGCCGATCGGCCACCGCCTCTTCCCTCTTCCTCCGCCTCCGCTTTTCCCCGCTGAGCCCCGCTCTCTCTTCCATGCTTTCTCTCTCTCACTGTCTCCCATACTCTCTTCAATTGCTGTCTCTTTCCCTTTTTTTTTTGTTTTTACTGCTGCCTCCTCTCGTTTCACGAGAAGGAAAGGGAACGGTTTTGTCTTTCTCTTTCTGATTTTTTTCTCGAGACAAGCAGCCTGGGTTGCTACAGTTGACCCTTATTTTTATTTTTATATTTTTGTTACAGTTTGTTTTATTCTTCTTTTTATATCTAAATATTATTATTATTATTACTATGTATAAATACTATATTACTGTTAGTTTTAGTACTATACTATGTAGATATTTTCTAGTTGTAGTATGTATATTAGTATATATTTCATATATGATTGGTCTATAATAATATTACTCTATTGTTAATATTTTGTTAATCTTCTAAACTATTTAGTAAACAAAATAAGTTATGTGTAAATTCAAAGTGGATTTCAAAGCCTATTATTATTAATATTATTATTATTATTCTTTTTGGTGATCTAAATATTATCGTAGCATTTATCTAATTATTAGTTGCCAAATTATGCGACTACTCCTAGTCTTTTCAAATTATTATTTTACTAGTATAGCTTCTTCTTCTTTTTCTAAAAATATTATTTTGTAAAAAGATATTATTTATGGTATCTTATCTGTAGCTCCGACCTACATAATATAATTCGACAAAAATTAGGATTTTTGCCTAAAATGTTTTTCTTGAATTTAAATATTTTTGCTATAATTATTTTGACTCATAAAAACTAGTTTCAAGTATTATAAATTAGTTTTCAAAAGTCATATATTTATTATTCATCAAATTTCTTTATTCTTCCGACCGTGACTCAACCCCCTCCTTCCTATTCGATCGCCAAATCTATACCACCTTGTGCCCACTCTTACTAAATTGACCCTTCCGGACTCAATGACACATTCCATGCCGCCATCAGAGGTCTCCTTGTACAGTTGTTGCACCAAAGTTGCAGATCGTGCCACCTTGATCATCGCAGCACACCAGGCGCTCTATCAGGCAAGACACCTTGCCATTAGCTGTTTAATTATTTTTAGCTCATATTTCATGCATGTCTATTATTTTCTTTATAAACTGTGATACATGGCATAACTGTTCATTTATATTTCCTGCTGTGTATTATTTTTCTTACATATTAAACCTAGATTTAAGGGACCACCTTGTGTGTCGCATTCATTGGTCTTGACACGTTGTAAACACGAAGTTGTGTGTCGCATATAGAACACGGAAGTGCGTGATTGGCTGGCCACCAGTACGTACAAGCCGTGCGATAGGAATAACCGCTAATAGAGGTTGCATGCTAGTTTGACTTAGCGGTTATAGTGGTTTGTGTTGTGGATACAACACAGTAGGCATTGGGCGGGGAGGACAATTCCTTAGCGTATGGGCTTCGATGCACTTCCCTTGTGACCCGGACTCTCCGCTGGAGATACGGGGTTGATGACACATGATTACCCATGCTTTTCCTGCTGGGGCCTCTAGTGCCCAAGAGGGGACTACGCCGATCCTATTCAGCCAGGGCCCATGCATAGGAAGGATTGTTCTTAACAACATTTCACTTAGAATGGTAGGCTACCATATCCGTTAGGTACGAGTACTTTTGGTTTGGGTACTTGTATCTGACCGTGGCTTGGAACAATAACTTGTCGCGGATTAGTTCGTCACATCTTGTCCTTGTTTGGTTGTAGGTGTGACTTACTACTTCGATGAGAAGGTATTGAACCTTGTTGGGGTCCGGATACCATATCGGATTCTTAGCATGGAAAGATACGTCGCCGTGAATTAGTTTACCATCTTCTGTCCTTGTTTGGTTGGGAAGATGGTACGCTCGTTCAGTAGGTGCGTATTGGACTATGTTATAAATTCGATTTACTTATTTATTGAGCAATATTTATTCAGTTTATATGGCATGCTATGATGTGTCTTGTTACGTCCCTCTGAGGACCTGGTTGTCTTGCCAGGTGTGTGCTATTGTCTTTCGCAGGTGCTTTCGCTCTAGCCGTGTTCATTGCTATTTCTCGAGGATGATTGCATTTGGATCGTCTTCGCTTCGCTCGCCACTCATTACATTGTACTTTTCTTTATTTTGTTGGTAGTGGATTTGTCTCCGCCCAACATATTGTATCAAGACAAATTTATTCTCATTATATGATCTTTTATTCAGTTATTCTGTGTGGATGAGATTAGTTGTGGTTTTACTGCATTTTACAGCTTATGTATTTATACGAGGCTTCCAAATATTGGAGTATACTTCGTATGAATACAGCTGGCATGTCTACGTTCCTAGTCCTACGTATTTTGGGACTGGGGCGTTACAACCTGCTCATGATCGAGGATGGTACCAAAGAGGCAATCGTCGGAGAATAGGATCCAGATGTCATGGCAACCAGCAATGGCGTTCTGGAATCCGAGCTGAAGTTGGATGGATTTGAGTTTCCTCTGGGGGATTTTGGGTTCGATGATGACTAAAATGTCGATCCGGTGAGTTTTAATAAGGGTAGTTAACCTCCTTAGGGTGGGTTTATTGGCCAGCCCTCTGACATTCCAGGCTAGGATGTTAACCATTGGCAAGGATGCGGTTGGGGGTAGGGTTGCTCTTAGTGGCGAACCTGGTGGTCGTGGCCGGTTGCTCTTGAGCTTGTTTCTTCTTCTTGATCGGAAGAGTTTTGGGGCCCCAAGGGTAGGTGCGGAGGTTTCTGCCATCGTACCTCTGTTGTTCGTAGCCTCGATACTAGCGGTGACCTCTGTATGATGGATGAGTTATGTCTCAATCTCGGCTAGAGCGCTGAGGGGGTTGTTAGGATTCAGAAAGCCTGCCTCCTGGGCCTGGCGGATCCTGGCTTCATATTCGAGGCCTAAAAAATGCGTAACCACCACCGGGTTGGGGGAGGAGGGAGGAGCGAATAGGGTTAGGGTAGGTACCAACTGGTTAACCTGAGAAGGCTCCGGAGCGGCGGCAGCAGTCGTGGCGGCGTTCTCGCCATCGACATCGAGCAGGGGCTTGTCTGGGATGAGGATAGACCGGTCGACTGTGGCGAGAGAACGGTAGAGAGCCTTGGATTTGTGGAGGGGGATGATGTCTGTTGGTCGTACTGCCTCGACTTCAGAGGGGATAGGGTCGGCGGGCACCGAGTGTAAAATCAGCGCCAGACGATTCTGTAACCCCTCTTCCCGAAATTCCCTAATTATTAATTTTTCTTCTTTCTTTTATTGTGCTTGAAGGTCATTTTCGTCGAGACTTTGCGAATAATTTTATGATTAAATTCTATTGAAAACAAGTGCTAAAAATTAAATACTTTGAGAGTGCTATTTTGTTTTAATAAATATTTTATTGAAGTATATAGTTAGAATTATGAAAGATGTTTTGTTACTACCTTGAATTTTATTAAATATTAATTTTGAAAATTATTTGTAAATTATAAATATTTATAGAATTTTAGAATATGTTTCAAACTATTTGTCACGACTCGGTCCCAATTTCTTGGGTCGAATCGGATCATGCCCAGCCTGCACCGTTGTTGAGACGGCGGCAGTAAGCTGTATCACTCATACAGGTAATCAACACAAATTCTAATTGCCACAACTTTTAATGTTTCGATAAATAAAACTTATCCAAACACAAAGTTTTCAAATACAACCCACAACTTTTATAAAATAATTGTCTTTCACAATATCATAAACTAGAAATAAAACTAATTGGCAGTCTCCTCATCATCATCCTCTGGTAGAACAGCAGGGTACAGCTCAGGATCATAGTAACTACTAATCAGTAGCTCTGCATCATCAATAGAACCTAAAAATATAGTCTCCAGTCAGGAGAGAGCAAAGTACAATTCATGATAATTTAACAATTGAAATAATAATGGAGTTATGCACTTTTAAACAATTTGAAGTAAATAGTTTTTCCAGCAGTTAAAATATTGTTATGTGAATATGCAATGAATATGACCGGATTGGGTTGTACAGTTGTATCCTATTGATACGATATGGCTTATCTCCATGTGTATAAGGGGTAAGCTAACACAGTCATTATACTATTTTGGATGTGGTCATACTCATTACACTACTCCCCCAGTACCCAACAGTTAAACAGTCAATGCACTCAGAGAGAGTTCCGTGTTGCATCGTGGTTTAAACTTGCAATAAAACTATTACTAAATAATTGTAAACTACCACAAAATGTACTTGCCTTTGATTTATGACTGGATTGGAATGTCACCGGGATTGAACTCAGACTTGTCCTCGAAATCCTACAATCGAGAAGTCTGCCTTAGATTTCCAAAATTGCCATGCTAGATGTGCTAGTTACAATCTCTAAAATTGATCCTATTCCAGTTTTATGTTATTTATAATTATACTACTGAAACACGCTTATCGATGCAATTTACTATTAATTAATTTACGAAGGAAAAGTCAATTTAATATTTTATTGGAAAATGGTATTTACATGTTATTTGGCAAAACTTGGTATTTTTATATAATATATATAAAAATAGATTTTTCTTTAAATGAGAAAAATGTGAGTTTGTTTAAATAATACAAAACTTATATTTTATTGTTAACTTAATGTGAGAAAACTAAAAATATCCAATTTATCATTCTACGCGTTTATCGATAACTAACAAAACCAGAAAACCAAAAGAAACCTAAACTACACTACACAATTACAAAACCACAGAGAAAGAAAAGAAAACTGGGCTTATGCCCTTTACAGACCATTTTACATGAATTTAAATAAGAAGAAAACTCTGGTTAGTCTCTAAAAATTATCCTACAATTTAATTACAAAACAAGATAATAATTTAAATTAAATTGAATTTATTTATGAGTCTCAGATATTGGTCCAATCGTCAAAAATAGCTAATGCCTCAACGTCCGGAACAATGCCGGTTTCGTTTGCATTTCGCTAAGGGCCCATTGACCTATACGGTCGTCGCCCAAAAATCCAATTTATAAATATTTCAAAAACCGATTTGAAATCCATTTATATAATTTTATAAAAATTTCGGCATCATTCCCTCTATTTTCGGGATAACCCAAAACTGGGAAAATGCTCCGACAACACACAATATTATCCCAAACCAGGGAAACTCCAATTATTCAATCCACCATAATTTTAACCTGAACATAATATCAAACCCAAAATATATAACCACAGCACGTTCCCGAAGGATATTCGAAAAAACCGAAATGAAACTCGGAAAACCCGAAGACCAACAGAACACTCAAAGTGAATAAGTCACAGAACCAATTCTGAAATGAAATTGGAAAAACCTAAACCAATAAAATTCCCAGAACTCTTTCCGAAAGATTCTCGGAAAAACCGAACCAACAGAAACTCAAAAAAACAATCTGAAACCAACAGAACTTGTCCGAAAGGGTTTCGGAAAGCCCAAAATTTTTCTCGTCTATTATTTACCGAATTCCCGGGGAAATTCGTGGACCAAAATTCATCATAGACTAAAATATGGAAACGGGGCAACGGAAATATACCAGAAATTGCTCGACTAGAGCTCTCAGGTGAATTTTTAGAGAAAAAGCACTCCCCGGACAGCGTCTCGGGCTCGGAACAGCAAGCCAGACACGGGGAGATGCTGGACCGGGCGGTCGGATCGGGAACGAAGTGAGCGCGAGGAGGCACTGGGACAGCGGCCGGGAAGCGGCGCACGGGGACCGCCGAGACAGCAGCTGGGTCGGGTCCGCCGGGACAGCAGCGGAGGAGTCGGGCGGAGCCGCTGGGTTCGGACTGACCTGGGCTCGGCTGGAGCTCGGGTGGGTTGCCGGAATTGGGGCTAGGGATTAGGGAGGAGGAAATTTGGGGAAGAATATGGATATGATGGTAAAGATGGGAATAGTGTGGAGGAGATTTTTATAGGAAAGGGAAGAATGGGGGTTACCTAGAGGAAAAGTGAACGGCCGGCCGGGAGGTGGACGGGCGCCGGTTTCCGGCGGTTCGGGAAATGGGAAGTCGGCCATAACAGAAGTCTTCTCGATTCTAAACTGAAAACCAACAGAGGAAAATGGAAAATGAAAATAACATTCTCTCACCATCTCAACTGTTAAAGAGGGCTTAGTGGGTTAATGGGTTAAAGGGTAAAACCCATTTGGCTTAAGGCATTAAAGGTTTATGTTGGGTTAATGGACCTAAATGAATGGGCTTCAATAATTAACTTTAAGAAAATAAGGAATGGGCTAAATATTAAATAATTCTCTTGATAAACAAATATTTGTAACTCTTTAAAATAATTTTTTTTTAGGTTCAGAGTTGAGTTCGGGTCTGGGCTAGGAAATCAAAAGTCCAAGTTCAATTTCTTTGAGAATAATTTTACATTTTTAACTGATAACAATAATAATACTAATTTCAAATATTAATTTAACTAACACATATTTAAATAATAATTACTGGAAAAATTGCGGGTTTCACACTATTCGATGACATCGGATATTATCTATATTATAGCGATAAATAATATTATTTTGATTTAGAAATATGTTATTTGACAAAATATTAAATTTTTATTTTTTTATGTCGATTGCCCATTTCATTTTTGATTTAACTCATACTATTTGAATTATTTATCAATATAGAATAATAATTTAAATTATTGTGGCAATCATTAATAAGATTGTGATTAGATTAATTTTTGGCTTAAAAAGTTATTCTATTTGAATTTATATAATTTAAACTTTTGACAATATTAGCTATCAATTTTAAATTGGAAGTATTATCTATTAGTAGATTCGATTAAATTATTTTGATTTAAAAAAATATTATTTGATTCAAATTTATGTATTAAGATTATGTTAAACTAGTTCTAAATTTTTATTTGGTTTAAATTAAGAAAAAGGATTTGTTCGATTTAAACATAATAGTTTTACCAAAACAAATTTTAGTAGATAAAGATTGTTTAAATTGTTTTTGTAATATTAACTATTAATTAAATCTATATTTCGTTATCAATATTATATTGAATCTGATTAAGTGGTTTTGAATACTTTTGATCTTATGGTTACAAAAATATAGTGTTTCCGATAATATAGAGTATTATGATTATCAAAATAGTTAGATTTCATAAAATGAATTTTAAATTTATTTATAATAGCATAAGATGTGATCTCTTCGTATCTATTGGATTTATAAATATAAATATTTAACCTATCTTTTTTTTCCTTTATCAAACTACATACGTGAACCCTCCAGTAACCGAGACTTGCCGCTACCCTTCCTTCTCATATATGAAGAGAATCAGGAGCCGATTCTCCCTGCCTCTTTGTTCTCTTCATGATATAACCAGCACTCGACCAACCTATCTGCCTCCCTTCCCCAAATCTTGGCTCCACGCTCGCCAGTTCCGACCCGCGTCCTACTATCTATCAACATAAATCCCACCACGTTCGTCTTCTTCCCCGATCATCGCCAACAACATCGCCAATCCGTGTCCGGACCCATGCGTCCGTGTCCTTATCTACATCCCTTTCCTTCATCCAGTTTTATACCATATTGCATATTCTCGTGTCCGACTCGAACACGAATTCAAAACACCAAAGAAATCCTGTGTCCAATATCCCGGACACGTATACAAAGAAACTACCTAAACCTAACCTTCTTCGAGCCGTCTGTCTTCTCCCGCGTCCGGCAAGCCGAGTACTTCTCTGCCGCCAGTGTCATACTCACCGAACTACAGTCGGCTTCCGCAACCTCGTATCCCCGATGCCATCTTCATCGCCGCCAGTCCTCGCCGGCAGCCGTCCCCGTTGCGTCCGCGATCACACGACGACCCCTCTTCACTGCAGACAGCATACGTTGGCCCAGATCCGCCGATCCACCGGTGATCACCCCTCGCTCCTCTCCGCCTCCGTCCTGGGCACGCACGGAGCCGCTCCGGACGCCGACCACCGCTGGGACGGAAAACCGCCGTGAACTCGCCGGTCGGCCACCGCTGCCGATGGTCGCCAGCTCCGGCCGATCCCATGATTGTCTCCTCCGGGGAAGTTCGTCGGCGTCGACCTCTCCAGACCGGAGCAATACCCCCATCTCCTCCCAGATTCGCTGTCCGCCACCAGCTACGTCGCCACCGCCTTGAGCCAAAAAACCCTCGACGAGCTCTCCGCCCTCGGCCACGGCGCCGAGACCGCCGAAAAGCTTCGGAGATTCCACCCCGCACTACCAGCTCCTCATCCAGGTCTCCTCCTCTTCATGGTCGCCTTCGTCCGTGACCGCTCCGCCCGATCTCATCTGAGAAGCGACCAGCACCGTCGCGCCGAACAGACGGACCTCCGGTGGGGCTCTCACTTCTTTCCTCTCTCTCTCTTTCCAATTCTATTCCTTTCCCTTCCTTATAGTTAAAAATCTCTTTTCCGTGTATGGGAAAGAGAGCAGACAACAGATAAAGTTGTCTTTCATCATTATTACTTTATTATTAAATTTATTTAAATATCAGTATGTACTAAATATAGTATATATATATGTTCAGTATATATACATGTATATACATATAGTATAATACAAAGACTAATTATTATTATTATTATTACCATTGGTTTATTAGCTTTTTTATTTATTATTAATATATGTTTCAAATATCTCTAAATACTACTATATTATTTTTAGGGTATTTTAAATATGGTTGTTGACTTTAAAAACTATATATATATATAGTATTCTAGATATTTTCCAAAGATGGTTTGAACCAAAAAAAATATATATATTTGACAAAAATTAGTTTTAGCCATAAAAATAACTTTCTAAATGGTTATCTAAAAATTAAATTTGACAAATAAAAATATAGTTTTGTTTATAAATAATTTTCTAAAGTAATGTAATATTTACGGTTTTCCTTCGATTATAAATTATTGATCATGACTAATTGTACTTCTATATTTCTTGCAATTCTAAATTTCTACATATCAACCCTAGGCTAACGAAACTATTCTGAACCCGATGGGATTGTTGGTTTCACCAGCTAAGAACCTCAGGCAATTGTATTTTCTGATTGCTTTTTGATTCATAGTAGTTGATACATTTCATGTTTATACATATATCTTGCTGCTTGTTGACATGTTCGTCACATGGAGTAGTCGGGAGGAAAAATATCTTAGTAGACATGTGGACTACCCAGAACTATCTTCCGTGTCTTTTGTGGAGAATAGCAGCTGCACACGATACGTGCAGGGTGCCGGATTTACCCCCTAGCCGTTCACATGTCAAAACGGATATTTCACACCACATAGGTACTTGTATTTTATTTGTTTTCCTTGTCTTCTCCACCGTGACATGTCATCTGTTACTTTCTAGTTTTTTCTCTCATATGCTATTTTCATGTCTTGTAAATTCTATTGTGTTTTCGCATTGCCGTCAGTTTGTGTGCTTGTTCCATTCCTGACTGGAAACCAACATTTTTCAGGTTAGCCGTGGATTCACTTAGCTTTGGGATATACGGGTGTACTAGCAGACATAAACCTAGAAATAGATAGCAATGGTATTATTTTCATTAAATATGTAATAACATTGTATTTCCTTTCCAATATAAATCTTGTAATTGTTGTAATAAATCTTAGAAATGTGAATAAGCAATAAAGTTGTTATTTTGTGATTTTTGAGCATCTTGGCCGTGACAGCGTTCTACCGCCGACTCTGCGGCGTAGGCTGGCTTGGACACGTCTTGTATCCGAAAAGCGGGTGCGGGTCGTGACAGATTCTGCTCTCTGCCATCCGCAGCTGAGGCGTCGCTGCCGGGTGGAGCTGGGAAGTGTCGAGAGGGATCAGCCGGGTCATCCGTTGCCTGAGGTGGGCTGAGGATCTGGAATCTGTTGAGGAGAGAGATGCCCAGAGACTTGCTTGGGGTCAAACCATTGCTCTACTTAGGGGAGGCGCTAGAGCCGGGGGAGGTATCCCTGTCAGTGAAGTAGGAGTGGGAGTTGGGGAGGGGAAGGATGGGGACTGAGGAGGGGATGAGGGTCGCCCTCGTCGGTGGGATCTTTTTGGGTGCTGACTTCTTGAGTTCTGGATGGGCCTTAAAGCAGTGCTTCGAGAGGTGGCCTCAAATCTGGCAGTGATTACAGAAATTGATGTTGCTATCGAAGTCCAGTTTCTGGGTGTGCGACCATCCTCCTAACTCGAGTTGAAGGGCCGTCGAGGGGTGGGGATGAAATATCGATCTCTACGCATATCTTAGCGTAGTTGCCTTTAGACAAATTTTGGGTTTCATCTGCGATGACCACCAGGGTCCCGAAGGAGCTGGCAATTCTCTTGAGGGCTGCTGGGGCAAAACAAATTAGAGGAAGATTCAGTAGGGAGACCCATGTTGAGATAATCTTGGAGTCAGCGTTGGGGTTGAAGCTAGGAGACCATTTGGCAATCTTCACGTTGAGGGACCCGATGTTGGTGCTGCCCTTGGCCCAGACTAGGGATGAGTCTTGATTGGAGGAGAGGTGGAGGAAGAGGTGTTTGGAGTCTAATGGAGCGACCTTGTAGGCGGATGAGAGGCCCCAACTAGCGATGGCTTCTCTGACTATGGGCAGCTCGGGGCATTCGGCTTGAAATTTCAGCACGAAGGTCCTCGAAAAGGAAGAGGATAAGGAGGAGATCTCGTCGTTGGAGAACGGAATACTGATGTGTTCGCCCTTAGCAGGGGGGAGAACTCGATCTCAGGTAGGACGATCTCCGGGCCACAGGGGGGCATACGCGCAGCACGGTCCGATTGCAGGATCTCTGCGAAGGAAGGGGGTGGCCGGGGGTGGAGAGAGCTTGGGAGGGGATGGGGGAGCCTAGGTGGGGCAAGGAGAAGGGGGAAGGAGCATCGGATCCTGAGCCGAGGGCGGGGGGGGGGGGGTTCGACTGACAGGGAGCAGCGGATGAGGGGCCCCTCTGAAAGGGACGGGGGGGGGGGGGGCGATCTGGGCGGCCGCAGACCCGTCGACAGGGGGCGCATAGGGAGGGGGCGCATGTCTGCCCTTGCCCCTCGAGCGAATGCGCACTGGTAGAGGAAGGGGCATAACCTGCGGCCGGTGCCGCAACAGGGGGGCGCATATCGGAGAGAGGAGTGCGGGTCCGGGGGGGCGCATGCCTGCGTCGGGCCGCTAGGGGAGAACGCGACCGACGCTAGAGCGGGAAGGGGCGCGGAGGGGAGAGGGGGGCCGAGCCCCGGCGAGGAGGGCGCATGCCTGGCGTCCGGCCGGACCGACGAAGGGGGGAGACGCGAGGACCGCCTGGCCTTGAAGGGTGGAGGCGCATTCGCCAATGCCGGGAGGGAGGGTACATACGCTGGAGGGGGGGCACATACGCCGGCGAAGGGGGGCGCATAAGCTGTCGCATGGGGCGGACACATATGCGTCGAGGATAGAGGGGGGCGCATGTCTCCCAAGATGGTGACCAGGCGCATAGAGGGGCGGGAAATTCGAATTTGGCAAATTCAAATTTGAATCTCGAAGACGAGGGGGTTCGACGGGATCATACTTGTGGATGAGATTAGTTACTTGTGATCGTCTGGGCATTAACTTCTTATTTACTGCATTTTACAGCTTAAGTGCTACTATAATGGTTCCATTAAATTTAGGTTAATCATTGGGAGTGGTACTCGCTGGCCTTGCCACGTAGCTCAGTTCCGTATTTTTGGAACTGGGGTGTGACAGCAGTTGTGGCCGGTGAAGGGGACGGAGGTCTCGATGGTTAGGGTTTCGTCGAAGGTGGATGAGAAGGGGCGGGAGAGGGGGCGGAGTAGGATGGAGGTCGTCGGCGAGCGGATCCGGCGGATGGCGGAGGCCATTTGGGGCCTACTAGGGGAAGGATCTATGTGTGGGGAATGGTATATGGAACGGGGTGGGAGGTGTTAATGGGTGTTTTCGTCGACGCGGCCTGCAGCTAAGTTGGTAGTCTTCCTTTATGTGATGACTGCCAACTTACTGGCAGTCCTAGGACTGCCACTAAGTTGGCAGTCCCATTTGCTAGAAAAAATTGGGCTGTTCCCAAGTAAAAAGATGGGTGGCAAATTTATAATTTTTTTGAATATTTTTGGACTGTTCCCAAGTAAAAAGTGTGGTGCCCTTAGAAAAAGCCAAATTCAAACATAAATATCTTAACTTATTTCCAATATCCCATGGAAAGGCAAGACGAAGCCCCCTCGTCCTGCCATATCATGCAATGGTGATTTGTTTCGTCCGGCCCAAATCCATTTCCCTCCATCTCATCAGTCATCTCCAATTCCAGATCTCTGCTCCGAACAAAATTAGGGTTTGCTAAACCCAAACCCCAACCAGAAATTAGGGTTAGGGTTTTCCGGGTTTCCCCTTCCCCTCCTCCTCTCCCCGCGCCATGGCTTCCAACGCCAACCCCAGCATCCCCCGTACCCTCGCCGGCTCCCCCCTCGGCAACCCCTCCTTCTCCCACCACATCCGTCCCCCCACCCCCTACCAATCCCTCTTCCAATCCCCACCCTCATCCCAACAGCAGCAATTCCAAGTCCACTTCCCAAACCCTAACCCTAACCCTAATTCCATCAGGAGGGCACCCCCCTCGAAATCCTCCTCCGGTCCTGGAACGCCGGCCACTAATACCAACGCCAACAACTCCCCCTCTTCCTCCTCCTTCAAGTCTGCCGAGCTGACCCCCGCCGCCCGCCGCAAGAAGCGCAAGCTCCCCGACAAGCAGGTCCCTGACCGCATCGCCACCCTCCTCCCCGAGTCCGCCCTCTACACCCAGCTCCTCGAGTTCGAGTCCCGCGTCGACTCCGCCCTCTCCCGCAAGAAGCTCGACATCCAGGACTCCCTCAAGAACCCCCCTTCCCTCCAGCGCACCCTCCGCATCTACATCTTCAACACCTTCTCCAACCGGACCAACCGCCCCCCCGCATCATCCGACGAGCCCCCGTCTTGGTCCCTCAAGATCATCGGCAGGATCCTCGAAGACCCCTCCGACCCGGAGCCCCCCAAGCCCAACCCGTCGTACCCAAAGTTCTCGGCTTTCTTCAAGCGCGTCACCATCTCGCTTGACCCCGCGCTGTACCAGGACAACCCAACCATCGTCTGGGAAAACTCCCGGTCCCCGGCGCCGCTCGAGGGGTTTGAGGTCAAACGCAAAGGGGACAAGGAGTTCACTGCCAGCGTATGCCTCGAGATGAACTACGCGCCAGAAAAGTACAAGCTTTCCTTGCCGCTGATGGAGGTCCTAGGGATCGAGGTCGACAACCGCGCGAGGATCATCGCGGGCATCTGGCACTACGTGAAGGCGAAGAAGCTGCAGAACCCGAGCGACCCTTCGTTCTTCGCTTGCGACCCACTGCTCAAGAAGGTGTTTGGGGAGGAGAAGATGAAGTTTGCCATGGTCTCACAGAAGATATCGCAGCACCTGTCACACCCGCAGCCAATACAGCTGGAGCACAAAATCAGGCTCTCGGGAAACAGTGCTGCGGGGAATGTGTGCTACGACGTGCTGGTCGACGTCCCCTTTCCAGTCCAGAAGGAGATGGCGGCGTTCCTTTCGAACACCGAGAAACACAAGGAGATCGAGGCCTGCGACGAGGTGATTTGCGCGTCGATTAAGAAGATACACGAGCATCGGAGGAGGAGGGCTTTCTTTCTTGGGTTTAGCCAGTCGCCCGTGGAGTTTATAAATGCTCTTATTGCGTCACAGAGTAGGGACCTGAAGCTTGTTACTGGGGACGGGAGTCGTAATGCCGAGAAGGAGCGGAGATCTGATTTTTATAACCAGCCATGGTAATTACTAATTCCTGAGCCATTACACTGTATTGAGTTAACTGGATTCTTTCTTACGCCAGGAGAATGTTTCTTATCGTAGCCTAGAAAGAACGGACACTCGAAAATCGATGTTGTGTCGGACACAACATACACTCCAAAAATACATACACACCAAAGTCGTTGTCGTGGCGCTGTGTCCGTATCATGTCGTCGTTGTTTTCATGTCCGTACAACATAATTAGTAGCTGTTATTTTCTGCACATATATACTTGTAACCAATGTTTTACTTGTTCGGTGTATAGGGTGGAAGATGCTGTCATTCGTTATCTAAACCGCAAGCCGACAGGAGGTAGTGATGTTCCTGGTAGTACATAGAGTGAGAACTGTAAGCTGCCCTCTTGGAGGAAGCACACACAGTGTAGACAGCCTAAATGAAATCCTACATGTTGACATTCTACTTTTGGGGTTTCTATATTTCAATCTCCAGCTTCCTGGTGAGGTGAAGAAGTACTAATATGCTGATCAAAATACTTGTTTTGTTTATATTTTTATGAGATATGTTATATGAATGTGTAATGCTATTTAACTGTTTGTACTTTTCTATTGTCATGTTGACTTGCATTCCGATATCCAGATTCTGAGTTTATAAATGAACTTCTTCCTGCCATTTAAGTGAGCTTATTGACCTTCATATCATCATCAGTACCTCTTCCTAGAAATTTCGATTACCCAATAAATACTTCTTAACTTTGGAATTCTAGAGTAGAGCAAAAGTATGAAATTGTGTAAAGCTAATATACAAACCAAGTAAATCTCCATCATCATCATCATCATCTCTCTCTCTCTCTCATCTCTCAAAGGAAAAGTTGTTAGTAACTTAGTATATTGATATATGATACATATATCAGAAGGAGAATATCTATCTGTAGTAACTCATAAGCTATAATCCGATTTAGTATCATTTGATTAACATATTTTCTTTACTCTAACCATGGTAGTCAAAGGTGCGCCTCGCAGAAAGGCTCAACAGCCGCCTTGCGTCTCACTAGGCGATACATCTTTCTCTGGGCGCACCCAGGGTGCGCATAAGGCGCGTCTTTTAGCAAGGCAAAACCAAGAAAGGTGCACCCTATTGTTTTTTATATATATACAAAAAATTTGAGGCATGGAAATAATCCTTACCTTATACAAGTGAGAGGGAGATCACCCTTTCCACGCTTACCAAAGTTGGTTGCAGTTGAACTAGAAAAATTAAAATTTACTAAAAACTTGGTAGAGAGAATACAAACTCTTGTCAGTTATGTTGATTTCTACTGCTATTATTGCTATGCTAGTTCACTTGGTTATGTTTTAACATGTTTTTGTTAGTTTTAATTTGATATTTGATTTTATTTCTTAAATTACTAATTTATTTATGTATATTTTTATTTGCTCGGACGCGTGTCTTAAGTGCGCCTCGGATGATATGGACCATTTGCACCTCGAGTGCTCCTTGCGCCTTTGACTACCTTGACTCTAACTAATAGGGTAACTGGTAAAGGTAGTCCGAAAACAGTACATTGGAAGATTAGTTCCTTCCTTTATCAGTGCACAATGATTGCTAATACATGCATGAACTTCTTCTTGTCCTCATATACCATACAACCATCTCAACGTTTGATGGTATAAAATTTTCCTTAGTAATCCATAAATGAGGCTCGAGAGTAATCCAATCTATTTATAGCGCATTAAACCAGTTCTATTGTACTATTGTCCTATTCTAATATACCTAGTTAAGCCAATGTGTTCAGTATCTCTCTTCCAATTTTATTTACTTAAGCCAAAATATCACCAATAGAATACAACACGTATGGATACGATAACGTGGACACATCACTATCAAATTTGGTGTATGCTTCTGTATTTTGGTGTGTCAGTTGTATTTGACATGGACACCGATAAGCCACCGCCAGTTTGGAGTGTCCATGTTCCCTAGAGTCGCAGTTTTGATTTTGCCGAATTTTGGACATTGACGGTTGACACTAAATTTTCTTCTTGATAGTAGGGTGTCTGGACATTTCTTGAGAGCAAGGTTTGCAGTATTGGTATTGGAGTAGTACCCTCATTATGGAGTATCGGCATCGACCAGTTCCGAATGGGAGTGTTCTAGTTTTCGTTTCAGAAGCCAAATTAGTAATAGAACTTAATAACTTATTATTATTTTTTGATAAATTACAAGTATAATCATATGTATTATTTATGTTGTTTCTAGTTAGTTTTGACAACAACATCAAAACCTTTATCCCAAAATTTTGAAGTCGGTTGTTTGGGATCCTTTTCTTCCATTCTTGTAAGGGTAACGTCCTATGTGTTTCTCACTAGTTTTGAATGGAATAACACTTAACATTTTTCTCTCACTTATCCAAATAAATTACGAGTATAATCTTTTGTATTATTTATGTTCTTGTTAGTTTTGACAACACCACCAAAGCTTTTATTCGAAAATTTTGAAGTCGGCTGTTTAGATCTTTTTCTTCCATTCAACTCTTGTAAGGGTAGCGTCCTATGTGTTTCTCGCTAGTTTTGAATGGAATAACATTTAACAATTTTCACTCATTCATCCACGATAGATAGGTTTATTTGATAAATTACAAGTATAATCTTATGTATTATTTATGTTGTTTCTCGTTAGTTTTGACAACATCATCAAAACCTTTTTCCCAAAATTTTGAAGTCGGCTGTTTGGATCCTTTTCTTCCATTCAACTCTTTTAAGGGTAGCGTCCTATGTGTTTCTTGCTAGTTTTGAATGGAATTCATTTACTTATTTTTAGAAAAATTAACACTATTATTGTTTATCGATTGATTTCTGAATGGAATATATTGAACATTTGTTGATTGTGCACCTGGTATCACAACTATTGTTTGGTATTGACCAATATAGGCAAGTAACATTACTTTTGGACTGATACTTGCTGGTATCAGCCAAGGCCAATATCAGGACATGAGACGATACTGCAGTTGTTGTTTGAGACGTCATCTCTGTCTGTTAACGGGAAACTGACATTGATTTCCTTGTAAATTCTGGTCACTCAATTGACTGGCTGGTCTTTACCTGAACATAGATCAGCAAGTGAAGCATATGGTTGGTTGAACTTCCATAACTGGCTGTTGGGTGTGCTTGTCATTGACCGTTTTTGCTGGTGGTCAGGAGAATAGAATAGTGGACCTTAACTAAGTTGTGGAGGTGGGGGAGATTAGGTATTTGAGCTAAAAGTGCATAGAATTGGAGTTTTACAATTGGTATGGTAAGCCCTTGCGAGTTGTTGCATTTACTTTTGTAGGTTAAGAGATTTGCAAAACGGGTTTGCTTGGATTAGTAACACATTATGACATTTTGTAAATTTGTTCTGTTAGGGGATTTCATTGTAGTATTCATACAATGATTAGGTGGAATAATAACTGACGTTGAACTTTATGTACTTATACTCGATTAACATTTAATGGGGGCAGAAGTATCGTAAATTATGATTTCTTCCACTTGATGGGTTTATCCACTTGTTAATTATCCCCACTCCCTAATTTGAAAAGGAGAAAAACATTCGTCTCTTAGTTGTTCCTATCCCGTAGTCTATCAGGAGTCCATGCCATTGACCCTGATCCAATGGTGGACTCTACAATGTGGCGGCCGACTCTGCTGCCTGCCTCAGGACAGTGATGTGTGCCAATTAAATATTGCTCCGTTTGGTTAGATGTTATAACCTAACGTGAAAGCAACACGAGAGAGTGTTTGGTTGCTCACACTTTTCTTTATTTTTTTTTTTATTTTTTTTCTCTTTCTGAAAGCTGATGCTTAAACTCTGTTTTTGGGAAGCACAGAAAAATTGTTTTCTTAGCGTTAACTTTCTTTCTCTGGCTCCTCAATGGATTCCCCTCTCTCGTCATCCACAACTCCGGCAGATCCTCCGACGAGGCACAGAAAAGCTGATACTTTTTTCCCACAATCTTTTGCAACCCAAAAATGCCACAACTCTCTTGAAAGTGAGAAGAGAGATAGAGAGAGAGAGAGAGAGAGAGAAATGGAAATAGGTTCTCTGGACATCGACGACGACCCATCACGGCCACCATCGGCCTCCGTGCCGAGATCGAGGTCCACGGATGGAGCCGGCGTTGGAGGAGCTCGACGGTGAGCGATGGGGCCAGATGGCGGATCCAGTGAAGCACCGCGAAAGGCCGAGCACCGCCGCCACGAAACTTCGTCGACGCCGCCGACCGCCATGAAGCTCCGTCGACGACGACGCGTGGAGAAAGAGACTGTTGTCGTGGAAGCCGTGGAGGAGCTCCTCCGGATCTCCCACGGTAGAGGGAGGGGTTGGCAAGATCTAGAGGAGAAGGCGGTGGTGATGGTGGTGGTTGGCGGTGGTGGAGTGGGATGTGGATGAGATGTGGTGATTAGAATTATTTATGATGTGGATGAGATGAGATGTGGTGAAGTCTCTGGATCTCTCCAGAAATGACAAAATATTTTATGATGACATAATCTGTGTAATTATGTTATGGAGAGTAGTTAAATTATGGTAATTAATTTTATTAATAATAATAATTATTATTATTGTTAATTATAGCAATTATAAATTATATTAATAATAATTTATATTACAATATTTAGGGTTAAATTAGAATTAGTTATCATTTTTAATTAATATTTAGTAATTTTTATCACTTTCAACATCTACTCTCAACAACCATCCAAACAACGAACTCATTTTTCTTCCACTTTCACCAGACAAAAAGTACTCAATCTAAACACATTTTGGAAAGTGCCACTTGCTGCAAGTCCACGGAAACTCAACTTGCTGCAAGTGCCGCTTTCACACTTTCAAAGAGTTACATCTATCCAAACAGTCCCTAAGTGTTGTGAGTCTTAGGTGGTTCCTATGTGGAATGAGCCACAAGACAATATCTTGTTTATGTGGCAAAACTATATCTCAAAAGACAATGAGATAGAAAAACTCTCTCCAATGCAAAAGTATTGAGGAGACAATAAAAAGTATTTTTTCCAACTTCCAAGGCAACTCCTCCACCTCTTCAACTTTTTTATAAATATTTCTATTCATAATTGATGATGTGGAGACAAAGTCATTGTGAAGTGCATTGTCTAGATCTAGACAACCAATTTCATATTGTTTTTGCCATGTCATTGTCATGTCAACTTCATGTTTTATTTTACATTTGCATTGGAGAAAATTTTTTAGGATGAAAGTTTGTCATTCCTGTGTGACAACCATTTTTTCCACATTTGCATTGGAGATGCTCTTATGTTAGATAACTTGAAACTATTTCATAACATGTCGAGTCTAAACAAATATGTCACGTTAAGTTTATACGGTGGGTGGCTGCCTAGGTAAAATGTAGGTCAGCCTAGCCTCCAAGGTGTTGCCTTAGGGCATTTAGGTTCCTGGTCGCTTTGAGAACCTTGTTTATTTACTTTATGTCACACCCTTTTATTTTGAACTTTCTTTTTTGATAAATTTGAATATTCCTACCATCTATACCTTGCATTGGAGGCTGCCGCCACCAATACGTACCTTGAAAGGAATGAGTGACTAGTGGTGTTATTGTAAAATTAAGGGTTGATTAGTCTTTGGGACCCAGAAACATTCATAAATTAATGTTTGGGTTCTGAAGATGTTCAAAGTTGTTTGGGTCCTGAGCTTAGGTTTAGGTCGTGAGATTACGGTTGATCTATGTTGACCATCCAAAATCTGTTAATAAATAAATTGAATCACAACTCAAGAAGGTCAAAAATATTTCTGCGACCCTAAGTCTAATTAAACCTAAAATATTTATTAACATATTTTGAATGGTCAACACGGGTCAACCCTCATCTCAGGACCAAAACGCTGAACTAGGCAGTTTCTGGACCCAAACGCTAATTTTTCAACGATTTTGGTATCCAAGGTCCCTAAAATTAATCTCTAACTTTGTTTGGAAATAGGTATATAGGTTCATGCTTTACTTGTAACGAGGACCACCTAGCCTCTTTGAGAACCTTACATATTTACTTTTTGTCACACCCTTTTAAGTTTGAACTTTTCTCTTTACTAAATTTGAATCTTTCTACCATCAATATTTAGCAATGAAGGCTACTTCCACCCATACCTTGCAACGAACCGGTGATTGGTGGTAGGGGTGAGCGTCGGTATAATCGGTCAGTATTTGGTCGATTTTTTGGTATTTTTTTAAATCGGTATTTGAAAAATCAATACCAATATCGTACCATTTAGAATCGGTTTTTTCGGTTTCGGTTAAATCGGTATTCGGTCGGTTTTTGTTCGGTATCGCTATTTTACCAATTAATATTTGATCAATTAACACACTTAATATTGTAGAACCTCTTAACCTATAATATATATTTTAACTTTTTTTGAAGCATTAATTTTAAAACTAAGCCTCTACCAACCAAACAATTAATCAAAATTATTAGAACAATATGTAACAAGTCGCAAACACCTAAAAATGAGCTTAAAATATCAAACGCGGTCACTAAGTTTAATCTTTAGTATAAGTTTAGGTAACCCAAATTCACTTCAAAATTCTATGAGAACACAAAAACATAAGCTCAAAAGATCAAAAACTCAATTTTTAGCATTCTTAACATAAATTCAAGTCCACTAAAATCCATTCCAAGTACTAGAAAACCAACCAAAATAAAGATAAAAATGAAAATGAGTAGTGTAAAATTAATCATGAAAAACATTATGTGTGTGTGTGTGAATCGGTTCGGTTCGGTATTTTCGGTATGGTATTACACTCAAACCGTTACCATTACCATTATACCGTAATTTAGTCGGTTCGGCAATTCGGTATCGGTACATAATTTCGGTTCAGTTTTTCGGAATATTTTTAATTGGTATTCGGTCGGTTTTTCCGTATCGGTCGGTATTTGCTCACCCCTAATTGGTGGTGTTACTGTGAGAGTAATATCCGACTTTACTTGGACATAGGCATATAGGTCATTCTTTGCTTATTCAATTGCATTTTCATGGATGATTAAAAGTGATGAGTGACCTGGCGTAATCGAAGTGTAATTAGATTATGTAAAATCATGCCCTATGATATGTAGGGCACTTCTTCATACTAAAATTTATTGTGTTCTTTTGTGTTCAACACGACCCACATGTCCATCATTGTCCAGCATTTTTGTAGGCAAATATAAACTTGTCAACTTCTATGAATCATAAAATATTCATAAATATTGTCTCCCTGTTTAGCAACATACAAGACATCAATATGCTTGCTCCTTTTGGACTTCTTAAGTTCCTTGATACATGTCACGACCCGATCCCAATAATCTGGGTCTAGTCGGATCATGTCCAGCCTGTACCGTTGTGAGACGGCGGCAGTAAACTGTATCAAGCAGTGAACACAAGCAGTACAAATGTCTAAACGAAAAATAATACAATTTTATTAAACATTCTGAAGTACCACTAAGTCGAAATGAAAATAAAGACAAAGCAAAAGTATTCAACATCATAAAGGTTTGTTTATTACAATTTTAGGAAAAATGAACTAATCAGATGTCACGCCCCAGAAGCAGAATACCGGAGAGCGGGGGAGTGACTCAGCCAGCTACGTATTACGGGTAGATGAATACCGTATAATACGATCAGTGATGTCTAAAAAACGAGGGGGTGCATACTACATGAAAATCTCGCTATGTTTACTCAACATCTATTGTCTCAATCATTCAAAAAAGAAGCAATAATAGAGAACATGTAAGATAAAGCAGTAAGGCGTCCCAAATGCTTAGTCAAAATATTCTTGAGATCTGGCTGTACAAAACATAGCCATATGGTATAGTAAGGTATACACAATCGTTATCAGCTGCAGTCTGACTTAGTTACAATTATGTAAAAGTAAGTACAAGACAATCCAACTAACATGTCGGTGCCAAGTGACAAAATGTAAAGTAAATAGCAAAACGAGCTGGGAAGTAAAGAACCCACTCGTGTCCTCCTGCGATCATCCCTCTAGTATTGACCATCTTGGAGGTAGAAGTAAGCTGAGTCCTCGGTAACTGGCTCTAAATCTGGCCATGCAAAACCAGAGAGGTTAGACCTCCAATAGCAAGTACCACAAGGAAGCACGATATGAGAACTAAAACCAGTGATAAGAGTTAAGAATATAATAAAAAGTCTCCGCTTGCTACTGGGATTCGCACAACATCACGACACTTTAAACCAACTTCTCAACCAAATAAGGACAGAAGTTGACCCGTCATGTCCTGACATTCTGATCATCTCAGTAGTTAATAGAGTAAGTACAGTACACAAACAAATCAATTTAAATGGTCATGCAACTACTACGGCTTGCTACTATAAGTTCCAAGTTGTCTTGGAAATATGCAATAAGGATTTTTCAGTTCTTATTGTGCACAAGCAAGGCTAGTCTACCCAATAATCAATTGCGCCAATCATGAATTAGACGAGTCCCAGCGGGACGCCCGTCATCAGTATACAGTAAATAAATATAAGCAGATACCGCTCCCTGCCCGTGTGGCAGATTTGCAGTATCTGTGGGAACCAGCCGGCATGTCGGGACACTAATTGTCCCAAGGATGTCTGCCATATAAGAACTCAAGAATCTATTCTCTCCATGCAATTATTATTTTATTTAACTTAGTAGTCGCTATGTTAATTGAAATTCCATGCCGTAGATCATGGTCCTTCAGAATGAGTACTTTCGTACAGAGTATGATATGCATAACTCTACAACGATGCCCGTGCGGTTAGGTTGTAGGTCTTACATAGCGTAATGCAACAATCAAACCTAGCCACGGAATAATCATGCCTTGACTGTAAAGTACACATGCCGCTTTTGTAGAAAATCAGTTGAAGCCTGCACGTGTCCATATGCCAATGTTCGGGATCGGCTAGTCGATTGCAATGGTTCATAGTTAATATGAACGTGTCTCATTCAATTTCAATAAGATGACTAGCCAGCCTCTTAGTTCCAACTAGGAACGCATGATCAATCATTTAGTCAAGGTAACAATCAATGTCAATTCGTGCCAAGACATGAAAGTCAAACTAGTATTTAGTATGGTCGAGTCTATAACTCTCAGGGTTAAATTCCAGCCATACAGGGTATCCATAAACCAATCGGGACACTGGGCACATTCCATACCACAATATGGATTAAAATATTAGCATATCATGATTATATCGAGTTCATGCAAAAAGGCGTAAGGATAAATAAGAGATGCCATGTACGCCAAAGGAGTACGCTCAATGAATTATGCCAATCCAGAAGAGTACGCCAAATGAAATACGCGTAAAGGAAATTTACGCATGAGGAAAGTTTACGCATGAAGGAATAAAGCTTGCGCGTAAAGGAGTATGCTCCAACAAAGGAACAAAGTTGCACGTAAAAAATCGTCTTACGCTAAGCCAGAAGAGTACACATAAATAATAAAGTTACGCGTAAAACTTACATGCGTAAAGAGTCCAAGTTTACGCATGAATCTTGTATGTGTAAAGAATAATCGTTACGCGTAAAACAATGTACGCGTAAAGGAATCGTTACGCGTAAAACAATGTACGCGTAAAGGAATCGTTATGCGTAAAATAATGTACGCATAAAGGAATCGTTACGCATAAAACAATGTACGCATAAAGAATACACCAACTATCACGACCCGCTTCCGAATAATCGGATATGAGTCAGACATGTCCAGCCTTCGTCGATGGACACGACGAAGTAAGCTGTACAATTCTAAGGAAAACTCCAAGATACAAGAAATATAAACCATCACAGCTGCTATACACGTTCCCCGAATCACCACAATCCACAAGTTATTTATACAATATCATCCGGAGACAAATTCGGTAACATGAATAAAAATTATACAATCCTGAAATTCTCAATATAATACATGATAAAATACTCTAAAATAAATCTAAGAAAAGGTCTAACTATAACTTCTGAAATTCTAAGTCCATCATGAGGTACAACTCTATCCTGGCTTCGGGCTCTGGCCCAATAAAGATGGAACATCATCTTCAAGCAACCTGCAACGATCCTGTCAGAAAAAGAGCAAAGTACAACCCCGACAAGAAGCTCTAAACAATGTAAACTAAAGTGCATGAAAAGGAATCACGATATGAACTATGATACAAGACAGGAATATGAAACTGTGGTACAGGAATAACAATAAAATTATGGTACAGGAATAACAATGAAACTATGGTACCAGATCCAGAAACAATGAACTATGCTATCAGTGTAACATGCAAGTGAAATAACTATCAGAGTATGTGACCGGCTGGGTAAACAATGAACATTGAACAGTGAACAATGGTACGACTTAGAGTCTCACGTGCACGGTGTGAGACCTAAGCTATTAGTCAATGCCTAGCTAAAATAGGATTGGTCACATATCTGTAGTATTTCCCCACCCCAATGTACAAGTAAGAACAATGAACTATAAACGATGAACAATGAACGATGAACGATGAACAGTGAACAATGAACAATCGTGTGTACAACGTGTCACTATGAGAACATGAAGCAAGACAGAAAATACAGAGTAAAGAGTTCGAGCCGGTGTACTTGCCTTGCTCTTCGAACCAATGAGTCTCAATGTCCACCTAGAATTTTTGTACAAGTTGGTTAGATTTTAAACAATGCCTTGTAGCTAAAACTAGCTAATAAGCTACTAGCTAACATATATAAATATATATATATATATATATATATATATATATATATATATATATATATATATATATATTAGCTAACCTATCTTCAAAATATATATATCCTAGCTTAAATAAAATAATTACTAGGAAAATAGTTTGAGTCTATATAACAAAATATGCCATATAGTCTAACTTTTACAAAATAATATTTAATTAGATATGTATATGCTTTACTAGTAAACATTTACTCATTAATAGTCTAACTATACCTTTAAAGATTAGCGAGAAGTAGCATTCTAATATTTACTTAGTAAATAGGATCCTAACTAACCATTTAGTAAGAATATTGGTGATAGGTAAATAATTCATTTGGAAATACTTAACAGAGTACTACTAACTGTATAATTAAACTAACTATCAATTTAGAGGTTAAAATAAACCAATACTTTCTCCCAATTAAAATTTGAATACCTATACAATTTACCAAAATATTTTACCATAGAAAATATTGGTTAATTATCCACATACAAGTTGATTTATAAAATACATTTATATATATAACATTAACATTTAAATGCTTAGACAAGGTAGGAACAAAATACTTATAGATAATAAAATGATATTTAACAATAGTGATAGAATATTTTTAAATAATAGGTAAAGAAATAAAATTTAGCCCAAGTACTCTTGTCAGACCCAATTTTTAGCTCATGCCTACACCACCAAAGTATTAGCCCACACACCAAGAAGTAAAATGGACTAACAGCATGATACATAACAAGCCTAGCAACAACCACCCCAAGAACTATACACATAACTTACTCCTCCCACCAATCACCAGTACCTACATAGCTAGAAATATACATTTAAAATCATATAGACAGTTAAGCAAGCCCAATCCCAAAGAACATCCAACACCAAATCAAGCTTCATGGACAAAAATATTCAAATGTAACAGATATTCTTCTGCTCCCACACATCAATCTTAACCTGTCTTAGGTACATGAATTTAAACTAAGAATTACTACTCTCCTGCAATCTAATATCTCAAGCAACTGCTCAAAATGCACCATGCAGCTCTTAAAGAGATCAAACCCAGTCACCCAACTCTCCAACCAGAAATCAAAATAAGAAGATATACATAAATTAAATATCATAACGAAATTTATACAGCCCAAATTAAAAAATATAGAGAATTATACAGAAATAATATCAATTGGTCCCGATAATTAGATTAGCCCATCCTTCCATACTCAATCTTAGTCCAATGCGTATGATCCTCCTGCGATCCTTCTCACTGGACACAACCCCAACTGAATGGCAACTAGTTGGACGCGAACATGACTCCGAACACCAATAATGGACACAAGCAACCCAGACTCCTACAGACCTGCCCAACACTCATCACCCCTCATTAAAATATGAAACAGAGATAGGGAACAATCAAGAGAAAGAAACCATACCTGTATCTTTACTATCCGATATTGAACTCTCTGTGTCGGACCTAGGCAAAATAATGTATCAAAACTCCCCAGAGGAAATCTCTCAAACACCTGGTATTCAGAAAGCTCGATTTAAAACGAAGAATTTATTTATAAAACGGAGCAATCAGGAACGAGAAAAATCAAACTTCATTAATTCAAATCTGAAGAAAACTATCGATCATTAAATCGATCGACCGATCTGATTGATCCAAACGTGATTGTTCAAGAAAACTCATATTCGATCAATCAGCTCAAAAGAGTTTAAGGAACGAGGCATTCATCAAGAATTGGTGAAATTAAACCCAGCATCAAGAATTTATGATTGCAAAAAATGGATACTTACTGCTAAGAATCGGATCGAAAGGATGCAGATCTCTTCGTCGGAACTAGTCGTGCACACTCGTCGACACCGCCTTCGTAGACGTCGGAGAAGAACTCGATAAGCCTACGATCAGATCCAAAAGAAAATCGGACACGTTAATTCGTGTCAGATCTAAAACTCGAATCAAGAGAACAGATCTCCAGAGAAATCACACAAGAATTGGTCCAGATCTCAAGGATTCGAACTTGAACTGCTCAGAGGGGTTAATTTCTTACCAAGAGATCGGACTGGAACCGACGGACGAGGAGGATGATCACGGCCGAGCACCGCCGCCCGAGGTGGTCACTGGCGGAGGAAAAATCACGGGAAGGGAAATCGACCGCCGTCACCGCTCGTCGCCGGCTGGGAAATTCCACCGTTGATCCGCGGTGGAAGGAACCGTCAGATCTGGCCGCTATCACCGGAGCTCACCTCGCCGAGCACTTCCTGAGAGTGCTGTCGTCGAGAGGGGAACGTTGCCTGAACTGTCGAAAGAGTGAAGAAGTGCCGTCGGTCGAAGAAGATCGAACGCCGCCACCGTCGCTCGAGATCCGCCGGCTGGAGCTAGGGTTAGGGTTAGGACTAGGGTTTGAAATTTGGGGAAAGAGTGGAAGGAGGAAGAGGACTCGAGAGAAAATGCTCGGCTCCAATTCCTACAAAGAGTGATGAGAATTTAATATTCTCTCTCTGCACAAGATTTATAAGGAGGAAAATAAAAGATAGAATTTACACTTAAGCCCTCAGTTAAAAATTAATTACAAAAAGGCCCCAATTCTGTTGAGAGTTGTCAGAAATTTGTTATGGGTGGTCATAAAGTGGTTAGGAAACTTGGGAAATAGGTTGTTACAAATAGAGGGAAAAGTTTACATGGGAACGAAAATTGAATTGCACTTTTTAATAACTATTAAGAAAAATTGTTTTATTAAGAATGGGTAAACTAATTAATTATTCCCATAAACAAACCATAAGACAAAATATGTTTTAAAAAAATTAAAATACCAGAAAATATGAAATTTAATAATTTCGGGAAAGTGGGGTCACAAATCTACCCCCTTAGAAAAATTTCGTCCTCGAAATTTCAAAATGGCACGATTAGACTTGATCAAGATAACCAAGTATAAAAATTTTGAAGTTGGCAAAATTTTAAAATGGTTCAAAGGAATAGTCATGAAAATGAAAACAATGGATAGTAGTTTCCATAGTACCCGATAATCTTCATATCTGAAATCACTTTCCCTACAGTTCCTGCCTCGCCAGTATGCATCTGGCTGCAGTGAACTTTCGGTTCCATGGTCCTGATAATAGTAGACTACCGCGATATTTTGTCAACTTTATCCGATAAATTTATGACTTAGCTTCGATAATATCTGAGAACCTGAGAATACCCGTAATTAGTTTGACTTAGAGCCCCTGCCTCGCCAGTGTACAGCTAGCTGCAATGGACTCACGGTCTCCATAATCCAGGTCATAATAGGTTGTTAAATATTTTCTCAACTTTATCCAGAAGTTTTAAGGAAGTTGTGAAAATGATAGAGATGAGTAGTATCTGTTCTTAGAAACAAGTTTTTATTGAATACTAGAAGACAATCAACAGTCAACAAGTAGCTCATAAGTACTATGAAACAACAGTAAGATAGGGAGACTATAAAACAAGTCTCGAATGAAGAAACAATAAAGGAAATGCAAAAAGGAACATCAAGATAGGTAATGATCACAAGTGCCTCCGGTCGTCAGTACTCGTCTGGAATCAGGATGATCTCCACTTCCTCGGCTGTCAGGAGGTAGACTCGCCCCTCTGGCTGATCTCCCTGTGGCTGCTGGTCATGAAGAGGCAAGTCCTCCTGCTGGGGTCCCGGTGCTCCTCGTCCTCGTCCTTCGGCGGCTTCTGGACAATCTCTGACCTGGTGAGCAGGTGATCCACAGAACAAGTAAAGCCTCAGCCTCTTGCGACATTCATCGTAATGATGTCCTGGACGGTGATAGTAGTTGTAAGTGATTGCCAACTTATGTCTCTGAGGCGAATCTGCATGAACTCTGGCTGAACGGTGCTGAACTATTTCCTGTTGAACTGTCCTCGTCTGAGTCTGTATCTGTACCCTCTTCATCGGTGCCTGGTGACTGCTGCTGCCGATATCCCTATCCCTCTTGGGCCTCGGGTCCATCTCCTTCTCAACTGCCTGGGCGATCTTGAGGATGCTAGAGTAGGTAGTCGCCTGACTAATAGCTACTGCATGCCGCAGCTCCCTGGTCAGACCCTTCTTGAATCTCCAGGCCCTGTCCTCTGGTGCTCTGACTAGGCTCTTCGCGAACCTACTGAGCCTAGTAAACTCGGATGTGTACTCCGCTACTGTCATCGTCCCCTGCTGTAAGGCCTCGAACTGCATGCGAAGCTCATCCCGCTCCACTTCGGGAAAAAACTTCTCCTTGAACAGTGTTTTGAAATCTGTCCAAGAAACCTGGGGCTCAGCTAACTGGGGGTCCTCCCGGTACCAAGCTCTGGCCAAATCAAAGAGTCGCATGCTCGCCACCTCCACCTTCAGGTCATCCGGGACCCGTGCCATCCTCAGTGTCCTCTCCGCATTCTCCAACCATTCGTCTACATAGACGATACCCTCATTGCCCAAAAAGTCCATCGGGCAGAGATTCTGGTATTCCTTGGCCGTCCCTGGTCTCGGTGCTGCTGGAGCTGGTGCTGCCGGCTCTCTGGTCCTGAGTGCGTCGACGACGGTCGCTCTGAACTGTGCAGCCTGTTGATTTTGGGTCTCCATGAACTGCTGGAACATGGCCATCACCTGGGCGCCGTCAAACATCATCGTCAAGGGCAGCGGAGGAAAAATAGAAGGCGGTGGTGGAAGCTGATCCGTCGGAACATCTGGCTCAGGCTGTCCTGAACTGCCTGCAACTCCTAGCTGATCCGCGGTCTTCTTCATAGTGACCATCCTGTAATAGAAAGAAAACTTTGTTGATTGACAAACCCTAAAACCTAATAAACAATGTTTTTATAATATCAATGCACCTGATAAACCTGATATACCCTGAATCCCCGATTTTTTTCTATGCTGTGATGAGTTTTCCTTAGTCTAACAGGTTCCCCAATAGCACTTTATAGCCTAAGTGCCATTAGGACAGACCTGCATGGGCCACCACTAAAAACATGTCACGACCCGCTCCCGAATAATCGGATATAAGTCGGACACGCCCAGCCTTCGTCGATGGACACGACGAAGTAAGCTGTATAATTCTAAGGAAAACTCCAAGATACAAGAAATATAAACCATCACAGCTGCTATACACGTTCCCCGAATCACCACAATCCACAAGTTATTTATACAATATCATCCGGAGACAAATCCGGTAACATGAATAAAAATTATACAATCCTGAAATTCTCAATATAATACATGATAAAATCCTCTAAAATAAATCTAAGAAAAGGTCTAACTATAACTTCTGAAATTCTAACTCCATCATGAGGTACAACTCTATCCTGGCTTCGGGCTCTGGCCCAATAAAGATGGAACATCATCTTCAAGCAACCTGCAACGATCCTGTCAGGAAAAGAGCAAAGTACAACCCCAACAAGAAGCTCTAAACAATGTAAACTGAAGTGCATGAAAAAGAATCACGATATGAACTATGATACAAGACAGGAATATGAAACTGTGGTACAGGAATAACAATGAAACTATGGTACAGGAATAACAATGAAACTATGGTACCAGATCCAGAAACAATGAAGTATGCTATCAGTGTAACATGCAAGTGAAATAACTATCAGAGTATGTGACCGGCTGGGTAAACAATAAACAGTGAACAGTAAACAATGGTACGGCTTAGAGTCTCACGTGCACGGTGTGAGACCTAAGCTATTAGTCAATGCCTAGCTAAAATAGGATTAGTCACATATCTGTAGTATTTCCCCACCCCAATGTACAAGTAAGAACAATGAACTATGAACGATGAACAATGAACGATGAACGATGAACAGTGAACAATCGTGTGTACAACGTGTCACTATGAGAACATGAAACAAGACAGAAAATACAGAGTAAAGAGTTCGAGCCGGTCTACTTGCCTTGCTCTTCGAACCAATGAGTCTCAATGTCTACCTAGAATTTTTGTACAAGTTGGTTAGATTTTAAACAATGCCTTGTAGCTAAAACTAGCTAATAAGCTACTAGCTAACATATATAAATAAATAAATAAATAAATAAATATATATATATATATATATATATATATATATATATATATATATATATATATATATATATATATATATATATATTAGCTAACCTATCTTCAAAATATATATATCCTAGCTTAAATAAAATAATTACTAGGAAAATAGTTTGAGTCTATATAACAAAATATGCCATATAGTCTAACTTTTACAAAATAATATTTAATTAGATATGTATATGCTTTACTAGTAAACATTTACTCATTAATAGTCTAACTATACCTTTAAAGATTAGCGAGAAGTAGCATTCCAATATTTACTTAGTAAATAGGATCCTAACTAACCATTTAGTAAGAATATTGGTGATAGGTAAATAATTCATTTGGAAATACTTAACAGAGTACTACTAACTGTATAATTAAACTAACTATCAATTTAGAGGTTAAAATATACCAATACTTTCTCCCAATTAAAATTTGAATACCTATACAATTTACCAAAATATTTTACCATAGTAAATATTGGTTAATTATCCACATACAAGTTGATTTATAAAATACATTTTTATATATATAACATTAACATTTAAATGCTTAGACAAGGTAGGAACAAAGTACTTATAGATAATAAAATGATATTTAACAATAGTGATAGAATATTTTTAAATAATAGGTAAAGAAATAAAATTTAGCCCAAGTACTCTTGTCAGACCCAATTTTTAGCTCATGCCTAAACCACCAAACTATTTGCCCACACACCAAGAAGTAAAATGGACTAACAACATGATACATAACAAGCCTAGCAACAAACACCCCAAGAACTATACACATAACTTACTCCTCCCACCAATCACCAGTACCTACATAGCTAGAAATATACATTTAAAATCATATAGACAGTTAAGCAAGCCCAATCCCAAAGAACATCCAACACCAAATCAAGCTTCACGGACAAAAATATTCAAATGTAACAGATATTCTTCTGCTCCCACACATCAATCTTAACCTGTCTTAGGTACATGAATTTAAACTAAGAATTACTACTCTCCTGCAATCTAATATCTCAAGCAACTGCTCAAAATGCACCATGCAGCTCAAAAGAGATCAAACCCAGTCACCCAACTCTCCAACCAGAAATCAAAATAAGAAGATATACATAAACTAAATATCATAACGAAATTTATACAGCCCAAATTAAAAAATATAGAGAATTATACAGAAATAATATCATTTGGTCCCGATAATTAGATTAGCCCATCCTCCCATACTCAATCTTAGTCCAATGCGTATGATCCTCCTGCGATCCTTCTCACTGGACACAACCCCAACTGAATGGCAACTAGTTGGACGCGAACATGACTCCGGACACCAATAATGGACACAAGCAACCCAGACTCCTACAGACCTGCCCAACACTCATCACCCCTCATTAAAATATGAAACAGAGATAGGGAACAATCAAGAGAAAGAAACCATACCTGTATCTTTACTATCCGATATTGAACTCTCTGTGTCGGACCAAGGCAAAATAATGTATCAAAACTCCCCAGAGGAAATCTCTCAAACACCTGGTGTTCAGAAAGCTCGATTTAAAACGAAGAATTTATTCATAAAACGGAGCAATCAGGAACGAGAAAAATCAAACTTCATTAATTCAAATCTGAAGAAAACTATCGATCATTAAATCGATCGACCGATCTGATTGATCCAAACGTGATTGTTCAAGAAAACTCATATTCGATCAATCAACTCAAAAGAGTTTAAGGAACGAGGCATTCATCAAGAATTGGTGAAATTAAACCCAGCATCAAGAATTTATGATTGCAAGAAACGGATACTTACTGCTAAGAATCGGATCGAAAGGATGCAGATCTCTTCGTCGGAACTAGTCGTGCACACTCGTCGACACCGCCTTCGTAGACGTCGAAAAAGAACTCGACAAGCCTACGATCAGATCCAAAAGAAAATCGGACACGTTAATTCGTGTCAGATCTGAAACTCGAATCAAGAGAACAGATCTCCAGAGAAATCACACAAGAATTGGTCTAGATCTCAAGGATTCGAACTTGAACTGCTCAGAGGGGTTAATTTCTTACCAAGATATCGGACTGGAACCGACGGACGAGGAGGATGATCACGGCCGAGCACCGTCGCCTGAGGTGGTCGCTGGCGGAGGAAAAATCACGGGAAGGGAAATCGACCGCCGTCACCGCTCGTCGCCGGCTGGGAAATTCCACCGTTGATCCGCGGTGGAAGGAACCGTCAGATCTGGCCGCTGTCACCGGAGCTCACCTCGCCGAGCACTTCATGAGAGTGCTGTCGTCGAGAGGGGAACGTTGCCTGAACCGTCGAAAGAGTGAAGAAGTACCGCCGGTCGAAGAAGATCGAACGCTGCCACCGTCGCTCGAGATCCGCCGGCTGGAGCTAGGGTTAGGGTTAGGACTAGGGTTTGAAATTTGGGAAAAGAGTGGAAGGAGGAAGAGGACTCGAGAGAAAATGCTCGGCTCCAATTCCTACAGAGAGTGATGAGAATTTAATATTCTCTCTCTGCACAAGATTTATAAGGAGGAAAATAAAAGATGGAATTTACACTTAAGCCCTCAGTTAAAAATTAATTACAAAAAGGCCCCAATTCTGTTGAGAGTTGTCAGAAATTTGTTATGGGTGGTCACAAAGTGGTTAGGAAACTTGGGAAATAGGTTGTTACAAATAGAGGGAAAATTTTACATGGGAACGAAAATTGAATTGCTCTTTTTAATAACTCTTAAGAAAAATTGTTTTATGAAGAATGGGTAAACTAATTAATTATTCCCATAAACAAACCATAAGATAAAATATGTTTTTAAAAAAAATTAAAATACCAGAAAATATGAAATTTAATAATTTCGGGAAAGTGGGGTCACACCAAGCCATAGTAGACTTGCGTAAACCGAATTCACGCTGACACGAATGAACGTGGGCGTAGAGCTTGATATTACGCGGGCACGTATAGACGTGTGCGTAGAGCCTGATATTACGCGAGCACGTATAAACGTGTGCGTAGAGAACCTCCGGAACTCCAATTCCATGAACTTCAATCTGAGCCAAAAAAACAGGAGTTCCACGGATCGAAAGGGGTTATAACACAAATCTCACAATCTGGAACGAACGAAACTTAAAAGTAAGGAAGTTTGATAGATCAAAACCCACAAGATCTGAAAAATGGCAATTTCTAGTTCTACTAAAAATGAAATTTCAAAATACAAAATTCAAGTTCTAAACTATCTTAGGATCACGAGAGGAAGATAAATGAACCATAAAAAAATGGGTTCTCATGTGGAGCAAGATGTACTTGCCTAAGCTCTTGGTAGGTGGAGAGAGTTATGAGGAAGAAGAAGAGTAAATGAGAAGGAGAAGTAATGAAGAGAGAGAGGGTTGGGGATTTAAATGGAGATGTGGTAGGTGGTTGGTCGGGTTCATGATGAACCACCCAAAACCGGAAATGAACCAACTAACCCAAGGGCAAAACAAAAGCAAAAAATAAAATACAGAAAAATAATTAGTATAAAATTAAAGAAGTTAAATACAGAACAATTGCATGATAAATATTAAATAAATGTATTCAAGCAGTACACGTATTAAAATACGCATTCTGGGAACGGGGAGTGACATCTCTAGCCTTCTTAGAAAAATTTCGTCCTCGGAATTTCAAATCCAAGCAGGATAGAAATATCAGGGCCAAACTAATCTAAGTACATCAATTTTAACGAGCAAGCAGTCATCTTACAATACCAATAGCAAGTAATATATCTATGTTTATCAATCGATGACACCAAACAATTTCTACTCATAGGGTGATAAGCATGAGGAATCAAGACAATCAAGGTACACGGAAAGAAATATACCTTGTGAGTTAAATAGGTGCGGATACCGTGATCGGATATCATTCTCACGTTTCCACGTTGACTCTCCTAAGAAGTGATGACCCCAAGCAACATGGACAAGGTTAATTGTTCGGTTCTTGAGTATCTTCTCCCTTCGATCCAAAATGGACACCGGCTGTTCCTCATAAGACAGGTTAGTACCAACAACCAGCTCAGAATGATCGAAGATATGTCTTGGGTCCGATACATACCTACGCAACTGAGATACATGAAACACATCATGCGCTTCTCGTAACGAGGGAGGAAGGGACAAACGATAAGCAACATCGCCTACCCTATCGAGGATAGCAAATGGGCTCACATATCGCGGACTCAACTTTCTGCGAACGCCAAATCTAATGGCCCCACAAGTAGGTGAGATCCGCAAGAACACGTGGTCTCCAACAGAAAATTCTAGCGGCCTACGATGCTGGTCTGCCCAGTGACGATATCGATCTTGCGCAACTCGAAGTCGCTCTCTAATTTCCTTAACCACTTCAACCATCTGAACAATCATCTCTGGGCCTAACATCTTCCTCTCCCCGATATCATCCCATGCCAGTGGCGATCTACACTTCTTACCGTATAGTGCTTCGAATGGCGTCATCTGGATACTGGCTTGATAACTGTTATTGTACGAGAATTCGACTAAGTGTAGTTGACTCTCCCAAGACCCTCCACAAAATCTAGGGTGCAAGCTCGTAATATATCTTCTAAAGTCTGAATTATTCTTTCCGATTGCCTGTCCGTCTGTGGATGGTAAGCCGTACTAAATCTTAACTTGGTACTCAGACTATGA
This sequence comes from Iris pallida, assembly GCA_029216955.1. Lineage (NCBI taxonomy): Eukaryota > Viridiplantae > Streptophyta > Magnoliopsida > Asparagales > Iridaceae > Iris > Iris pallida. The sequence goes on from JANAVB010007596.1 coordinate 15,113,323, forward strand.
TGTAAAATCTTCCAGAAATGTGACGTAAAATAGGTATCTCTATCTGACACAATACTGACAGGGACCCCATGCTGCCTGACTATCTGCTGCATATACAATTCTGCCAACTTTTCTGTAGATTGCCCTATCTAAAAGGAAGAAAATGTGCCACCTTCGTAATCCGATCTACTATCACCCAAATAGCATCCTTACCACTTGGTGATCTTGGTAAATCGGTCACAAAGTCCATTGTGATATGTTCCCACTTCCATTCCGGGATAGGAAGCGGTTGTAATAATCCAGCTGGCCTCTATTGTTCTGCTTTCACTTGCTGACATATCAAGCAACGAGAAATAAATCTTGATATCTCTCTCTTCATTCCGTTCCACCAGAAGTGTTGCTTGATATCTTTGTACATTTTAGTTCCTCCAGGGTGTATAGAATACTGAGAACTATGGGCTTCTGTCATAATCTCCTGTCTGATATATCCACTTGGCACACATAGACGTGATCCAAATCTAAGTGTACCATTTTCGTGAATTTTTATCTCCTTCCTGAGTCCTGACTCACATTCTGTCCTAAGCTTCTGAATCCTTGGGTCCCGTGCCTGGGCTGCCTTGATCCTGTCTACCAAGTCGGATTGAACTCGTAGACTTGCCAGAATTCCTATATCACTAGGAAGTATAACCTCGATGCCCATCTCTTAAAGATCTTCTAAAATATGTTTTTGTGATGTCAACATAAATGCGTCGTCTTTCCTGCTAAGAGCGTCTGCTACCACATTAGCCTTGCCTGGATGATACTGAAGCTCCACGTCGTAATCCTTGATCAACTCTAACCATCTTCTCTGTCTCATGTTCAGTTCCTTCTGAGTAAAGATGTACTTCAGACTTTTGTGGTCCGTGTACATGTCCACTCGATCACCGCATCACAATATACAGTAAAACCTCCGGGTCCAACCGGTAATGTAAGAATAGGTGCCGATATCAACTTCTGCTTCAAATTCTTAAATGATGCCTGGCACTCTGTCGACCAAGTGAATGGAACATCCTTCCGTGTCAAGCAGGTCATGGGTGCTGAGAGTTTTGCAAAGTCTGATACGAACCTTCTGTAATATCCTGCCAATCCCAAAAAACTACGCACATCTGCTACGGTCTTAGGTATTGGCCAACTCTCTACTGCTTCTACCTTCTTGGGATCCATTGCTACTCCAGCCCCTGATATGATGTGTCCCAAGAATGAAATATGATTCATCCAAAACTCACACTTGCTGAGCTTAGCGTACAACTGGTTCTCTCTCAGAACCTGTAACACTTTTCTGAGGTAATTTTCATGCTCTTCTTCACTAGCTGAGTTTATGAGAATGTCGTCGAGAAACACAACGACAAATTGATCTAAGTACGGCATAAAGACGTGGTTCATCAAATCCATAAATATTGCTGGATTATTGGTCAAACCAAACGGCATTACTAAGAATTCGTAATGCCCGTACTTGGACCTGAATGTCGTCTTGGGAATATCCTCTTTCCGAACTCTCACTTGATGATACCCTGATCGAAGATCTATCTTGGAGAAAATCCTAGCTCTGCTCAACTGATCAAACAAGTCGTCGATCCTTAGTAGTGGGTACTTGTTCTTTACTGTTTCTGCGTTGAGATTTTTGTAGTCAATGTACAATCTTGATGACCCATCCTTCTTCCCTACAAGTACCACTGGTGCTGCCCATGGTGATTCGCTAACTCGAATGAACTTCTTTTCCTTCAGTTCCTCTATGTGTTGATACACCTTGGCCTGTTCTGAATCTGCCATTCTGTAAACTCGATCTGATATCGGTTTAGTTCCATGTTCTAATTCTACACTATACTCAATATCCCTAACCGGGGGTAGACCTGAAAGTTCTTCGGAAAATACATCTAGAAACTCTTCCACTACCTTCGGAACTTGAATTTCTTCCATTGCCGTCATTACTCCTTCTTCTTGTTGAGTTGCCACTGATCTGACTAAGGTGAACCGTTTCATGCCTGGAATATTAAAAGATACACTCCCTCTACGACAATCTATTGTCGCATGACTGTCTTTCAGCCGTCCATGCCTAAGATAACGTCGAAATTTCCAACAGAAAATTCTATTAATCTGGAGGGTAAGGAACGCCCGCAAACTACAACTCTACATGCTAGAATAACTCTACTAACTCCTACGAGCCCATTACCAGTGAGTATATTCAACCTCCCTGGCAATGCCTCGAATTTCATTCCTAGTCGTTTCGTAAATTGTGCAGATATAAATGAGTGTGATTCTCGCGAATCAAACAATGCTACTGCTGAATATGAGGCGACGAGAATGTTACCTGCCACAACATCTTCCGATGCCAATACCTCTTCCAAGGATAGATTGAATGCCTGCCCTCGACCTCCTTGTTGGTTCCCATGCTGCGTCCTAGCCTGGTGTTGCTGCTGGCCCCTGCCTTGGTGATGCTGGGGTGGTCTTTGTTGTTGCTGCTGCATCGGCAGTCCCTGCTACCGAAACATCTGATCCTGTGACATGAACGGGCGTTGTGCCAACGGCCTCACTGCTACCGCTGGTCCTTGATAATGGCCTGCCCCTGGTGCTGGCAGTACAAGAAATTGCTGCACTGGTCCTCCTGACCTCAAATTCATGGGACAGGTAGAAACCCGATAATCTGGACTTTCACATACCAAACACTGTCCGCTCAATGCCCGGCACACGTCTCTAGTGTGCCCTGCCTTCCCACAATAGGTGCAGCTCACTGGGGGTTGCTGGTTCTTCCTCTACTGCTGCTGCTGTCTTGTTGATGGTGCTAGCCCTCGCATCGCCACATCATGAATGCGAATGCCAGGGGATGGTACTATTATTCGGGATGCTACTCCCCCTCCTTCTTCAATCTGATTGTGAGATCTCTTCTGACCTCCAGTCCTTGCTGTGATCCTCTGGATGGTGATCTCATGCCTTTGGGTTGCCGTCAACACCTCATCGAAAGTCTGGTAGTTGTGCCCCTCTATTAATTGCAAGAGTTCAAGATGGAACCCTTGCTGAAATCTTATAGCCCTCTGTCTCTCCGTTGCTACCATCTCTGGGGCAAACCTACTCAGTCTGCAGAACTCTGCTGCATAAGAATCCACTGTCTTGCCAGCCTGCTTGAGGTTGATAAACTTCTGCTGTAGCTCGAACTGTGCCACAACTCCATAGTACTTCGTCTTGAATTTTGTAGTAAAATCATCCCAAGCAACAGGACGTCTGATGCCCACTTCTTCCGATTCCCACTAATCACGTGCGAGGTCCTGAAGTAACAGCTTTACTAGATCCACACGTTCTTCCGTCGGTACCTTAGCTGCTATCAAAATGGCCTCGATGTCCTTAAGCCATGTATCTGCTGAAATGGCATCTTTCGTGCCCTCGAAACGACGGGGGTTATACTTGCAAAATCTGGTTGATGCTCCTGAATCTCTCCTCACTCCCCTTTCCAAAGCCGTCTGCAATCCTTGGTTAAGTAATACATTTTGCTCTTGCAGCTGGGTGTGCATGCGTTGCTGGGCCAACATCTGATGTTGCTGAGTAGCCATCATCCCTCTCATGATCTCCAGAAGGGCTGGTATGTCTACTTCCAAGGGGGTAGGTAGAACTGTTGGTGGTATTAGAACCTCCGGATACTGCGGTCCAGTTGCTGGTTCAACTATCACCTCTTCTTGGATGTCCTCTTGAGGTAGTACTGGCCTTCGTTGCTGACCAGCATGGTCATGTTGTTCATGTTGCCCTTGTTGTTGTTGTCCAGCTCTGACAGATGCGGACGAGGTACCCCTAAGAAAAGGGACAAGAGAACAATCAAACGATCAGACATGAAATATCAATGAAGTCAAAGGATACCGGAATGTCAAGCTCGAGTCGAGAGTAATGAATCATGAGATCAAGGAGAAACATGTGTGATTGAGACATCCTATAAATTAAAACATCCCACAAGTCTGAAATCAGACCTGCATGGGCCACCACTAAAACCTTGTCACGCCCCAGAACCAGAATACCGGAGAGCGGAGGAGTGACTCAGCCATCTACGTATTACGAGTAGATGAATACCGTATAATACGATCAATGCTGTCTAAAAGATGAGGGGGTGCATACTACATAAAAGTCTCGCTATGGTCACTCAACATCTATTGTCTCAATCATTCAAACAAGAAGCAATAATAGAGAACATGTAAGATAAAGCAGTAAGGCGTCCCAATAGATTAGTTAAAATGTTTTTAAGATCTGGCTGTACAAAATATAGCCAGATGGTATAGCAAGGTATACACAATCGTTATCAGCTGCAGTCCGACTAATATGTCGGTGCCAAGTGGCAAAATGTAAAGTAAGTAGCAAATCAAGCAGGGAAGTAAAGAACCCACTCGTGTCCTCCTGCGATCATCCCTCTAGTATTGACCATCTTGGAGGTAGAAGTAAGCTGAGTCCTCGGTAACTGGCTCTAAATATGGCCATACAAAACCAGAGAGGTTAGACCTCTAATAGCAAGTACCACAAGAAAGCACGATATGAGAACTAAAACCAGTGATAAGAGTTAAGAATATAATAATAAGTCTCCGCTTGCTACTGGGATTCGCACAACATCACGACACTTCAAACCAACTTCCCAACCAAACAAGGACAGAAATTGACCCGTCATGTCCTGACATTCTGATCATCTCAGTAGTTAATAGAGTAGGTACAGTACACAAACAAATCAATTTAAACGGTCATGCAACTACTACGGCTTGCTACTGTAAGTTCCAAGTTGTCTTAGAAATATGCAATAAGGATTCCTCAGTTCTTACTATGCACAAGCAAGGCTAGTCTATCCAATAATCAATTGTGCCAATCATGAATTAGACGAGTCCCAGCGGGACGTTCGTCATCAGTATACATTAAATAAATATAAGTAGATACCGTTCCCTACCCGTGTGGCAGATTTGCAGTATCTGTAGGAACCAGCCGGTATGTCGAGGCACTAATTATCCCAAGGATGGCTGCCATGTAAGAACTCGAGAATCTATTCTCTCCATGCAATTGTTATTTTATTTAACTTAGTAGTCCCTATGTTAATTGAAATCCCATACCGTGGATCATGGTCCTTCAGAATGAGTACTTTCGTACAGAGTACGATATGCATAACTCTATAACGATGCCCGTGCGGTTAGGTTGTAGGTCTTACATAGCGTAATGCAGCAATCAAACCTAGCCACGGAATAATCATGCCTTGACTATAAAGTACACATGCCGCTTTTGTAGAAAATCAGTTGAAGCTTGCACGTGTCCATATGCCAATGTTCGGGATCGGCTAGTCGATTGCAATGGTTCATAGTTAATATGAACGTGTCTCAATCAATTTCAAGAAGACGATTAGCCAGCCTCTTATTTCCAACTAGGAATGCATGATCAATCATTTAGTCAAGGTAACAATCAATGTCAATTCGTGCCAAGGCATGAAAGTCAAACTAGTATTTAGTATGGTCGAGTCTATAACTCTCAGGGTTAAATTCCAGCCATACAGGGTATCCATAAACCAATCGGGACACAGGGCACATTCTACACCACAATATGGATTAAAATATTAGCATATCATGATTATATCGAGTTCATGCAAAAATGCGTAAGGATAAATAAGAGATGCCATGTACGCCAAACGAGTACGCTCAATGAATTACGTTAATCCAGAAGAGTACGCCCAATGAAATACGCGTAAAGAAAATTTACGTGTAAGGGAAGTTTACGCATGAAGGAATAAAGCTTGCGCGTAAAGGAGTACGCTCCAATAAAGGAACAAAGTTGCGCATAAAAACTCGTCTTACGCTAAGCCAGAAGAGTACGCGTAAATAATAAAGTTACGCGTAAAACTTGCATGCGTAAAGAGCCAAGTTTACGCTTGAATCTTGTATGCGTAAAGAATAATCGTTACGCATAAAACAATGTACGCGTAAAGGAATCGTTATGCGTAAAACAATGTACGTGTAAAGGAATCATTACGCGTAAAACAATATACGCGTAAAGAATACACCAAGCCAGAGTAGACTTGCGTAAACCGAATTCACGCTGACACGAATGAACGTGGGCGTAGAGCTTGATCTTACGCGGGCACGTATAGACGTGTGCGTAGAGCCTGATATTACGCGAGCACGTATAAACGTGTGCGTAGAGAACCTCCGGGACTCCAATTCCATGAACTTCAATCTGAGCCAAAAAATAGGAGTTCCACGGATCGAAAGGGGTTATAACACAAATCTCACAATCTGGAACGAACGAAACTTAAAAGTAAGGAAGTTTAATAGATCAAAACCCACAAGATCCGAAAATGGCAATTTTTAGATCTACTAAAAATGAAACTTCAAAATGCAAAATGCCAAGTTCTTAACTATCTTAGGATCACGAGAGGAAGATAAATGAACCATAAAAATATGGGTTCTCATGTGGTGCAAGATGTACTTGCCTAAGCTCTTGGTAGGTGGAGAGAGTTATGAGGAAGAAGAAGAGTAAATGAGAAGGAGAAGTAATGAAGAGAGAGAGGGTTGGAGCTTTAAATGGAGATGTGGTAGGTGGTTGGTTGGGTTCATGATGAACCACCCAAATCCGAAAATGAACCAACTAACCCAAGGGCAAAACAAAAGCAGAAAATAAAATACAGAAAAATAATTAGCGTGAAATTAAAGAAATTAAATACAGAACAATTGCATGATAAATATTAAATAAATGTATTCAAGCAGTACACGTATTAAAATACGTATTCTGGAAACGGGGAGTGACATCAGAAAAGGGTGCAACTAGGACTCCTGGTTCCTCTGCCCTGGTTCAGCTAAGTCCTCAGAACCCAAGTCGGACCCATAATAGGAAGTGTAAGCCAGCTCATCATCGTCGCAGTCACCTAAAAATGTTGTCTCCAGTTAGGAGGGAGGAAGACACACAAATTCATTCCAGCATTTTATTCAATAATTAAAAGACGAGACAAGAAGAAGTTTATTATGGAAATATGATTTTCTAAATAATAATAATAAATCAGTTATGCAGTAAAACTCTGAAAAGTGAAATGATGCAATCTAGCTACAGTAGTGTTTAGAGCGCGGAACAGACTGTGGCCGGCTAGGGTTGGAGGCAGTAAGTGTTCTAGTGAACACGGTCCGGCTTTGGCACAAGTGGGTTGGGCTTCCGCTATCCACAGTGATTCAGTAAGGGACTTTGCCCACAGGTGTTAACGCCACTCCCCCAATTCCCGAGTCAATGATTCACTAAGCAGTCAAGTCAATAATTCAGTAAAATAATTGGTATGATCCTAGAGGGATCCCATGAGTCAGGTATCGATACAGTACTCTATCATGCAATAAAATTAATTATTAAATTAAAACACGAGTTTAGATAAGTATGCACTTGCCTTGATGTTTCCAGTACTGTAGTGACGACTGTAGATGTCCTCGAACTTAGGTCCTGAACCCTACATAATCGTAACACCGGATTTAATAACTAGAATTTACTACACTCTAATCCTTCAGGACAACACTGGCTGGTTAATAAGGCTAAATTTGGTCGGGTTGCAAATCACGAAATTTTGTTATCAATAAGAAAAATATTCATATTTTAGAATATGTTGATTTATTATCACAAAGTGACAAGATAATCATTTTAGCAAAAAATACATATTTTTACCGTAATGGGTAAGGGTAAGAAAATAATTATTAAATTGTATTATAGAAATTAGCATTTTGTTACAATTACCATATTACGTGAAAGTACGATTTTACTAAAAACCATCTTTGACTATTATTCACAAGATAAAGAAAATAATAATTTAAACCACATTGATACTTTACCCCAAAAGTCATCCTTTAATAAAATTAACACTTTTTAATGGCAAAACTTCATTTTAACCAAAAATAGAATATTATAAATAATTACTTTTTGGGAGAATTATAGGTAATTACTTTTTGGAAAATATTATAAATAATTACTCTCTGGTATGAAAAATCCATATAAAATATATTTAAAAACCTTTTATAGGCCAAAATTTACTTATAGAAAAATATTAATACCAATTTCTTACCAAATTCATTTCTCTTATTAAAATTAACCAAATGTGACAAATAAGTTTTATATAAACTCGTTTGCCATATAGTCATCCTAATAATATATAATACTAATATTTGCTAATAGATTAAAAATACACCTAAAATTCATTAATAATTTCTAAACCCTATAATTATCTTTAATTAGCAATTAGCAACCTTACATTAATTAATGAATCTACACATAATAAACAAGTAACTAATCAATATAATTTAACTATTAAACTATTTAATTAATTAATCCACACAACAAATACACTAAAATAATTATTCTAAACTAACTATTCCAATTGACATAGTTTTATTCTGTCAATTGGCCGGAACATAAATTGGGTTCTGACAGAAAGGAAAAAGAGTTTCTGGAACAGAAGCTTACCGGAACGGAGAAGTAGCACGAGGGGATGCCTCAGACTCGGAACAAAATTTCGAAAAATCAACGGAAGGTCGAACACGGGCACGGGTGCAGGCACGGAGCGTGCGGACGCACTGGGGGCCGTGGTGGGGCGCAGCATGCACGGGCGGTGGCGGCCGGCGTTGTCGCGGGATCGACGCGGGGATGGGCTCGAAAGGTGGGGGAGTGGGGTCTGGATTTGGAGAGGATGACGTGACGAACGCGATGGTGGTCTCGGATTTGGATTTGGTGGAGGGAGGAGGAAGTTATGGAGTTTTGGGTGAAGAAGGGAAATGAAAAACTTCTGTGAGGGTTCTGATTCTTTCTGAGTGTTAAAACGTGAGAGAAAGAAGAAAAGGGACGTGATGGTCTGCGCGAGATGTGGGGATCTGAGAGATAGAACCGGTTGGGTAGAGGAATGGGTAAGTTGGGTTAAATGGGTTGGGCTTCCCATGGGATGAAATGGAGGGTCATCCAATCTTAATTAAATTAAGCCCAAGATAATCTAATTAAAAATAACAGAGAAACAATATTAATCATATAGTAAATATGTGGGCTTTACAACCTTCCCTCCTTAGAAAATTTCGTCCTCGAAATTTCAACCAATAATAAAAGAGAGGGGATAAAACATAGCTAGAAAAGATGAGGATACTTCTCCCTCATCTCGTCCTCTCGCTCCTAGGTAGTCTCACTTGGGGAGTGGTGAAGCTAAGCTATCTTGACTAGTGGGATCACTGCGCGCCTCAATCTCTTCTCCATGCGGTCTATGATTTCCACTGGTTAATCTGGCACGGTGAGGCTAGGTCCAACCTCCAATTCTGAATGATCAACAATGTGGCTCGGGTCCGGTACGTAATGCCTCAGCTGCGATACGTGGAAGACGTTGTGCACGCCTTCGAGACTGGAAGGTAGATCCACTTCATTGTTCCAATCATGTTCTTATACCTCTTATTCGTTCTTGACCAAAATATTATAATTTGGTTCGCTCCATCTTGTCGTAATACTCTAGTATCAAAACTCAGTAACCCAATACCACACTTAAAATCCAACAACACGCTTCTATACTCCAATTTGTCATGATTAGTAAAATTTTATCATTCCTTACTCACATGTGATCACTCTGTAATTTATTTAGACGTCCATTTTCACCAACATGTGTATATCTTGATTCCAATTCTCGTTTACATATTTGATTCTGAATTCTTAATAAAATTTAATTATCATGTTTAAGCTCGAATCCTTCATCTTGATTTCACTATATTTTTTTGACCAAACTTTACTTTTTTTTGTTAAAATCTTTTTTTATTTCATCTCCCAACCTTGTATTATTTATAATCCTTCTATATCTGGTTTTTGATTTAAAATCTTTTGCACTCTTCAATTCGTACGATTGTCATCCTTAATTAGTTACACCTTAAGTCAAAAAATATTTGTTTCGGTCGTCCTGTATATATCTTTTAATTCATCATGCATCTTCCTAAAGTGCATCTCCATGCTTATCCCTTAACCATCTCTAATCTACAACGTTGATTCGCTTGGTATTCATATTATTAATTATCCCTTCCTTGATTCAAATCACAAGTGTTCATATTTATCTTATCTTTATCCCAAAACTCATGTACTCTATAAATCCCTGCTATAGATCGTTACAGATTTAAATCATCAGGCACAAACAGATTCGAGACATGGTCACTAGGTACAATAATAAAATATAGGTACGGCCAGAATTGTCTAGATATGATCTGTGATAGAGTTGGAATATTGTCGTGATCAAAAATCATTTTTTGGCATAAGTAAAATTTAGGTACGATTAAAATATGATCATAGAATATGGAAAAATAAATGAGGTCTCGTGAAATAGAAAAGGCAAAAAGAAACAAACGTCAATAGTTTATTGAGAAGGCAGAAAGTAATAGAATATTCTGAAATGAGGGACAAATTCCAAACCAAATTGGAATGGGGTATATGGGTTTGTGACTCAGGAAAAATTAACAAATTGCATGATAGTAGGGTAGCGAGGGTGATTAGGATATCTATGATAGAAAATGTAATCGGATAAGATATTTCTGAAAATGGAGACAACCGCTAGAAATACAAATCCTCTAATCGGACAACAATCAGAATAATTAGATGGTGCAAAAAGACAACCATGGTATGTATGTAGTCTTAATAATATTCGAAAACCAAATATATCTGAAGTCACTTTGCCTCCAATTCATAGAGGTTGTTGATCCATAATGAATCTCACTCTTTTATGAGTCAAAGTAATGCACACTGCATATACATGTCTATTATTATATCCGGATTAAGAGCACAAGCATCTATAATAACAGAGGTGTTTGTTCTCTTATGTAGTCAGTACAAAGAGAACAACCTCAAGTGGTCATGTTCAATACACACAAAGTATACTAGTGTAAACCTATAGTCAAGATAGACTAATACCAGATTACACTACAACCTTTCCAATAGATTGTCCAAGTCCATCTAGGTTGTGAGCTATTTATATACTCCATAGGGAACTGAGAATATGATCTTCTGTGTGACACCACACACCATATTATCTACAATATAGAATATCAGACATTTGTATTAACACTTGCAACAAATACAATATGCAAACATTTGCCCATATGATTCTCATTCAAAATTTAAGGAAATAAGGTTACTACAAAAGTGATGCTTTTAGTATATAACCCTAACAACTGCAGTGAATTTTCGGCTCCATAACTTGAATAATGATAGGTTACCGAGTAGTCTATCAACTTTATCCATTTCATGGCTGAACAACATAGGAGACAAATATGATGCATTTAGGACATAGTCTCAATAATATCTGAAAACCTATGAACCCTGAAATTATTTCAACTTAGAGTTTATGTCTCGCCAGTGCGCAACTAGCTGTACTAAACTCGCAGTTTTAATAATTCAGGTAAATGGCTGCAACACATATATGCGAAGCCATATTTGTTCACTGAATATTTTCTCAACTTTGTCCATAGGAATTTCAAAGGGATAGCTCAACTATTCAAAAGTTTTCCAATGACTAAATGAAGCTCAATAATAGAATGGAATCAATTTTCTGACTGTTTCTGCTTCATGATACTTAAGCATTGAGTTTAAAAGCTTTCTGGGCCTTGAATTGATCAAGAAGTTACCTAAAGATAATGAGGTTTCAAGTTGAGTGGAGTGTAGGAGCGTAAAAAGTACTTCATAAGAATGAGTCAAAGAGATGGATCATTCCATTCAAATTGATCCACTTTACGCCTAACGCAGGCTAATCATTTTATGCCCGGGTCAAAGCTAATGGTTTTACGTCTAAGATAGGCTAGCCACTTTTACGCTGGACAAAGCTGTCAAGTCTTGCATTTAATGCAAAGTCTGACATGAAGATTTAATGATGGCATATATCACAGAATTCGAAGGGATTTGTTTTACACAGAGACTAATTTATCGTTTAGTATGTGGACTGAGCTATTTTTACGCTCATAATATGGCTTCTTTTACGCACGGAGACTATATGAGTTTTTACGCTCAAAAGTTGACGTGTGCGTAAGGTTTATTTGGGCTACTTTTACGCTCAAGGTTATTTAACAACCACTTTACGCGAGAAGTCCATGTCAGGGCTATTTTACGTCTAGTCTACTACTTTACGCTTAGGGTATATTTGGGTTATTTTTATGCCCTATTCTTCTTCACCAATTCAGAACGTGGTTTGCCTACATGGGTTTCATGCCACATATCTCGAAGAACGTGTGTACGTACATCCTATTCTTACTGAAATGATGGGACATGTGTTAACGTATACAGAGGATGACTCCAATCATGGGTAGCAGTTGTTAGCGTAAAGACGAAACTTTTGCTGAGTTTTTACGCACAAGAAGCCAAGTCTATAAATAGACTGATTTTTCTCATATAACACAGACAGAGAGAAATGAGAGAATACATAGAGATCAGAGCCCAGAGACTTTGATTTTTCGGAGCATTCTTCTTCAACTTTTCTTCCAGAACAGAGTGAAGCAATGCAGGAAAGCATTCGGCCTCGCCATCAGTGCCCAAGTGCGTCGATACCTTTCTGGTGACTTAGTTCTTCCAATTGTTCATCTTCTAGCAGTGATCTTCATCATCATCGTATGGTCCAAGGAACAAAGTGATCATTTACAGATCAGACTTCCATTGCAATACTTCCCAGAATCAAATTTGTACTTCTTGTACTTTTTCTCATTTTATTTTCAAAATCCAATTTCTAGGCATTTTGTTAAGTGAAACAAAAATGGCGACTCTGCTGGGGACGACCTTCTCCTTTGATGATGAGGCAATTGCTCAATACGATGATGTGTCGATTGGATCGACAAAGAAGACTCTGGTTGTACACTTCGACCAGACTGCTTATGAAGAGATGCTCCGAACTGGGGGTGGTTCTCGCCGCTCCAATGCTCAAAAATCTCGCAAAGCACGAAAAGTTTGGATTCCTAAATCCAAAATAGCTTCTGATCTCTCTGTTGCTTCTGATGGCAAGGGAATTCTTCCCACTCCTGTCGTAGGGACTCCCGTTCGTAACGAGGCAGTCCTTACTTCAGTGTTGTACTCTAAGTGTGGCAAGTTATCTCCCGTCTGTGACGGTGAAGATAATCAAGTTTTACGCCCAGTGGGTAAAAACCAAATTTTACGCTCAGTACATAAGAACGAGTCTCCCATTTGTAATGAGGCAGACTCTAATGCTTGTGCTTCTAAGTGTAAAAATAAGTCTCCCGTCTGTGACGTGGTAGACACACAAAAATTACGCTCTTCGCGTAAAGGAAAATCTCCCGTCTGTGACGTGGTAGATAATCAATTTTTACGCTCTACGCGTAAAGGTAAGTCTCCTGTCTGTGACAGTGTAGATAAAATTCGCAACGATATTTTTACATCTAATGTGAATGTACCTAAATGCATACAGTGTAAAAATATTATTGGTAAAGCTTCAGTTCTACACCAACAACCTTCTTATACTGCTCTACGCAAAGTACCAAACCTACAAATCACACGCAATAAAAATGGAGTCCTTCGTGATCAAAAATCTCAAGATTTGCGTACACAACTCCAAACGCGTAGAAATGTACAGTTTGGTTCTGTAAATGCAGCTAGTAATCTTCTTTATACACAAGGGACTAAACGTTTTGCCATCCCAAATGTAATAAAGAAGACTACTCCTTCTGATTTACGTGAATTGTTAATGCAAAAGCATAAAAATAGACAATCTCCCGTGATACTCCCCCAAGAAAATTATCACCGTGAATGTCACCAGATTGTGATCAAATGTTGTTGCTCGGCTTCCAGACGGTCAGTTTTTGATCGATTAAATTTTAATGCACCCCAACAACAAGCTGATGAGTTGTCATATGCGTCAGTCAACATGGCATCTCACACCAACAGAGGACGACGTCCTAGACGGAACACGTCCCAAACCCCAGGTCAACAATAATTCAACAGACTTCTTGATTCTTTTGAAGGAGTATATCAGAATACTCGATCAAGAAGACAAAGACAATTGCAGACTTCTGATTCTGAAGCTGGGGGTACTCAATCTCTTGAGTCCAAAACTGATAGTGTTAATTCATACTTCTATACTAATCCTTCTGTATCTTCAAGAGAGGTTGAATCCTACGCTATTGGAGACGAACCAGATACGACATCTATTAATACAGAACAACGTCTCACTGTTGTTAAGCAATCATTGAAAGACATGCTTAACATGATGCAAAGCATGTACCAGATAATAACGGCTCAGCAAACTGCTCAGCCAGCAATTGTAACACCGGTTCAGACAGCAGCACCAACTCAAGATAGCCAAGGGGTTGATGTACCTTTGAATATCCAAGAGCCTGCTGTTAACCAAAATTCTGTATCTCCATATCCCATCATTCCAGAAGATGTACCATCTCCAGTGGAGATTACGGTACAACCAACAATCTTTCAATCAAATGTGCTTCCACAAACCAGCGAAGCCATTCAAGCAGTGCGTGAGCTCAAAGCACAGTTTGAAGTTTTGAAGCAAAAGGATCAACTCCAGAGGTTAGGGATTAAGCAACCTTATCCTCCTCATTGGAATGATGTACCCTTTCCACCGAAATTCAAGCCACAGTCAATGGTATTGTTTGATGGAAAGGCTTCTCCTAGTCAGTATATCAATTACTTTGATATTATGACTGTACATTTGCAGAAAAATGATGCTCTTCTCACTAGAGTATTCATAGGATGCTTGACGGGTTCAGCTTACGACTGGTATCGTAGTTTACCCGACAATTGCATTTCGTCTTTTGACGAATTTAAGGCAATGTTTCTCTCCCATTTCTATGAAGGAGGTATGGACATGAACATGTCCTCCTTAATAGAAATCAAGCAAAAGGAGAAAGAAGATACTCGGACGTTCATTGAACATTTTCGACAGGCGACTCTAAAGATGCCTCCTGGTATGCCAGATTCAGCGCTGATTGATACATGTAAGATGAATCTGCGACCATCCATCGCTGTCTTCACAGGTTCCCAATTCATAGATTGGGCTTCGTTTATTATAGCAGCAGTTTCTGCCGAGACCAATGGTAGGTTGGCTCGTGAACATGGGATGATTTTTGCCTCTGAGGATAAAGGAAAGAAAAGTAATCCTGGTAATAATTTCGGCAATCGTAATATAAAAGAAAAAGACACTCTTATGGTCAATCTTTCCAAGAATAAAATGACGCCGAATAATCAGGAATCTTCCAGGCCAAAAGAAGAATACTCTTTTGACGAAAGTAATATCCCAGGGATATTCCAATGTCTGGTGAAGAGTGCCAAACTCCAGATTTCGGAGCCAAAGAGGCCCAATGAGGTGAATCTGACTGACAATCCTAAATATTGTATCTATCATAGATACATTAATCATCCTACCAGTACTTGCTATGTTTTGAAGAAGAAAATCCAAGAGCTGATAAATGGTGGTGCCATTGCTTTAACCAATGATGACCATACGGTTATAACCAATATGGTTTCTCTTCAATTTGGAGATTTTCCTCCACAACAAGTACCAGATGGAATTGTCCCAATTCCGAAGGCGACGATGAAGATTTTGAATATCCCGCCTGCCAGGGAGAAAAATGAAGGATTATTGCCTCTTACATTAAAGAATGGTAAAATTATGTGGGTACATCCTGACTTAATACCTGAAATGGAAGATGAAGGTAAAACTTCAAAATCCAAGAAAGATAAGAAAGTTAAAACCTGCAACATGATTTCTCATGTTATTCCAGATCCTGATGATTTGGATCATCTATGGGACGGCATTCCTTTGGAAGATAGACTGAGAGGATTGAACATATATCCTCCAAGTCTGGCTCCTCCTGCCAAGCTCAAGCTTACTTATCAGCAGTGGCTAGCCATGAATAGTGTTCCCTTATACAGGGCACAACAAGTCTTCGCTGCTTATGAAAAGGTTCCTACAGGGATTTTTTCTCGTATCCCAAATCCTTTTCCTCCCGTAGCTGCAGAGACGGTTATTCCTCATTCTCCCGTAGTTACAGGGATCTCTTCTTCTTCCTCTATGGAACCACCTGTTGAAAGTCCACTGCCTACTCACTTGTACAGTCAGCAATCTATCCTTCTCATGAAGAAGATGGGTTATGACTTTCAAAAGACAGAAGGTTTGAATTATGATAAAGGGATACGACTTCCTTTACAAATTCAAAATCAAAAATCCACTGTTGGATTGGAATCTGAGGTTCCTCATAACAATCCTCATAAGAAGAAGGCTAAGGAAAGGAAGATTAAATCCTGCAATATGGTACTTCCTTCTTCTGAGTCTGAAGAAGAAACTTTTGCTGGTACGAGATCTGGAAAAGAGTACCACAAAGATTATGAGGGATCCTCCAAAGAAGTTGAGAATGTTGAAACACCATCAACTCAACTATCTCTTGCTCCTACTGTGGTTGAAAAAGGAAAACAGAAAGCGGTACGCTTCGATGTCCCGTTGAAGTCCACTTCCAGTCAGGGGGTGGTGATAAAACCCTATAAATTTGATATTCTAGCCCAGTTAGCTAATACTCCTGCTAGATTATCTATCTTCGAGTTGCTTCGCCTTTCTAAAGAAAGCCGCAAAACTTTGAGTGAAGCTTTGCTGCAAGCTGATTCCTGCTTAGCTCAACTCAAAACTCCTGACAATATACCAGTATCATGCCCACAATGTCATAGTGTGATGGAAGCAATTTCCAACATCAGCTTTACACAAGAAGATATGCTGTTGAAGCATAACAAGCATGATAGGCCTTTGTGTTACACTGGGTATATTGAATCTATTGAAGTTGACAGAATTTATATTGATCCTGGGTCTTTCATTAGCATAATTCTTCAAAGTATGCTAAGACCATTGAGGATTCCTACTAGTGATCTGACTTACACTAGTACCACAATAGTTGGTTTCAACTCTAGAAAGAGCAAACCACTGGAGAAGATTCGTCTGAAGATTCAGATTGGTGATCTTCGAACTATGGCAACATTTTATGTTATTAACTCAGAAGTATCCTACAATATTCTTTTTGGAAGACCATGGTTACATGAGCATAACATCGTGCCTTCGACTCTCTACCAATGCTTCAAGTATGTGGATCCCCAAGGAATTGTGAAGACTGAGTTTGCTGATATCAATCATTTCAAAGGTGTTGAAGCCTATTTTTCTGACTCAAGGCTTTACAAACAAGAGCATGTGAAAGAGATATCAGATATGGCTGAAGATCAATCATCTGCTGAAGATCAGTCTATTAACGAAGATCCGCCAGAAGAGCAACCTTTGAATATCAAAGTCAAAGGGCGAATCCAACCCCAACCTGTCAACAATCAACCTTTGATGATCAAGGTTAAAGGAACTACTCAAGCTTCATCTGAGGAATCAGTGAATGTTCCTGTTAAAAGCCAAGTTCAACCTCTTGTGATCAAAGTCAAAGGGCGCACATTTCGTACGAATGATTCAGAACCTCCTTTGATTGTTAATCTTGGCAAATCTATGCAGAAGACGGATGATAATCCACTAGTGATTAATCCGAAGCGTAGCAGTCAAATTGTAAATGATGTAAATATTGATCATTCTGTACTTTTTGATATCAATAAAGATTTCCTTTTCGAGTATATGGCTGTCAAGTTTATTGAAAGAATGACTTTATCTTCTGATAATCAAAGTCATCAATATAAAGACGACATACACACAGAGGAAACCTTATACATTGACAATAAGGAAAATTCTTTTCCTCCTCATGTCGATGTTGGACCTTATGTTCAAAGGTTTCTAACATCTTCTCCCTATCTTCTTCCTGTAGCCGCTTCATCGCAAGCTTTTGTAACTTATAGACGTCACAAAGAATCTTATTTCGTGGTTCCGTCTGATAAGAAAAACAAGTGCCAAATTGTATTTGGCCTGGCTAGAAATATCCCTGTTGCTCAGACAGATGATTTGAGAGAGAAAGATAAAGGAAGAATCCGAATTGACAGATATAGTCAATAATCTCTCAAGATTATCCAGAACATGGGATATGATTTAAAGACTATGCAAGGTCTCAATCAAGGCAAAGGTAGACGACTATCATTACGTGGTGATCCGTTTTACCAGAAAACTCGTCATAGATTGGGATATGATCCGTCCTACATGTTTAATGACGATATACAAGAAGAATTCTCTTCTAGCTCTTCACAATCATCAGATTCATAAGAAGTCCAATTCATTGAATCCGATATTTCTTACTCCTTGTGTGTTAAATGAGATTATTATGATGAATCTGAGCAAATACTTTCAGCTTACATGGTTCAAATTGATGGTGAATCCGAGCCATTTGAGAATGATCCTTGGGCTCAACAGATGGACACTCAATAGGAGCTTCGTTTTGAACAACGACAACCACCTACAGAGGACGAGATTGTCCAGATTGATGTTGGAGATGGAACTACGCCCAAACCAATATTCATCAGTAAGAATCTTTCTGAAGATGAAAAGGAAGAATTGATAAAACTGATCAAAGAATATATTGATATTTTTGCATGGAGTTATGAGGATATGCCAGGTCTAGATCCCAAAGTGGCTACTCATAAAATCAATATTCTTCATAATGCTAAGCCTGTAAAACAACAGCAACGGCGTTTTAGACCAGATATGATGGATGCAATTGAAGCAGAAGTCAAAAAGCTGATCACGTGTGGTTTTGTTCGTGAAGAACAACACCCCGATTGGGTTGCCAACATTGTTCCTGTTATAAAGAAGAACAGAAAAGTCTGAGTTTGCATAGATTTTCGAGATCTTAATGTAGCTTGTCCAAAAGACGAATTTCTACTTCCAATTACTGATGTCATGATAGACAATACATGTGGTTTTGAATGCATATCTTTCATGGACGGATTCTCAGGATATAATCAGATAAAGATGCATCCAGAAGATGAGAAGCATACTGCTTTTCGTACACCCCTTGGAGTTTACTGCTATACGGTGATGCCGTTTGGTCTTAAAAATGCCGGTGCCACATATCAATGGGCCATGAGCAACATCTTTCAAGAACATCTATGAAAGACAGTAGAATGTTATGTAGATGATATTGCTGTTAAGAGTCGATCAAAAGATGATCACATTCAAGACTTGAAGACAGTATTTGAACTGATGCGCCAACATCAATTAAAAATGAACCCTACTAAGTCTTTCTTAGGGGTTTCCAGTGGCAAGTTTTTAGGATTTGTCATTACTTCTCAGGGTATCCATGTTGATCCTGATAAGGTTAAAGCAATTCTTGAAATGCGTCCTCTACGTAATTTAAAAGAACTCCGTGGCTTCCAAGGTCGCATTGCATATATCAGGAGATTCATATCCAATCTCTCTGGAAGATGCCAGCCTTTCTCCCGTCTATTAAAGAAGGGTGTATCATTTGTTTGGGATGAAGCATGTCAGAAAGCCTTCAATGACATTAAGCAATACCTTACAAATCCCCCTGTTTTGGTACCTCTAGTGATAGGAAGGCCATTTTTGCTATATGTTCGAGCTTTGGATCATTCACTTGGTGCTCTCCTTGCACAAAAAGTGATATAGGGCATAAACAAGCGATTTATTATCTTAGTCTAATGATGGTCGGAGCAGAACACAGGTATACTCCTGTAGAAAAGGAATGTCTGGCCTTGGTTTTTGCTGTCCAAAAGACAAGACATTATGTGACAGGACAGACTATCCATGTCATCTCCAGAATAAATCCCATTCGGGTATCGATGAGAAAACCGAGCATTCTTAACTCTAGGTTAGCTACCTGGGCGATGCTGCTCACTCCTTATGACATGGTTTATATACCTCAAAAATCAGTGAAGGGTCAAGCATTAGCTGATTTCTTAGCTGCTCATCATATACCTGAAACATCAAAGTTATATGAGGACATTCCAGATAAAGTTGTAGATTGCAATATGACTTTGAAAAATGATATTTGGCAATTATATTTTGACGGAGCATCACGGGTTAGACCTAAAGGTAATATTGTCTCTGGGGTGGGAATTGTCTTGGTTTCTCCTGACAAAATGGTCATATATCGTGCCTATTCTCTCAATGAGCCATGCTCCAATAATATAGCAGAATATAATGCTCTATTGATTGGTCTCCAAGTCACAAAATAATTAAATATTGAATTCCTGGAAGCCTATTGTAGGGTGTGAAAATTATGACACGCTAACATGAGACTCAGTCAAAGCCATACGCTCAAAGCCATACGCTCAGTCCAAGCCATACGCTCAAGGCCATACGCTCAGTCAAGGCCATACGCTCATCTAAAGGCCGTACGCTCAGTAAATATTTTATTATTTTCTGAGATGACAGCACAGCATGTATTTAATAAAGGATGAATCTGACACTTCGTCTTTCGTGTAAAGACAGCTGTCCAATGAAGACTAGCCGTCGTATAGGTTTTCGAAGAGTCGGTTTTGTCTTTTACGAAGACAGCTCAGCATCTCTCATAAATGTAAAAGCCATCATTACTGTCAGTTTTGACAGTCTGTCAGCCATCATATCCGCAGTCACGACGCTCGAGAAGATTTTGTCAGTTATTGGAAGATATGGCGTATCAAAGAAGATTGATGATGGCTACGTGTCTACTTATTCAAACATGCCACATGTCTACTTATTCAAACATACGACTCCTTCCAAATTAAGTGAGCGTATGGATCTCATACGACTCCTTCCCAATTAAGTGAGCGTATGGATCTCATACGACTCCTTCCAACTAAGTGAGCGTATGGACCCCATACGACTCCTTCCCAACCAAGTGAGCGTATGGATTCCATACGACTCCTTGTCAAGTGAGCGTATAGTTTCCATACGACTCCCTGTCAATAATGTGAGCGTATCAGCTTTATATGGTTCTACGCTGTCCAAGTCAGCGTATGCAAGACATGTGCCTTCAAAAGCTAGCGCATGACTCTTCTTCTAAGGCAGCATATCACAGCAGTTGTGTCCAGAATGATTTCCAACGAGCAGTTAACACACGTTCTCACGTGTCCTGCACTCAGTTATCCACTTCTTCAGAAGTTATGCAACGTGGCATTCATGCCATCAATCTCTCCTGAATATGCTCTACTACTTTCAACCGTACGCTAATGTGTCTCCATCAGAATTTGCCACGCGTCCCTGCAGTTATGCACACGTCAAGTAACTACCTGAGCGTATGCTTAAGGACAGTTATCCTGAACTCTATAAAAGAGAGTTTCTTCATCTTCATCAGACACTACAGTCAATTTCAGAGAGAACAGAGAGATTGCCCAGTTGCTGTCCAAGTTCTTCAAAGTTCGAGTTTTCTTCATCGCATCGTCCAAGGGATAAAGTAATCGTCTTCTAGATTAGATTCCTACAGTTGTAATTTTCTCAGATACAAAATAAATAAAGTGAATTTATTTATGGAAAACAAATTGGCGACTCTGTTGGGGAAAGCTGTCTCCTCCAACGAGATAGCAACAACTCAATGCGATACTTCGTCGATCGGCTTGACGAAGAAGACGATGGTCGTACAATTCGACCAATCTGCTTATGAAGAAATGCTCAAGGCGAAGGAGGGCCGAACTGCTTCCTCCGCTCTTTCTGCTGCCAAGAAGAAGGGACGCTCTGTTTATGTCCCTAAGTCTTCTTCAACAGCCCAAGACGCTTCTGTCACTTCTCACGCTGACAAGAACACGTCTTCAACTTCAACTAAGCACACTTCGGCTTCTCTGAACACGGCAACAGTGGCTTCTCCTAGTCACGCTGACAAAGTTGGTTCTTTAACCAAGTCAGCGTGTACAAGGAAAACCATCTCTGGACATGTCAAAGTCCCTTCTCCCTCTACTCTTACGACAGCAGTCGGCTCTTTAGCCATTGATGACTCTGTGCGTATGGCATTCAAAGGGCAGCGTACGGCAAAGGCAGCATACAAAAGCCAACATCAGGCAGCGTACGCTAAGCCAAAGCCAGCGTATGCTAATAAAAAGGCAGCGTATGACCAGAAGTCCAAACTGAAGTCAGCGTATGCTAACAGATACAGTCCTTTGACTGTTTCTCAAAATCAAGCTGGGGGTTCTCTTCCACAGAACATACAAATGATTCCCCCTCAACTTGTACATCTTGTGCCAACCAAGGAGAAAGACTCTTTAGTCAACTCCTCTACTCCTAAGGTCTTTACCTCTGGAGTTAATTTGACTAGTACTCTTACTAGATCAAACAAAGGAAAACGCCTTTTGGCTAATTCCTCCAAAGATGGATTATTACCGACTCCCAGTCGAAATAATACCCATCTTCCTTCTCTCCAAATTTTTCGATCTGAGAAAGGCAAATTACAAGTATCCAAGACTGATATCAAAGTCAGATCTCCTACGGATCTTCGTAACAAGCTTAATCAGAATCGTCTCGGTTCCACTGAGACAAGTATATTAGACCCTGATGCAGAATATGCCAAAAATTATGTGGCTCAAATTAATCAGTCTTTATACACTCAAGAACCGAGAAGACAGAAGAACAAAAGATAAGTTTCTACACAGAAACTATCTTCAAGTACTTCCCAATCTGTTCCTACAGATCTCCGGAAGTATTTGCAAAATAAACGGAGAATTGACACTCCATCAGGCTATGATATTGCTCATATTTGCCATGAAAAGCATGGTTGCAACTTCCAACCTCGAGTTGTGATTCAGTGTTGTTGTTCACCAAAAAGACAATCTGTTTTCGAACGGATTCAGTATGAACCAATGTTGGATGAAGATGAACCTCTTTATGCTTCTGTCAACATGACCTCCAGAAATATTGGGGGTAGCATACGGTCTGATGCTATATCAGACTCTGAAGATGGTGTTTATCTCGGCACCCGATTCAGGACCGGAGCCTTGGCCAGGGTCTTTTCTTCTTCTCATCCAAGTGGTAATCCGGAGATCACAGAGGACTTCCTTGGAGAATCCAACTTTCCAGTATTGACTCCCGTAAATAGTCCCGGGAAAGATACTGATTCACACAGTGATGATTCAGAACAGACTGTTTCATCATCTATTCCTCGAATGATTACTACTTACATGGCAGAGGGCAATCATGAACCTTCAACTAGCATCGAAGCTCATGAACAAAGGATTTCTTCCTTAGAACAACAGTTGCGAGCTATGGCAGACACATTGAATGCTATGCACACTCTTATGCAAGCTCAGCATCAAACTCAGCAAGTCCAATATACAGCCCCTCCAGTTGTATTAAATACTCATGTTGTTCCAAACCCGGAACCTTCTACTATTCCGGGGGTACAATCTAATGTTCCTGTACAACCCACTCCAAGTCAGTCTGGAGCTGGGGGTGGTACATATGCTGCAGTCCCTTCTCCCAATTACACTCAACAAGTTACAACTCCCCAATCTTCTGGAATTGTTACTGAAGAGTTAAGGAATCTCCGAACTCAATTTGAGGCATTTAAACAGAAGGATGGTTTGCAAAGGTTAGGTATCAAGCAACCTTACCCAATAGAATGGAAGCAGGTATCGTATCCACCAAAATACAAACCTCCGACCATCTCTTTCTTTGATGGGACAACCTCCCCAAGTCAGTTCATTAATCACTTTGAAGTAATGATTGATCAACTGCAACCAAGTGACGCCCTCCTTACTCGGGTGTTCGTTGGATGTCTCAAAGGAACGGCTTATGAATGGTACAGAAGTCTTCCTGATGGGTGCATTACTTCATTTGCCGGTTTCAAGCAAATGTTTCTTGAACGGTTCTATGAAGGGCTCAATGACATGACCATGTCAGCCCTCATAAGAATTAAACAGAAAAATAACGAAACCATCGAGGACTTCATTGAAAGATTCAGAAGAGAAGCCCTCAAAATGCCTCTCGGAACTTTCGATGCTGTTACTATCGACACTTGCAAGTCGAATCTCTTACCAATTATCAGCATGTGGACAGGGTCCACTCAGTTCCAAGATTGGCCTTCTTTTATTGTCAGTGCCAAGGCTGCCGAGGTCAGTGCTGAAACCTTCAAGGGTCTGGGGGTACAAATGGCTCCCAAGGAATCAAATCAGAGTGCTAGCAATAGTACTCGACCCAACAATCGCAAAGGGAAAGAAGCTCTTGAAGTCAATCTCCAAAGCAGTAGTCAAGAGGTAAAGACTACTCAAGCTACCCCAGCTCCAACAAATCAACAACCGAGACCTCCTCGACCGAAGGAAGAATATTCTTTCGACGATGACGATGTTCAGGGTATCTTTGAATGCTTGCTCAAAGGTAATAAGATTCAATTGCCAGAAATCAAAAAGCCTGATGAAGCCAATAAGACAGATCATCCAAAATATTGTCCATATCATAGAATGCTGGGTCATACAATCCGGTCTTGCTATGTATTAAAAGGGAAGATTCAAGAGATGATTAAATCAGGAGCTGTGACACTGACACCCAAAGACAAAACAGTCACATCAAATGTAATATCAATGCAGTTCGGTGACTTCCCTCCCTTAATTGTGGAAAGTGAGATTGTTCCTATCCCCAAAGCAACTCTCGAATTTGTAAACATCCCACCAGCACAGAATGACGGACTTGTTCCTGTCACAACTAAGAAGGGAGAGATCATGTGGATTCACCCGGATTTAATGACGGAGTTTGAAACGTCTTCCTCTTCTTCTCGGAGGACTCCATCATCTAAAAAGAAGCTCGGGAAGACTAAGTCATGCAATGTGACTTCTAGTTTCACACCCGATTTTTACCTAAACTCTACTTTCATCTTGGCAAGAAATTCACTCCCTACGGAGATAAAATCTGTACCTCAATTTGAAGATAGGTACAAGCCTGCTTTTTATCTATACAGTTCACAATCTCGTGAATTGATGGCGAAGATGGGTTATGATCTAGCCACTGCTCCTGGTTTGAACTCAGACAAAGGACTCCGAGCACCTTTAGCCATCACTATGAGGCATAATCAATCTCATGTTGGCCTTGGTTTCTGGAATGAAGCTCTCATCAAACATAAAAGATCCAAGAGCAAGATAAAGAATTGCAACATGGTTTCCATAGACCCTGAACCAGAATCTGAAGTTGAAGTTCATGCTGGAACTCGATCAGGAAAAATATATCTGAAAGATTATGCTGAAATTCCTGAAGAAACTTCTGATGTCCCTCCGGTTACAGCTCCAACACCAGTCTCTACTGAAGAGCCTTTAAATGTTCCTATTGAGACAGTTCCTTCTAAACCAACAGCAGCTGACAAAGGCAAACAACAAGTCCGCTTCGACAAACCATTGAAGAAGTCATCTCCTACAGGACTTGAAAAGCCTTATAATTTTGATATATTGGCTCAACTAGCCAATACTCCAGCTAAATTATCATTCTTCGAGCTCTTACGCCTCTCTAAAGAGACTCGAGAAACTCTAAGTGAAGCACTGCTGCAAGCAGAAACCTGCCTAACTCTTATCAAGAAGTTGGAAACAGAATCTGTTTCTCATTGCCATAATGTATTGGAATTTATTCCAAACATTACCTTTACGCAGGACGATATGCTGCTAGAGGATAATCGACATGACCGTCCTTTATATCATACAGGATATATCGATTCTATGAAGGTTGATCGTCTCCTGATTGATCCAGGATCCGCTCTCAGTATTATGCCAAAAGCTATGCTAGATGCACTGAAGATACCTGTGCATAGTCTTTCCAGCACTATCACTACCATCTTGGGATTCAATCAAGGAAAAAGTGAGCCTTTGGGCAAGATTCGCCTCAAATTTCAAATAGGCGATCTTCGCACTAAAGTTACTTTTTACATCATCGACAATCATGGTTGCTCATACAATGCTCTATTGGGAAGACCATTCTTGCATGAACATAGTGTCGTTCCTTCGACTCTTCATCAGTGCTTCAAATATGTTGATGATAATGGAGAAGTTCAAAAGGAGGTTGCAGATCTCTATCCATTCAAAGGAGTCGAAGCTTACTTCAATGACGCTCGCATGTACAAAGATGAATACTCAAAAATCTTACAAGCTATGGATAATAATGATGAGATAGCAAAAGTTGGCACTTTTGTTATTCCTGTAAAAGGGCGTATCATTCCTCCGCAGTCTGTTAAATCATCTGAAGAAGGCTCACTGATAATTCCTGTCAGTAGACGTACTACTTCATCACCTGCCCAGGCTCCACAAGGCTCACTGATAATTCCTGTCAGTGGACGTACTACTGTGTTGTCTTCCCAAGCTCCACAAAGTTCACTGATAATTCCTGTCAGTGGACGTACCACTCCCCCTCCACCTTCTCAGGCTAGACCAGATACTCTAGTCATTCCAGTCAGTGGACGTACTACTTATCTATGATCTTCTTCAAGGGAGCTCACCTCTTCTGAGCCTTTTGTTATCGATCTTAATCGAAACAAAACTTCTGATCGCTTTTCCTCTCCCCCTTTTGTCATTAATTTGACTAAGTGTGATAAGGCTCAGCCCTATGTTGTAAATACAGTATCTAATATTAATGAAGCATCTCCTTTGCAGTATATTGATGTCTGTAATCATGTACAAACTTATTTACAATTGCTAGATAGCTTAGAGTCACTAACTATAGGGGTTGTTTAAACTCTTCATACAGACGTATCATTGGAATCCATGCAAAAATCATACTTCGTGGTCCCTACTAGAAAGAAGGGAGAAAATCTAATCTTCTTTCATAAAGGACCCCAGAATCCTCCTAACTTGGAAGAAGATGACACAAACGACGATACTGGAAGGTTACAACTGCGTCGCTACAGTCAGCAATCTAAAAATATCATCAAGAATATGGGTTATGACTTTAGAACCAGTCTCAATAATGGAAAAGGAAAAAGAATGCCTGTTCGAATTCCTCCATTAAAATACGGAAGGACAAAATGTGGTTTAGGTTACATTGCTCCTACCTCCTTTATCAACATCGTCCATGAAGATTCAAAATCCGATGAAGACGAATGATCTGAGTCTTCTGATTCCCTCTCTTGGGATTCTGACACGAGTATTGGCGATCTCCATCGCTCTATTTTATCCATCAATATGGTCTCCGTTGGTGGCCCGCAAGAAAATGATGAAGATGAGGATGATTTTGAAATATTACCCGAATCGGAACAATGGGCTCAAAGATTAGATAATCAATGGGAATTCAGGTTCGAGCAGAGGGAACCTCCTACTGAAGATAAACTGATCCAAATTGATGTTGGTGAAGAAGGGTCTCCTAAACCAATATTCATCAGTGAAAGTCTTTCAGAAACAGATAAGCAAGAAATGATCAAGCTTATTCATGATTATATCGATGTCTTTGCCTGGAGTTATGAGGATATACCAGGACTAGATCCAAAGATTGTAATGCATAAACTCAATATCATGCCAAATGCTAAACCGGTCAAACAATAACAGTGACGATTTCGTCCGGACATCATGGATGCAATTGAAGTTGAAGTCAACAAGCTTATGGCTTCTGGATTTATTCGAGAGGAATAACATCCTGAATGGGTGGCTAACATCGTTCCTGTCCTTAAAAAGACTGGCAAGATCCGAGTCTGTATAGACTTTCGCGATCTCAATGCAGCTTGTCCTAAAGACGGGTTTCCTCTTCCAATTACAGATGTCATGATCGATAATACATGTGGTTTCGAACGAATGTCATTCATGGATGGGTATTCGGGATACAACCGGATCAAAATGTTTCCAGATGATAAAAAACACACTTCCTTCAGAACGCCGATCGGTACATACTGTTATACAGTGATGCCGTTTGGTCTCAAGAATGCAGGGGCAACATATCAGCGAGCAATGAGCACTATATTCTACGAACATCTCCGGAAAATAGTCGAATGCTATGTTGATGATATTGCAGTCAAAAGTCGACAAAAGGAGGATCATATTCAAGATTTGAAGACTATCTTTGATTTAATGCGTCAGCATCAACTTAAAATGAACCCTACTAAGTCCTTCCTGGGCGTCTCTAGTGGTAAATTTCTCGGCTTCGTCATTACCGCTAAAGATATACACGTGGATCCCGAGAAGATCAAAGCCATTCAAGAGATGCGTCCCCTCCACGCACCTTAAAAGAGCTACGAGGATTTCAAGGAAGAATTGCTTATATCAGGAGATTCATTTCCAACTTATCAGGACGCTGCAGACCATTCAACAAACTTCTGAAGAAAGGTGTATCTTTTGTTTGGAACGAAGAATGTCAAAAAGCATTTGACGATATTAAACAGTATCTCATGAACCCTCCAGTTTTGGTACCTCCCGTTTCGGGAATACCATTCTTTCTATATGTTCGAGCCATGGATTATTCTCTTGGTGCATTACTTGCCCAGAAAAATAAAGATGGCCATGAACAGGCTATTTATTATCTCAGTCGCACAATGACAGGTGCTGAATCGCGTTATTCTCCAATCGAGAAAGAATGCCTAGCATTAATGTTTGCTGTTCAGAAAATACGATATTATATTATCGGTCAAACGATTCACGTCATTTCCAGAGTGAATCCTATCAGGATTATGATGAAGAAACCTGGTATTCTCAACTCCAGACTAGCTAATTGGGGAATCTTGTTAGCTCAATACGATATGCATTATATTCCTCAGAAGTCAGTAAAAGGACAGGCTCTTGCTGATTTTCTGGCTGCTCATGCGATTCCAGAAGATTCTAAATTATATGATAAGATTCCTGATGAAGTTCTGGATTCAAATCTGATTTCTGAAGAAATTTCTACCTGGCGTCTATTCTTTGATGGAGCATCTAGAATAGGTCTTAACGGCGATATTATCGCTGGAGTTGGGATTGTTCTTGTATCCCCAGAAGGATTAACTATTCAAAGGGCTTATTCTCTGGATCAATTATGTTCAAACAATGTAGCCGAATACAATGCATTACTCATCGGTCTTCAACTTGCTAAACATCTAGATATTCAATATTTGGAAGTTTATGGAGACTCCAAGCTTATTATCAATCAGATCAGAGGAACGTATGAAGTTCGTCATCAGGATTTGATACCTTATCATCGAGCAGCACTCTCTATAGCCTCATCTTTTGAAGGTTTCTTTATTGAACATGTTCGACGAGCCTATAATGCAGAAGCTGATGCTTTCGCTAATCTTGCTGCTGTATTAGCTATACCAATCAGACGTTAGCAAGTAATAGTGGTTTATAACCGAGAACTATTCTGTGTTGAGAATAATTTGGCCTTGGCTTTTCCCTATAAACCAGACAAAAATTCTCTCAACCTTGATGTTGGATTAAAGTTTGACAAAATGTCCTCGTCTTCTTCTGATTCTACTATGGAATATGTCTTTTCTAATGAAACAGAAGCCATAACTAAAGACTGGAGACGCCCGTTTCTAGACTTTGTTTTGTATGATATACTTCCTGATAATCCGAGTGAAGCAGCGTCTATCCGGCGTCGATCTCTCAGATTTTATTATAATCATACGACGAAGATATTATATCGTCGGTCTTACGACGGTCTTCTCCTCCGATGCATTGCTGGTGAAGAAGCACAACAGATAATCCATGAAGCACATGATGGTGTTTGCGGAGCTCATCAACCAGGTCCTAAACTTCAAGATCGTATCCGACGTATGGGTTATTATTGGCCCACGATGGTGGCTGACGCTATTCAATATGCTCGAAAATGTAAAGCCTGTCAAATTCATGTAGACTTTATCCATCAACCGTCAGAGTTCTTACACCCAACAGCGGCATCATGGCCTTTTGAAGCTTGGGGCATGGACGTCATTGGTCCCATCAATCCACCATCATCAAGAGGACATCGGTTTATTCTAGCAATAACTGATTACTTTTCCAAATGGGCTGAAGCAATCCCGTTATCTGAAGTCAAAACTTCTAGTGTTATCAACTTCGTCAAACATCATGTTATCTATCGATTTGGTGTTCCTCGGCGTATTATCCATGATAACGGACCGCAGTTCGTCAGTCAAAAATTTACTCGATTCTGCGACGATCATCGGATTAATAATTTAGCTTCTACAGCATATAATCCAGCAGCTAATGGATTGGCAGAAGCTTTCAATAAAACAATCATCAAACTCTTGAAAAAGTTCGTTTCTTCCAACAAACGCAACTGGAGTGAGAAGCTTGGTGAATGTTTATGGGCCTACCGCACCACAGTTTGCAATACGACCGGATGTACGCCTTTCTCTTTAGTATATGGGTGTGAAGCTGTTCTTCCCCTTGAGATTCAGATTCCTTCTCTGAGAATTGCAATCTCCAATAAACTTACAACAGAAAACAATGATCGTCTTCGACTTCAAGAATTGGAAGCTCTAGATGAGAAACGATTGTATGCTCAACAAAATATCGAGCTTTATCAAGCCCGAATCTCAAAAGCTTTTAACTGGAGAGTCAAAGTCAGAGCATATCAGAAGGGAGAACTGGTCCTTACTGTCAGACGTCCTATGACCATGACACATATGAGCAAAGGCAAATTTGACGCGAAATGGAAAGGCCCATTCGTAGTAAACAAAGTCTTCTCTAACGGAGCATACCAGCTTGCCTCTATGGATGGGAAAGTCATGATGATGCCTATCAATGGCAAATTTTTAAAGAAATATTATGTATAATATTTTCATCGTTCCCCAGCAAATATAAAATTCTTCTCTACAAAAGTTATCTCGATATCGTTATCCCCAGAGGAAACTGATATTCCACCATGTATCATCTTCCCAGAGAATTTGATATTTTGTCTTATTAGATCCCCAGTGGATTTAATAAAGATCTTGTATAGAAAATCATGTCCATATTACCTCTGAATTTTCTATCTCAGTATGTATCATATTTTCTATTCTCTGAAAATGATATTTCGTCTTTTGATTTCTGAATCCAAAGATCATGGAAAATAGAATCTAAAGATATCTTTATATCTGAATTCTGTTTTCTCTAATCAGTATTAAACTAATTATCTTTGGTTTAATATCATGATAGAGTTGCAAAGTTTATTTGTATATTCTATTTTATTGAAATATGTCATGTATTATTTACCTCTGAACATGTTTTCTACAAAAATATCATCCACAGAATTGAAATCAAGCCAAGATATTCATTTCAATCAAAATCAGAACAATGATTACAAATGGGTATCAAAACTTCAATACATGATAAATGTAAAAGATCTATTTAGGAGGAGTAATTATCTCCTGAATACGAACGATTACATTATTTATCTTTTCATCATGAGCTTTCTTGATTCGCTCTGCTGTTTCTGCTCCAATCATCCGTTGGTCATATTCTACAATAATAGAGCTACGGCGATTGGTCTCTTCAATCTGATTGGTTTGCATCAATTCTCGCTCCTGCTGTAAAACTTGACAGCGTTCAGTTGCAGATTTACGATCAGTAGCAATCTCTGATTGTTCTTTTTCTACAGAGGCAATTTGTTCCTGAATACGAGCTAGCTCTTCCCTCAACTTTCTAAGCTCTTCAGCTTTTGACGCTTCATCTTTCTCTAGGCGTTCCATATTCTGACGGGTACTTATTATTTCTTCGTCTTTCGCCATTAGCTCTTTGGAAGACTGAGCGAGGAATTCTGTCAGAGCAATGTGCTGAGCTTGAGCTTCATTCTCCAATTGAGCAATCTCAGCTGCAGTCAGAGAATTAATGTCCTCCTTTTTTATCTCCCAATATTTATGGATATTTGCTTCTAAATCATTCAGGAGATGTTCAAAAAAGACATACTGGGTCCCATAACCAGCTTGTCTCAAAGCTGAAAGTGGAAAACTAGTCGCTTCTCGAAGACTCGAAAAGGGCATAGTCTCATCCTTCATAAGTCGTCTTGAGAATGTATCCAGATACGAATAAATAATATCTGAATACATCCCCATGATCTTTGCTATCCCTGTATCAAAACCGAGAGTCGCTGCAATAATAGGGGAAGGAGCAGGAGGAGCCTCTATTCTTGGAGCTGAAGTTAGTGCTTTTGGAGAACTCGGCAGATGTGAACTCCCCTCACCCACATCAGTTTGAACAAGTGGGGCTTGAGTAGAACTCATAGCCGGTGCAGTTCCTACAGCTGTTGGAATAAAAGAAGCATGATCAAAATTAAACGACAAATAAAGTCGAGACAAGACAAAATTTTGATGAATAAAATATTACCTGGAGCTGGTTCATATTCAGTTTCCTTCGGATCATTCAGACCGGCTCGTAGTCTGTTCAGAGTACTTTCTGACACGGGATTTATTTCACTGCTTCCCGCCCCAGAAGTACTCAGAACTTGAACTTCTATATGCCTTTCCGGCTCTGGTGTCAACCCTGAGTGTTGACCAATGGTCTTCAGTACATCAATTGGTGTTTTAGACGGTGATTCATCGTCTATCTCCATGTCTTCTTCTCCAGAAGAATGGGACGACGGTTCATAGTCAACTTGTTCGCTCTCTGAAGCTTCAGCAATTGGATTGAGAGAAGTGGCTTCCTTCACTGATTCTCCCGAAATCAGTAAGTCATTAGCCGTATCAGTCTGATGCTCGGCCTCTACCGCAGGCTGACTAATTTCCTGCGCATCATCGGACATTTGTGGAACTGAGCCTATATCAGAAGGCATGGAAGACCCAGCAGGTTCAGGAATCTCTTCTTCAACAGGTTCTGTCTTTACAGAAAAATCAAATGCAGCTTATTTTTCTGAAGCCAATCGCATAGCACGATCGGTAGAACTCTCTGCATCCAGACAAATCACGGATTTAGTTTTTGAAACTATCACTTTCCTTCCTATTCTTTTAGTTAATGGAACAGTAGGATAATTGTCTATTGGATCACTACCTGCTTCATCAACATCTCTGGCTCGATTAGACACAGGAGAATTCCCTGGAATAGTAATTCCTCCGCGACTTCGAGTCTCTGCTCGAGTAGCTCTTTTTGCAGCAGGACCAGCAGCACTTTTACCTCGCTTTCTCTTTGGGGTATTATCAGCAGATATACTTTCTTTAGCACTCCCGATGGGTACATACAATGGTTGATGAAGGTCATCAGAGAAGAAAGTCTCCAAAACATCATCATCAACTTCATCAGTGGCCAGAGGATCTTCTTTGTCATGACAATCTCTAGGCAAGGCTGATTTGGTTGATTTCTTTTCAACATGAATAAAGCTTCTGCCTAAGATGCAAAATTTTTCATCAAAAGTATTAGCTGATACATAGAATCTGGCATAGGAAGCCAATATTCTAGCTCCTCTCCGATAGCTGACCGGATCTGGCATAGAAAAGGTAGCCCCTGTACCTTTGGCAATGTAATATAGCCAAGCTCTGGCACCATCAATCAACCCTCCTTGATAACCAAAACACGTCGTTGCATTGCCTACATGCAACTGATCGTAACCAAATTGCCGAGCAAATCTGCTCGGGAGATATGGCTCTAGATAAGTGATGTTGTCACGGCGGCAGATTAAATGAGATGGCCTGATTCTCTTTAGCCATTCATGTTGGATATCATCCAACTCATTAGCACCAACACCGTCAATCAATCTCCTAGGCATGCTCTCATAACCAACAGGTGGAGGAACATAAGTGAAGCTCCATAGTTCTCCCCTATTTAATATAGTTCTGCAATCGGTCAAAGTGTCATATCTCCATTTCAATATGTGCTTGTACCTTTCCAGAAAGGTATCATCTGGTCTAGCCATCCCAGCACTCATAAGAGATTCGAAATACAGAAGCAGCCATCCAAATAAATAGGTAAATGGCATTTCTACCCGAGGAAAGGATGTAAGGCTCTTCCTTGCCAATTCGAACATTCTGTCTGTGTATGCCCTTAATCCAGCATTCAGACGGCAGGTCATTGCTGTCAGTAAATCCATCTTATACCCAAAAACTAGACGGACTGCTGCGAAGACAACTCCTCTGTGCATCCTGTCTGCTGAACAGGTGCCAGGTACTACAAACTTTCTTAGCCAGAGAGATATAAAATCGGCCAGATGACCTTCAGCAGATAATTCTCGGCCACCCTGCTTAATATAGGTCTCTAACCTATCACCGGCTTTGTAGGTGTCTATATCTTCTTCTACGATAATGTCGTCATGATTTGTCTCCCGAATTAATCTGTTAATCTCGGCTTGACTCAAAGGTTTAAATTCACCGACATACTGCTCAGATTTCTTCTTCTTTTGAACTTCATCAGTACGGCCTTGAAATAAATAGGCCATCCATTTGGAAGAATAACAGTTGGAGTCTCCTTCTCCACCCTGTCCTTTATAAAATGCCTTACAAATACTGTAATGGCACATCAATTCTTCAAAGACATAAAGAATCAGTGGGTTGGCTTCAGAAATCTTATTCATCTCATCAACAAAAGGGATATACTCTTCATATGGTAAATATGCTGTTGGTAGCTGAGAAATATATGCCATTTCATGAAGGGCGAATCCCATCTCGCCCCTTGGGGTCATGAAGGTACCGGTACGATAGTTATATCTCTCCGCTAACGCCAAGAACAGATCCGGGTTTGGCTTAAAACCATAAGCAGTACACTTAATGGCATCATATAGGCCTATCGCCTTTAACTGTGTACCAAAGTTCTGCAGAATTCATCTCACCAGAGCAGTCCATCTAGTTTTTTCCGGGTTCACCAGGCCGGTAAGTCTCATAGACTGTTTTGGGTATATGGCATTTTTCAGTTGAGCAAATTCATTTGCAAAAATTGGGACTCTGACTGGCTTCAACAGTACCGAGTCCTCAGGAGGGATGGTGGCAGGTAGCAGTCCTCGCAGAGATGTGACATGTGGTTCAGTACCACTACGGAATTTTCCTTGACGATATCCGATCCACCCAGCCTTTGCTTGTCGGGATGGAGTGATATCCCACTTCATCTGTCTTTGTTGACCCGAGTGGAATAAACGAGCTATATTGATGCTTTTTGTTAAACCAGTCAAATACATTGGCTGATTTACATCACCATTCCTATAGTAACAGTATGATACTTTGTCCAGAGCAGGCTGGGAGTTCATGTCAACAGCATCTCCAAAAAGGAATGCTGGCTTCAAGTGGGTAACACCATCCACACTCTGTAACGGCAGTCCACTCATCAAGTTCAGCAAAGTATCATCTTCCTGATTTGTCAAAAGAGCTATTCTTGTAGAAGGTCCATCGAATTGGGGAAAACGAACATGTGATAGGTCACTTCTATAGTTATTTCCTACACTTCCTTCAAATTCTGCCTCCTGAGCTAGAATATCCACTGCAAATGAAGAATAAAGTATTAGAAATCTTCAACGTCAAGAGAGGATAAAGTTTAACATACGCTCAGTTTTTTTTACTAAGCGTACAGCTCAACATACGCTCAGTTTTTACTAAGCGTACAGCTCAACATACGCTCAGTTTTACTAAGTGTACAACTCAACTTACGCTCAATTTTTACTAAGCATATGGCAGACTCAAGGTTCAGCATACGCTCAGCGTATGGCAGACTCAAGGTTCAGCATACGCTCAGTTTTCCTTAAGCGTATGACAGATTCAAGGTTCAGTATATGCTCAGTTTATCTTAAGTGAATGATTTTAAAAGTTCAGTTTATGATCAGTTTGAGCGTATCAGCGTATGGTTGACAAGATGATCATCAAAAATTACGCTAACACAGGAGTTTGCGTATCTCAATGAGACAAATTGCCATAGCATATTCTTTTAAGATAGCGTATTTTGATATCTCTATCAAAAATACGCGTATCTTACAGATATACGCTCCAAATATATTTTTCGTAAAAACGAAAAACATGGAATACGGCTAAACCCTAAAGAGGAAAGCGTATTTGCTGACGTATTGACCCTAAAGAGGGATACGTTTTCTGAGTTTTGTTCTAACCAGAGCCCTAAAAAGGGAATAGTTATTTGTTCATCATCTTCGTCCTCACCATAGAGAGGTTTCAATGGCCGTTCACTGCGTGAAATACGCTGACTTGCCGTCTTCTTGATGGTGGCAGTGTCGATGGCAGGATGAGACGACTCCTCAGGGGCTTTCCCCTTTCCTTTCGCAGAAACATCAGCTTTGGACGCCATTAATGGAGGTTGATTCGAAGACGAAGAAGGGGAAGAAGGATTTTGAGTTTCTGAAAGCACTTTTCTCTTTCGAAAGCAAAAGCTGTGGTAAAGAAATAAAATAGGTTTTGGAAGACCTATTTATAGAAGAAAGGAAGAAGTTCAAACGGTGGATATTCTTTAAATAAAATCCCTAAAGATTTGCACTGATATTGAGGAAGATAACAAACTCATGCCAGCGTGTCAGGACTTATTCTCACCTTAAAGTTCAAAGTAATTTCGAACTTTTGAAATTCTTAAAGTTCGAAAACTTTGAAGGGGGTCTTGTAGGGTGTGAAAATTATGACACGCTGACATGAGACTCAGTCAAAGCCATACGCTCAAAGCCATACACTCAGTCCAAGCCATACGCTCAAGGCCATACGCTCAGTCAAGGCCATACGCTCATCTAAAGGCCGTACGCTCAGTGAATATTTTATTATTTTCTGAGATGACAGCACAGCATGTATTTAATAAAGGATGAATCTGACACTTCGTCTTTCGTGCAAAGACAGCTGTCCAATGAAGACTAGCCGTCGTATAGGTTTTCGAAGAGTCGGTTTTGTCTTTTATGAGGACAGCTCAGCATCTCTCATAAATGTAAAAGCCATCATTACTGTCAGTTTTGACAGTCTGTCAGCCATCATATCCGCAGTCACGACGCTCGAGAAGATTTTGTCAGTTATTGGAAGATATGGCGTATCAAAGATGATTGATGATGGCCACGTGTCTACTTATTCAAACATGCCACG
This sequence comes from Iris pallida, assembly GCA_029216955.1. NCBI lineage: Eukaryota > Viridiplantae > Streptophyta > Magnoliopsida > Asparagales > Iridaceae > Iris > Iris pallida. The sequence continues at coordinate 15,150,042 of JANAVB010007596.1, forward strand.
TGTCTACTTATTCAAACATACGACTCCTTCCAAATTAAGTGAGCGTATGGATCTCATACGACTCCTTCCCAATTAAGTGAGCGTATGGATCTCATACGACTCCTTCCAACTAAGTGAGCGTATGGACCCCATACGACTCCTTCCCAACCAAGTGAGCGTATGGATTCCATAGGACTCCTTGTCAAGTGAGCGTATAGTTTCCATACGACTCCCTGTCAATAATGTGAGCGTATCAGCTTTATATGGTTCTACGCTGTCCAAGTCAGCGTATGTAAGACATGTGCCTTCAAAAGCTAGCGCATGACTCTTCTTCTAAGGCAGCGTATCACAGCAGTTGTGTCCAGAATGATTTCCAACGAGCAGTTAACACACGTTCTCACGTGTCCTGCACTCAGTTATCCACTTCTTCAGAAGTTATGCAACGTGGCATTCATGCCATCAATCTCTCCTGAATATGCTCCACTACTTTCAACCGCACGCTAATGTGTCTCCTTCAGAATTTGCCACGCGTTCCTGCAGTTATGCACACGTCAAGTAACTACCTGAGCGTATGCTTAAGGACAGTTATCCTGAACTCTATAAATGAGAGTTTCTTCATCTTCATCAGACACTACAGTCAATTTCAGAGAGAATAGAGAGATTGCCCAGTTGCTGTCCAAGTTCTTCAAAGTTCGAGTTTTCTTCATCGCATCGTCCAAGGGATAAAGTAATCGTCTTCTAGATTAGATTCCTACAGTTGTAATTTTCTCAGATACAAAATAAATAAAGTAAATTTATTTATGAAAAACACCTATGGAGACTCTCAGCTGATTGTTAATCAGGTTAGAGGGACCTATGAAGTTAGAAATCCTGATCTCATCTCTTATCATCAAGTAGTAGTCAAATTGGTCCTTTTATTCAAAGGATTCTTCATTGAATTCGTACTACGTTCTCAGAATGTGGAGGCTGATGCTCTTGCTAGCCTAGCTGCAGATTTGGCTGTTCCAATCCGAAGACAAAATACAATTACTTTGTTGGACCGAGATTTATTCTGTGTCAAGAATAATTTGTGTATTGAACAGAGTTATACAACAGAATCAAGCTCTCAGCAAAGGGATTGGAGAACTCTATTTATTGATTACGCGGTTCATGTGATTTTACCTGAGGATCCAAAAGAAGCTGTATCAATTAAAAGACGATCATTTCGATTCTGTTATGATTCATCTTTACATATGTTATATCGTCGCTCATATGATGGACTTTTGCTCTGCTGTCTCTCAGAAATTGAAGCTAAACTAATACTCCGTGAGGCTCATGATGGCGTCTGTGGTGCTCATCAACCGGATCCGAAATTACAGGACCGTATTCGAAGAATGGAGTATTATTGGCCTTCCATGATAGCAGATACTGTGGATTACGCCAGAAGGTGTAAAGCATGTCAAATTCATGCCGATTTTAGTCACCAACCTTCTGAATTTCTACATCCTACAGCAGCTTCTTGGCCCTTCGAAGCTTGGGGTATGGATGTCATTGGTCCTATTAACCCTCCTTCTGTTAAAGGACATCGGTTCATATTTGCTATAACCGATTACTTTTCTAAGTGGGCAGAAGCAGTCCCTCTTGCTGAAGTGAAGACATCTAATGTGATCAGCTTCATCAAACATCATGTCATTTATCGCTTCGGGATTCCTCGACGAATAATTTATGATAATGGTCCACAATTTGCCAGTCAGGCATTTTATCGGTTCTGTGATAAGAATCAAATTCAAAATTTGGCTTCTACGGCTTATAATCCAGCTGCTAATGGTTTAGCCGAAGCCTTCAATAAGACTATCATTAAACTTTTCAAAAAGTTTGTCTCTTCTAATAAACATGATTGGAATGAGAAACTTGGAGAATGTTTATGGGCTTATCGAACAGCAGTCCGGACTCCTACTGGTTTTACACTATTTTTATTGGTTTATGGATGTGAGGCTGTTCTTCCCTTGGAAATCTAGATTCTATCTCTTCGAATAGCTATTGCTAATGAGCTAACTATAGAGAATAATGATCGCTTACGACTCCAAGAACTTGAAGGATTGGACGAGAAGCATCTTCAAGTACAATAGCATATTGAACTATATCAAGCCCGTATATCTCGAACTTTCAATCGTAAAGTTAAAGAGAGGGTATTCAAGATTGGCGAGTTGGTATTAGCCGTTCGAAGACCGATGATTATGACTCACAAAAGCAAAAGAAAATTCCAAGCGAAATGGGAAGGTCCTTATGTAATTGAGACCGTGTTTTCTAATGGCACCTATCGGTTATCAAAGCCCAATGGAGATCTACTCATGATGCCGATCAATGGCAAATTTCTTAAGAAGTACTATGTATATAAAAAAAAAGACAGAATAAAAATAAAATTTCTTTTATTATTATTTTTGTTCTGAATAAAGGATTAAGGACGAGGACCACTGCCTTCCTTATTAAATACATAGTCAGCCAATGCTTCGAAGGCATCGTTGCTTGAGTTCATAAAAAACTTGCAGGCAGCCATCCTCAGCGCTTCTTCTTCAGGAGTTTTCCCTGGCTCTACTAAGAAAGCAAGGATGTCTTATGGTGGCTTAGGAGTAGAAGAGCTTTCGCCTACTTCGGTTGGGCCTGTCACAATTGGCTCAACAGGACACGTCTCAATAATGTTCTCAACTTTCTTGGAGACTTCATTCTTTTGCTGTATATCCTTTGAAGACATTTCCAATAGAGGAGTGGAAATAAGAATGAAAAGTTACAAAGATTTCTCACCTATTTAATAGGAGAGATCTATTAATGAACCGGTCTTTGAAATTGAAAATAACCTTTCATTCCCGGAAAGGCCTGTCCGTTCATTACATCAGATTCATTCATTTACTTATGGAATTGAATTGTTCTTTCTTTTCCCGAAAGTTATGTCGGTTCATTTCATATTGGCATATATCCTTAACGACATCTGTCCTCTTAATCCCCAGCTACCAAGGTTTGGTTAAGCTGATTACTCACGTCTCTTCGGAAAGAAATTTTGATCTTCTATCTTACCCGTTGGTATAGAAAATTGGATTTATTATTTATCATGTTCTTATAAACCTCTGAATAAATATTAAATCTGATTGCTTTTCTTATCTATCAAATCCATTTGACCTCTGCATAGATATTAATCTAGTTTTTTCTTTGAGTTCTTAGATGATGTCATGTCCATAATATCTCTGATAGTATTGTATACTCTAAACAGAAAACAAGACTTTATTATCTATCATGTCTATACTACTTTTGGATAGATACAAATCATTGAGCATAGAAGACTTGTCATTTCCATTCTCATTTCATCATAAAATTCTATTACATTTCTTAGACTTACTTACAAATCATAATAGAAATCTATTACATTTTGGATTTTCATTCTATACAACAACGATGACCTAATCGAGATCTATTTCTTCTTTGGATCTTCTTCATCAGATTCGTTGTTGGTGTCAATTCCTTACTGTCTGAGCCTCAATGGCGACCAGAACAGAAGGAATCAAACTCTGGTCTTCTCTCTCAGACGAGAGGAGAATCCCAGAGTATGGCAGCCCGAAGACGTGTTGCTGCCAATACAATTGGTGGAGGAATGGCAGTCTTTCAGAGGAGATAGGAATATATCCAGCATTGGGATACAATTCCTAGTCCTGTTGTGAAAGAAACTCTACTACCCAATTTCTCGGGATAGAGTTGACTCCACCATCCAAATTTTCGTGTATAAAGGCTCTTCCTACCATCTGAGGAAGACCCTTTTATCCCACGGAAATTTCTGAGTTGTCTGATTTGTGCGTCAAAAGCGCATGAGCTCCCTGATGCTGATGTCAGAAGAATACTCCTCACAGCGTCAAAGTCGCCAATACCGGTTCTGAAAAAATTCTTCAGCCAAGCTTCTGCAGAAGACAACAGAAAAATCTTATCATCAGTCACTTACTGATCAATTAAAGACTGATGCTCGCGCACCTTACTCAACAAGATTTTTACGCCCGTGTCTCATGTGCACCCTATTCAACAAAGGTTTTTTATGCCATTGTTTCATATGCACCTTATTCAACAAAGGTTTTTTATGCCATTGTTTTATATGCACCTCATTCAATAAGGCTTTTACGCCAATGTTTCATGAGCATATTATTCAACAAGGCTTTTACGCCCATGCATCTTACCTATAAGATTCTACGTCTGTCAAGGATTTACACTCATGGGCATCTGTTTTCGACAAAAAAATTCAAAGGCAGACGATTGTTTTACAAATTAAACTTACCATTGAGGTTAGATGATTCGGCTCTGAAAACTGTTGAATCAACGTCTGTCGACCGGGTGTACAGAGGAACAACAACGGAAAGCATCATCATTTGTTGAAGAATGAAATCTTGCAAAGAGCTACCGGGCGTACAGAAAGACAGCATCGGAAAGCATCATCATTTGCTAGAAGCTATCTTCGAAAGAATGAGAATGAGAATGTATAAAACATTCTTTAACTCAGCTATTTATAAGGGTTGAGGAAACGGTTGGCATGAGTCTATTTCGGGAAAGATCCTACTAAAAAGGCGCTCGTGACCACAAGGTAGATGCCACGTGTTGTTTTGTTTCTCTTGGGAATAGACAACCATAAATGCAGTTAAAGAAGTGTTGAACGATTCTATGTACCAATAGATGAGATCAATATCAAGATTTTATTTATAAAAAGGGGAGGAGTGGACCCCTACATATAAAAGAGTCGCAATACATAGACGACACTACTACATAAAACATTATTTTTTCTCTCCTTCGTTGGGCTGACGAAGGGAGGCATATAAGTCGTGCATGTTGCGAATCCCGGAGCGACGCATCAGATTAAGAAACGCTTCTGCATTTCCTGATCCCTCATACGCAGTTGAGGGACCACCATCGATACGACTAAAGACTGTTGGAGTCACTCCGAAGCACTCTATAAAGTTGCGTGCCCGCTCAAAATCAATCCTGGAGCTCGGAGCCTCTTTGTTGTTAATCTCTTTCTTTGGTGCCATGACAATATGAAGAGGAATAGCAAGGATGAAGAATTTCTCCTTATTTATACAATCAAATCGACTTTTCATATTCCTCATAGGAAATTGCTCATTATTAATGCAAGCTCGGGAAGATGAAGAAGCATTCAAAAGTTTCGAGAAGAAAATTCATTATGACAGTTAAATATTGACCGGCACCATTTCTTGATTTTTACGCCGACTGTTAGATATTTCCACTTTTACGCGGATGACTGTTGAGTATCCCGAATTTTATGCTGACTGGTCAAATCTCAACTTTTACGCTTCTGTTCAAAGTGTTTCAAGTTTTGAAGATATATATAGGCTACGGCAGGGACCATGAGGAGAAATTAGGGTTAGGCCTCCTAACGTATCTGGATATCCCGTATTCAGCCCGAACACACAATCCAGGCCCATTAAAATAGCTCGGTCCACTAATGAGCTATTGTTGCACTACCTTCCTAATCCCAAATTATGTTTGTGGACTCCTTTCATTATATGCTCGTTTGGCTCTCCATGTTAAGATATCGTATGTCCGTCGATCAAATTAAGTTACTGACAACTATATTGATTCGACATCTTTTATCCTTAAGTAGTATCGCTCAACTTTATTTGTCATGTCGGATATAATCCACCTACAGGGTTTACATGACAATCCTTATGAGCTCCTTAAGGGGACATCATCAACCCGATGTATCGGGACATGGATTTCATTTATAATCAACAGCCCATCATACATACAATGTTATTACCCAATTCATAGAGGTTGTTGATCCATAATGAATCTCACTCTTTTATGAGTCAAAGTAATGCACACTGCATATACATGTCTATTATTATATCCGAATTAAGAGCACAAGCATCCATAATAACGGAGGTGTTTGTTCTCTTATGTAGTCAGTACAAAGAGAACAACCTCAAGTGGTCCTGTTCAATACACACAAAGTATACTAGTGTAAACCTATAGTCAAGATAGACTAATACCAGATTATACTACAACCTTTCCAATAGATTGTCCAAGTCCATCTAGGTTGTGAGCTATTTATATACTCCATAGGGAACTGATAATATGATCTTCTGTGTGATACCACACACCATATTATCTATAATATAGAATATCAGACATTTGCATTAACACTTGCAACAAATACAATATGCAAACATTTTCCCATATGATTCTTATTCAAAATTTAAGGAAATAAGGTTACTACAAAAGTGATGCTTTTAGTATATAACCCTAACAACTGCAGTGAATTTTTGGCTCCATAACTTGAATAATGATAGGTTACCGAGTAGTCTATCAACTTTATCCATTTCATGGCTGAACAACATAGGAGACAAATATGATGCATTTAGGACATAGTTCAATAATATCTGAAAACCTATGAACCCTGAAATTATTTCAACTTAGAGTTTATTTCTCGCTAGTGCGCAACTAGCTGCACTAAACTCGCAGTTTTAATAATTCAGGTAAATGGCTGCAACACATATATGCGAAGCCATATTTGTTCACTGAATATTTTCTCAACTTTGTCCATAGGAATTTCAAAGGGATAGCTCAACTATTCAAAAGTTTTCCAATGACTAAAGGAAGCTCAATAATAGAATGGAATCAATTTTCTGACTGTTCCTGCTTCATGATACTCAAGCATTGAGTTTAAAAGCTTTCTGGGCCTTGAATTGATTAAGAAGTTACCTAAAGATAATGAGGTTTCAAGTTGAGTGGAGTGTAGGAGCGTAAAAAGTACTTCATAAGAATGAGTCAAAGAGATGGATCATTCCATTCAAATTGATCCACTTTACGCCTGACGCAGGCTAATCATTTTACGTCCGGGTCAAAGCTAATGGTTTTACGCCTAAGACAGGCTAGCCACTTTTACGCTGGACAAAGCTGTCAAGTCTTGTATTTAATGCAAAGTCTGACATGAAGATTTAATGATGGCATATATCACAGAATTCGAAGGGATTTGTTTTACACAAAGACCAATTTGTCGTTTAGTATGTGGACTGAGCTATTTTTACGCTCATAATATGGCTTCTTTTACGCACAGAGACTATATGAGTTTTTAAGCTCAAAAGTTGACGTGTGCGTAAGGTTTATTTGGGCTACTTTTACGCTCAAGGTTATTTAACAACCACTTTACGCGAGAAGTCCATGTCAGGGCTATTTTACGCCTAGTCTACTACTTTACGCTTAGGGTATATTTGGGTTGTTTTTACGCCCTATTCTTCTTCACCAATTCAGAACGTGGTTTGCCTACATGGCTTTCATGCCACATATCTCAAAGAACGTGTGTACGTGCATCCTATTCTTACTGAAATGATGGGACACGTGTCAACGTATGCAGAGGATGACTCCAATTATGGGTAGCAGTTGTTAGCGTAAAGACGGAACTTTTGCTGAGTTTTTACGCACAAGAAGCCAAGTCTATAAATAGACTGATTTTTCTCATATAACACAGACAGAGAGAAAGGAGAGAATACATAGAGATCAGAGCCCAAAGACTTTGATTTTTCGGAGCATTCTTCTTCAACTTTTCTTCCAGAACAGAGTGAAGCAAAGCAGGAAAGCATTCGGCCTCGCCATCAGTGCCCAAGTGCGTCGATACCTTTCTGGTGACGTAGTTCTTCCAATTGTTCATCTTCTAGCAGTGATCTTCATCATCATCATATGGTCCAAGGAACAAAGTGATCATTTACAGATCAGACTTCCATAGCAATACTTCCCAGAATCAAATTTGTACTTCTTGTACTTTTTCTCGTTTTATTTTCAAAATCCGATTTCTAGGCATTTTGTTAAGTGAAACATGGAGGAAGTCAAGAAATAAAAATATTTCCAGCAGAACACTTCGAGAATACTGATCTTTACCAAAATTATTTTAAAAAAATAATTCCTTAAGACCAATGAAAGTTCGAGAATTTGCTACGTGAGTTGAGCTAAATAGCTAGTCCATTGGTTCAAAGAAAGTCAAGTTGAAATGGTTTAATAAAACCAACAAAGGAATAACTTTGGAATATTAGTCATTATCTGAAAGGTTTAGGTACAAACATAAGCAAGATAGCCTACGAAACTATAAGCAAGAAAAAAATAAATATTATAGATAGATAATTTTGGCCCTATGATGTAATAGGGTGAAAATAATCTAGGTGTTCTAGTTGATTCTAGAGTTTGTTTTCCTAAAGTCTCATCTAGACCTAGGTCAAGTTACATGACTGCATGCTGGTCTAGGCTAAGTTGACTAGACCAATTTTACAGAACTGACCTGCATGGACCACCACTAAAAACATGTCACGACCCGATCCCAATAATCTCGGTCTAGTCGGATCATGCCCAGCCTGTACCGTTGTGAGACGGCAACAGTAAACTGTATCAAGCAGTGAACACAAGCAGTACAAATGTCTAAACGAAAAATAAAATAATTTTATTAAACATTCTGAAGTACCACTAAGTCGAAATAAAAATGAAGACAAAGCAAAAGTATTCAACATCACAAAGGTTTGTTTATTACAATTTTAGGAAAAATGAACTAATCAGAAAAGGGTGCAACTAGGACTCTTGGTCCCTCTGCCCTGGTTCAGCTTAGTCCTCAGAACCCAAGTCGGACCCATAATAGGAAGTGTAAGCCAGTTCATCATCGTCGCAGTCACCTAAAAATGTTGTCTTCTGTCAGGAGGGAGCAAGACACACAAATTCATTCCAGCATTTTATTCAATAATTAAAAAACGAGACAAGAAGCAGTTTATTATAAAAATATAATTTTCTAGATAATAATAATAAATCAGTTATGCAGTAAAACTTTAAAAAGTGAAATGGTGTAATCTAGCTACAGTAGTGTTTAGAGCGCAAAACAGCCTATGGCCAGCTAGGGTTGGAGGTAGTAAGTGTTCTAGTGAACACGGTCTGGCTTCGGCCCAAGTGGGTTGGGCTTCCGCTATCCACAGTGATTCAGTAAGGGGCTTTGACCACAGGTGTTAACGCTACTCTCCCATTCCCCGAGTCAATGATACAGTAAGCAGTCAAGTCAATGATTCAGTAAAACAGTTGGTATGATCCGAGAGGGATCCCGTGAGCCAGGTATCGATACAGTACTCTATCATGCAATAAAATTAATTATTAAATTAAAATACGAGTTTAGATAAGTATGCACTTGCCTTGATGTCTCCAGTACTGTAGTGACGACTGTAGATGTCCTCGAACTTAGGTCCTAAACCCTACATAATCGTAACACCGGATTTAATAACTAGAATTTACTACACTATAATCCTTCAAGACAACACTGGCTGTTTAATAAGGCTAAATCTGGTGGGTTGCAAATCACGAAATTTTGTTATCAATAAGAAAAATATTCATATTTTAGAATATGTTGATTTATTATCACTAAGTGACAAGATAATCATTTTAGCAGAAAATACATATTTTTACCGTAATGGGTAAGGGTAAGAAAATAATTATTAAATTGTATTATAGAAATTAGTATTTTTGTATAATTACCATATTACGTGAAAGTTCGATTTTACTAAAAACCATCTTTGACTATTATTCACAAGATAAAGAAAATAATAATTTTAACCACATTGATACTTTACCCCAAAAGTCATCCTTTAATAAAATAAACACTTTTTAATGGCAAAACTTCATTTTAATCAAAAATAGAATATTATAAATAATTACTTTTCGGGAAGAATTATAGGTAATTACTTTTTGGAAAATAATATAAATAATTACTCTCTGGTATGAAAAATCCATGTAAAATATATTTAAAAACCTTTTATAGGCCAAAATTTACTTATAGAAAATAATAATACCAATTTCTTAACAAATTCATTTCTCTTATTAAAATTAACCAAATGTGACAAATAAGTTTTATATAAACGCGTTTGCCATATAATCATCCTAATAATATATAGTACTAATATTTGCTAACTGATTAATAATACACCTAAAATTTATTAATAATTTCTAAACCCTATAATTATCTTTAATTAGCAACTAGCAACTTTACATTAATTAATGAATCTACACATAATATATAAGTAACTAATCAATATAATTTAACTATTAAACTATTTAATTAATTAATCCATACAACAAATACACTAAAATAATTATTCTAAACTAACTATTCCAATTGACATAGTTTTATTCTGTCAATTGGCCGGAACATAAATTTTCTGACAGAAAGGAAAAAGAGTTTCTGGAACAAAAGCTTACCGGAACGGAGAAGGAGCACCGAGGGGATGCCTCGAACTCGGAATGAAATGTCGAAAAACTGACGGAAGGTCGGACACGGGCACGGGTGCAGGCACAGAGCGAGCGGACGCACTGGAGGCCGCGGTGGGGTACGGTGCGCGCGGGCAGTGGCGTCCGGTGCTGTCGCGGGAGCGACGCGGGGATAGACTCGGACGGTGGGGAAGTGGGGTCTGGATTCGGAGAAGATGACGAGACGAATGCGACGATGGTCTCGGATTTGGATTTGGTGGAGGGAGGAGGAAGTTATGGAGTTTTTGGTGAAGAAGGAAAATGAAAAACTTCTGTGAGGGTTCTGATTCTTTCTGAGTGTTAAAACGTGAGAGGAAGAAGAAAAGGGACATGGCGGTCTGCGCGAGATGTGGGGATCTGAGAGAGAGAACCGTTTGAGTGGAGGAATGGGTAAGTTGGGTTAAATGGGTTGGGCTTCCCATTGGCTGAAATGGAAGGTCATCCAATCTTAATTAAATTAAGCCAAAGATAATCTAATTTAAAATAACATACAAACAATATTAATCATATAGTAAATATGTGGGCTTTACAATACCATACTATAAAGTAAACTATTTATTTATGTTAATTATGTACATACCTATATGTATCTATGTGCTATGTGCGTCAAGGTTGTGAAAAGCGCTAGGCGCTAGTCGGACGGGCACCTTCCGCCTAGCGTCTAGTCTGCCTAGACGGCCGCCTAGATCTAGGCGGTTCAAAAAAAAATTCAAACAAATCTACTAAAAATTGTAGGAAAAATCCATAAAATCCCAAAACATGAATAGTCGGACGTCAAGGGGCACTAGGCGGACACCTAAGCGGACATCGGACGGACACCCGACGCCTAGCGCCTAGGCGACCGCCTTTTAGAACAGAGATGAGCGTACATATGTATCACTGTTGTTAAAGGCTCCTGAGGTGCTCGTCTAGACACTAAAGCGGAGGAACCCTCTAGTATCTCAAACAACCTTGACTGAGGCCTTTACACTAAAGCACCACCCCCTCATAGTCGCTTAGGCACTCTCCTTTATTTTACCAGGTAATTAGAGGTGGTTTTACAATCTTAGGGTCTTACCCTTAATTAAAAAATATTTTTATCACGGGTGTGAAACCTAATAAATTAAGCAGATCCAGTTTATTTCAAGTATAATCAAGTTCTTAAGGCTCGCTGGGATAGAAATGAATGGTTGACTAGGGAAACGGATGCTGAACATGAATCAGTATTTGATGATGGTGACTTAACTTGGGGAAATATGGAAAATGGGCAACCATTGTTGGGGAGATGAGGACATACATTAGGTAGCATAATGGATATTAAATATGAGGCTAATTATGAATCATGTTTAAAGGAGGCGAGGGCTACAAAGCTAGTGATGGAGAATCTGATGAGGGAGATGGTGCATCATATAGCTAGATCATTATTTAATAAGATTTTGCATTCTAGAAAGTAGAAACCTGAGAAGTATCTATTAGATTTTTAGTTTTCTTGTTTATTTTTTGCTTTTGATGATTAGTATGATCTTTGAGACACATTTTGAAGACTGGACGTACTTTTTAATTGTTATATTGTGATTATCATCATATTAAGAGGCATTTTGATGATTTTTGTTATTTGAGTTTTGATTACTTCTTTGGAATGAAAATGGTTTCTTTTAATTGGTGTGTCACTGAACTAAGGCAGTGCGTAGTGCCTGTGGCGTTTGGAACCCTTGGCTCCTTAAGAAAACTGGTATATATGTATATATGTATAGATGTGTCCTTGTATCTAGATTTGGAGAGTTACTATATTAGATACCTTGTATCCATTGTATGCAGAAAGATAGACATATATGGATGTATCCTTGTATCCAGATTTGGAGAGCTACGGTATTAGATACCTCGTATCCATGTCAAAGTGTGATACCCCATGCCCATGCCCATGCCCATGTCCACTAATCTATGTTATATTAAGCGTGAAGCGAGGCGAAGCGACGAAGTTGGCACCTTAAGCGGTGCTTAGTTAGCACTTAAACCATTTTACCTACAGAGCCTCCTACATGTAAAATACTCTATATAGACATAAATTATAATATTTTTTCATACAATCCTACTAGTATATGCATGAACAACAATACCAATTATCAATCAAATAAAGTAACAATATAAACACTAGAATCAAAAAGCAAAGTCATCAAGATAGTCATCAAAATACCATGGTCAAAATAGTCAACAAGCCACACAATGCGTACATACTACATAGTCATCAAAATACCATCAAACATAAAAGCTAAGTCTCCAATGTTCTTATTTTTTCAGGGTCGATTTCTTTTTGTTCGATTTATTTTGAACCAAGGCACTTTTTTCAGAGCCTAACACTAGGCAAGACAATATTAAGCGCCACCTAAGCGACAATCGTTTTTCTGGGACGAGATTTTCCTAAGCGAGGTGCCCAAATCCCAGTTTTCTGTTAAGCGGCGCTTAAGCGTCGCTTAAGCGCGCTTTTCACAACATAGCCAATAATATTGGATGAATGTCTTAGAGTTGTGTAAGGTTGACCAAAGAGGCTTGTATTGAACTCATGTACAAACTTTAAATCATGGCTTAGTGTTAGGTAGATGTATCATTCAAATGAGATGCTAGAAAACCCATGTCTGTGTCAAAGTGCAGCACTGTGTCCTTGTGCACTAATCATGTGTTAGTGCCGGGGCACAATTTTTCGATGGAAAACTGAGAAGATGAAACAATTGTAAAAACAATATTCTAACGCAACACTTCTAGGAAGGTTGTACAAGTTTAACGAAGATATAAGAAAATCTCGTTACAGTAGTATATGATTTTACGAGAATATAAAAAGATTTCGTAATCCACAGCAGCGAAGAAGATGACAGACGATAGATGGATGAATATTCTGCTGGGGTGAATGATCACCGTTGCTCAAAGCTATATTCGCCCCATACGAATAGCTTCCAGGAACCAGCAAGTTCGTCGAAAAACTTTGGAATACTTCTGCTCTTCTGACTCCTCGGATCGTACACGGACTCCCGTGCAAAAGCAACGCTGGTGCAAAACTTCTCTTCTCTCTCACAGCCTCTGTTTACTTGTGTTAAGAAACACTTGTAAACTTTCGTAACTCTCTGTATATGCTCTGTGTATTCTGCCTGTGAGAGAGAAGAGACCTTTTATAGGCCCGAGTAGCAACTGTCCAGTTAGCACAACATTCGGGACGTCGTAATAACCACTCCGAACGTGCAGTAACCGCTCAAATCATGCACATGAACGATCTGAAGCAAGTTGCGCACCTCGTGCACCCCGCGTGCCTTGTACACCATGCGCTGAACGTGCACTGAGCCACTTGTGCGTCCTGCGCACCCTGCGCCACCCGTACAACTGAGCGAGCACCTGTGCGCGCAACTGGGCATGCCACTGGGCATGCATCTGGTCGCGTAACCTGGGCCACGCAACCTGGCAGCGCACCTGGTCGTGCAATCTGGCTGCGCACCTGGCCGCGCAACCTGGCATGCACAACCTGGCAGCGCGCCTGGCCGCGCAAGTGGCTAGCGCAACGAGCGCAACTTAAGCGCACTATGCGCCTAGCAACGATGCTGACGTGCTAAGTGCAAAGTACGCCAACAAAATGCCACATTACGCCTCATGAGCCCATGAGTCCGAGTCCGAGTCCGAGGCGCTAAGCCCCTACGGGGCTTAGCTCCCATGGAAATAAATTTTCCAAGAGCAAAAAGCATGAATGCTTTCAATTATTTATTTAGTCTTTTTTCTATTAAAAAAAATAACCCCACATGGCACACCCATGTGCACCTCTACACCACATGTGCATCTCTAAAATAACATAGCTAATATATAGAGATACAACTCCTTTAGCCTAGCCGATGTGGGACTAAAATTCACAATGAAAGGCCAAAACCCAACAATCCCCCATATATCTTTATATATGGGTATAAGTGTTCTCCATAGTAACTGTCCATCATGCATTAGGAGAGATGTCGCTGACGACTTGAATCTTTCCGCAAGGGTCAAACAACAGACTATAATACAAGAATGGACTAAGCCTTAAATTCTGCATCATAGTAAAAATTCTTTCCACTCACATAATGTAGTTACATGTGATTCTGGCTACACATTAAAGGTCCGGTGCCAGTCTGGTTTCAAAGTATAATTTTGGACGTCTACAAGTTTACCCTCAAGAGACGACATGATATCTCTTTGTCCATACACTATAGGTGAGTTCATTATAAAGAGACATGGCATGAAGCGCTTTGCGCTTCCCTTGCGGTGTTACGCCGCTATGATATGGCTTAAAGCCGAGGCCTTACCGCGTAACGAAAACCTCATCGTGCTGTCATACTACTGTAGCATGAGGCCACCGCCTCTTTGTAGTGCCAAACTACCCAGCATGAAGCCTTAGGCTCCCTTGCGGTGTTACGTCGCAACGACATGGCTTGCAAGGCCGAGACTTTGTTCCTAACCGGATACCTCATCGTGGTGTCGTGCCACTGTAACATGAGGAACTCCTTCTCTTTGTAGTGCTGACTACACCCCTCTTTATTTTAACATACAATATTAGGCTAACTGCCTATTTGCGGTGCTACGCCGCCGTGACTTGGCTAGCGAAGCCGAGGCATTATCCCATGCCTGGGAACCTCATGGTGGAGTCACCCCACAGTAGCATGGAGTTTCATTCCTTGTAGTGCTGTTCTACCGTGCTTCCTGTAAAGCACACCAGGCATTCACTCTGCCTAAGAACTCATTAAGGCATTTAAGCCAACCTTCCCATAGGATCCGTTTTTCACAGAAAATAACAGTAGACAACAGTGGTTGTAGGTCCGTAATCTTTCCATGCCCAATAGAACATGTACCCACCGTTCCTGATATTCTTTCGATTAGTGGTCCTCCCTTGAACCAAAAGCTAGATGCCTAGTAGATTTCTCTTTGAACTATTAGCATAAAACTTTATGGTAGGAATACAATAATACAATATCAGAATGCCTTCAAGCCCATTTTACAAGCTGTGTCATCGACCAGCTGGCGCTTGAGGCCCTTGGTGAACGGATCCGCCAGGTTCTCTTAACTCCGAACATCAATCACTGCAATAACACCTCTCTTGATAAGATCGTGTACTGCCCTGTGCTTCAACCGCACAGTCCTCTTCTTTCCGTTGAAGAGGTCATTTGATGCCACCGCCGTAGTCGTCTGGTTGTCGTAGTATATCGGTATCGCTGGTATTTTTGCCCCAACTACTGGAAGATCATACGTGGACTCCCGAAGCCATTTTGCTTCCTCGGCTGCGGTATCAAGTACAAAGAACTCAGATTCCATGGATGACCGCGAGAGCATAGTCTACTTCTTCGACTTCCACGATATAGCAGCTCCACCCATAGTAAAAATGAATCCACCTGTGGACCTCTCGCTCTCCACCTCTGAGCACCAGCTGGCATCACTGAAGCCTTCCACTACCGACGGATCTCCGCTGTAGTACAGTGCATATGTCTGAGTCTTCTTGAGATATCTCATAACCCGTTTCACAGCTTTCCAGTGTTCAACACCTGGGTTGCTCGTGAAACGACTCAGCATTCCTACGGCGAAAGCTATGTCAGTCCTTGTGGCAGTAGTAGCATACTTCAAACTTTCGATTACGCTTGCATACTCCAGCTGCCAGACGCTTTCCCCTGAATTAGGCTTCAGCTTCAGATCACACCTATACGGCGTATCGATCCCTGGAAGATCCTGATACCCATAACGAGTGATCATTTTCTTAATATAATGAGACTATGACTGCGCTAGTCCAGTATCTGTCCGGATGATCTTGATCCCTAAGATCACATCAGCTTTCCCCAAGTCCTTCATACTGAACTTGCTCGAGATGAATTTCTGTCTCCGTGACACAACCCATATCCGTACCTAGGATAAGCATGTCATCCACGTACAGACAAACGATCACACCTCTTCCATCAGCGAACTTCGTGTAAACACACTTGTCCGTCTCGCTGACCATGTAGCCATTTGACCTTATTACTTTGTCAAATTTCTCATGCCACATCTTGGGAGCCTGTTTAAGACCGTACAAAGATTTTACCAACTTGCAGACTTTGTCTTCAAGACCCTTGATGACAAATCCCTCTGGCTGTTGCATGTAAATCTCTTCGGTCAGCTCGCCATTTAGAAAAGCCATTTTCACATCCATCTGATGTATCACCATTTTATGTATTGCTGCAAAAGCAATCAACATTCTGATGGTGGTCATCCGGGCTTCTGGAGCATACGTGTCAAAGTAGTCAATCCCCTGCTTCTGAGAAAACCCCTTGGCTACCAACCTAGCCTTGAACTTGTCAATAGTTTCGTCTGCTTTCATCTTCTTCTTGAAGATCCATTTGCATCCGATAGGTTTTGCTCCTTCAGGAAGATCAACTAACACCCAAGCGTTATTTGAGGTAATGGAATCAATTTCATTGTCAATCGGCTCCTTCCAGTAAACTGCGTCTCTGGTCTTCATCGCCTCATCATAGGTAAGCGTATCTGCTTCCACATGATAGGTGACAAAGTCACTTCCGAAGTCCTTCAGCCTCCTCATACGCTTAGCTGACGGCTCAGCTTGTTCTGGTTCAATCGTTGTTTCAACAACGTCTTCTTGGACCATATCTTCATTGAAGACTTCAGTTTCCTGTGCACCCTCATTGTTCTCCGGTACATCCGTAAGAACATTATTCTTGTGCCTAGTGTAATGCCCCAGTCCCAAAATACGTAGGACTAAGTACGTAGACATGCCAGCTGTACTTATGCGAAGAATACACCAATATATGGTAATCCCCGTTGTAACGCCCCAGTCCCAAAATACATAGGATTAGGAACATATACATGCCAGCCGTATAGTAAATATACGTAAGCTGTAAAATACAGTAGAACCATGACTAATCTCATCCACACAAATATAAGAATAAAAGATATCATATAATCTATGAATTGTCATTGGTACATGTAGTTGGGCGGAGACAAATCCACTACCAACAATAAAAAGAATACATGATAAAAGAATGATTTTTGGCGAGCGAAGTGAAGTCGATCAAAGTGCAATCATCCTCGAAGAAATAGTGACAATCATTGTCACAGCTAGAACACCTGCGAAAGACAAGAGCACACACCTGGCGAGATAACCAGGTCCTCAGAGGGACGTAACAAGATACAATCAACATGTCATATAAATACTGAATATATAATATGCCACAATCAAAAAAAGTGACAAGACACAATAAGGTAATCTAACCATACTAAAGTGAACATGCAGTTGAGAAACAATCCTTCGACGCATGAGCCCTGGCTGTAAATGGGATCGACATAGTCCCCATATAGGGTACCAGGGGCCTACGTCCGTAACGTCCGAAGATCGTCAGAGGGCATCATGTGCAAGGGGCTACGTCCATAACGCTCTGGAAAACGTTAGAGGGCACCTGGAGCCTGCATCTCCGGCGGAGCGCACAGGTAAGCAGGGAAGTACAAAGAAGCCCATACGTCATGTATTATTCTCCCCACCCAATGTACCCGTCAAGTCGCATCCACGACCATGTTCCTCTACTAACTGCTAAGTCTCCTAACACGCCTCTATTAGCAGTTAGCCCTAACGCATGCGCATGGGGGATCAACTCACACGCAAGAAACTCTACATGCTACTCATCTCACACATCCTCGTGGTACAACTGTGTCAAGTTATATGCGATATACTACAGACGGTAGTCCCTTAACTCTAGGTTCATGTGCAACCAAAGGATAGTAACAAAGTAAACTAATAATTACTAAGCATGTAGTAAATCAAGAACTGTAATAACTGGAAATAATGAACAGTGATATATAAATAAATGCAGACTGAATATAAACGGTATAATGGCAAGGTATCTTGCCTAGTGTGTCATCTGGTGTGGTACGGTGTTCCCTGACATGTCTCAATAGTCCAATAGCCATGGTCGGGTCCTAATTTCACGAGAACATAGGAGTGGAGATTAGTCATGATTAACTAAGATAATTTGAAAAGAATTTGTGGAAATAAATACATGTACTAATTTTTAGAAAATATTTTTATAATACTTTCACGTAAATACTTGAAAATATTTTATATATACAATTTGGAAAATATCTTTTTACAAAATATTAACATATACTTGAAAATATAATTTGGCAACTATCTTTTTGTTAGTAAAAGTACATTTAGGTAGATCAAAAAATTATTTTAGACAAAAACTCCAATCTTGTCAAAATAGAATTTTCTAGGTAGAAACCAAATTTATTAGTCCAAAAATATTTTAAATAAATATCTAAAAATCCAGGAAAATATTTTAGAGCTACAGAGTTGTCAACGTAAATTTGGTAAAAGTTAATTATCTATTCATTAATAAACCAGAATAACAATACTATTAATAATGATAATAGTAATGATAAAAATATACTTATAACAATATAAGTAATTACTCTAAATATCATACAGTAGTTAGAAAATATAAAGCCAATGACAATAATAACAATAATAATAATAATAATAATAATAATAATAATAATAATAATAATAATAATAAAAATAATAATAATAATAATAATAATAATAATAATAATAATAATATTAACTGTAATAGCTGGCTCCTGTTCTTTAAAAAGAAAGAAAAAAATGAAAGAAAAGAGAGAGAGAGAGAGAGAGACATGAGTAATCTTTTAGAGAAATCAGAGAGAGGAGGGGAAAAGTGAACGGAGGGGGACGGCGACTCACCGAGAGGTGCGGCGATCGATGCTGGAGGCTGCGCCTTGCCGGAGAGGGCGCGGCTCGGCGGAGGTTCCAGATCGGCGGAAGGCGGTGGTGTAAGGCAGCGGCTCCGGCCCGATGGTCGGCAGGAGGCAGCGGCGGCGCTGCCGAGTTCGCACGGCGGTTCAAGGAAGATCAGCGCCGGCAGATCCGAAGGAAAGGTGAGCGCGGAGCTCGGCCGCGTTCGACCGAGGTCGCGGAGGCCAGGGCGGAGCCGGGTCGGAAGGGGGCGGCCAGTTGAAAGGCGCCGCGACGCGGTGGAGGCATCGCACGGGAGCACGGAGAAAGCCAGGTTAGGGTTCTGGCTTTTGATTTGCTCTCTTTTTCGTGATGGTGATGAGTGTTCCGATGGTTGGCTGCGTTGGTGTTCCTGGGATTTGGCCGAAGACGGCGGGGCATGTGGAGTCGGGCTCGTCGGAGTTGGGTTGCTGCCTTGGCTGATGGTGGTGGTGCGTGGTGAAGACGATGATGGCTGTGGTGGTAATGTCGAAACGGGGTCGGGGAGGAACAGGCAGTGGTTGGAGGCCGGGATGATGGAGATGACAGCGGCGGGTAACGCCAGGAGAGGTGGCGTAGAGGCTGAGTTAGGTTTAGGATTGAGTCGTCGTGTCGGGAGTGTCCGACACGGTTGGGTGGACATCCGGGATTGTCGGACGGGACAAAATTTTTGTATTTGTAATGGGGAAAAATAGTAGATGGGCGGCACAGACACGATGCACAATCTATGGATGATAGAAATTTGTGGATGAGTACCTCTCCTTATATAGGAGGTGGAAATTTTCCAGTTGGATAGGGATTGGAAGGATTTAAATCCCCCATAGATAATATCATATTAAATTAAAATTTGATTTAAACTTTAATCGTTCAAATCCAAATCAAAGTTAGATAAAACCTTCACTCATTTAATTCAAATTCCAATGAAATTTTTTCTAATTTAAATTAGCATATTTAATCAAATATTAAAATCAACAAAATCTCAAGTATCATTTTCATAATTAAATAAATATGGAAATAATTAATTTTGAAAATCACGATAAATTCTTAAATATTAAATCATAAAATAGCTCTTATAAATAGCAAAATATTTTAAATATCAACTTTCAAATTTTTGCAAAATATTTGGAATACTTTTCATATAAACCATAATTTTTTGAATCACCACTTATTTTTAAACGACGAACAAAATAACTCTTTTTAGAAATAAAAATATTAAAAAAATTGTAGTAGAAATTTATGGGGTTTACATCCTACCCAACTTAAAAGAATTTTGCCCTCGAAATTTAGAAAAAATTAGGATAGGTAAGGTTGAAGAGTTAGAAAGAGTTTTGCCATAAGAATCCATGAATTAAATCATTGGACGAGAGAAGTAACGTTTGATGAAAAATTAAATGGTTAGAAGATGGCCAATGCATGACAAACTATCAAGGTTTGGAATCAAGCCATGCTACCATTATCCTATAGACGTGCAACTTATAAATAGGCAACAGTCACCTTTATCCCAAATTTTGATTGCTAGCTCATACTGTTGAGTGGGATACCATATGGTTAAATCTTCGAATCATTATTATCCACTTATCAATACTAAATCTTCAAAAATTTTGATTTCTTCTCAGAGCTGATATCCCTTAAAATTTATATTTTCATATACATATCTTCTTTTCCCTCTTTTAAGGAATACACTTATAAATCCATCCCATAATAGACTGCCATAAATCTAGAGTTTTTGAATTCGATAACTCTCTAATCTACTTCTTCTAAGTTATATTTATATAAATATTTCCTTACTAATTTTGTCGTCGTTTTGATTTATCGAAACATCACTCATCGTAAACTTCCTTTCCATAATTACATTAGAAACTTAATTTTTTTTTATGCATCCAAAAGTGTAAAGATCTTTCTTCAATAATTTGGTTATCCCTGGAAACTAATATCATCATAACACTATATTTTATCGGAGGCAAGTCCACATTGTCTCTGTCAAGAATTTGCATTCATCAATTTAATCTAAATTTAGTTCTTAAACCACCAAAACTTTAAAAATTCTTCACTCAATATTTTGTTACCTCGAAACAAATTTTGAAAATTGAGAAGTCTATTTACCTTTGAACACAATATAACATTTCTCACTTCATCTATTTGGATTTATCGCACATTTTCATTTATGTCCCTACTACACCTTGTAGTCTCGTAATTATCTTAACCAACTGGGTTATTTATCCTTGCTGTGGGGTTCTCTAATCTACCTCTACTAACCCAAGATTGTCATGATCAAATTTTATTTCGCATAAGGAAATCATACAAGGAACAAGGTTGCATAAACAATGGAGAAATCATAGTGAAATATGAGTAAGCAATTTAATTGGAAGGAAGAAAAGTAAGTGTTGCTAATATTGCGTAAAGAGTAAAAGGTGTTATGGGTCTAAGTAAATCAAGGTAATACAAGAAAATAAAATGACAAGGGTTAAGCAGTCAAGAGAAACACAAGGGTAAGCATTTAACGGATTTAGTAGATCGCAATCGGGCCAAAAATTTGAGTCGAGATTGAGTCCAAGTATATAGTCAAAAGTATATCGGTACCATGGTATAGGTTATAGTTAGTCTTTATGACCCGAAAGTTGTACCATAAAAATAGAGTACAAGGGGACGTGTTTTAGTGGGACATGATATGCCTACATGAAGGTGAGCTTGTCTAGGTCTTGCATGTAAAATTTGTGGGAAGGACAAGTCTAGTGTTGTGCTCAAAATATCAAAGTCACGATAGGGAACGCCAAATGATCAAAAATAGAACGTGGGTTTTCATAAGGTACTAATTAATGCACAAAAATAAAAGGTTAAAGCACGAAATAAAGATAATTTATGGAATCTCGTAGATCGAGATAAAAATAAGTTAGAGACACAGTTTCTAGAGAGAAGATAGTCTCTTAGATAAGGGTATGGTCAAGGGGACGTTTCTAATCATTTCTAAATTTCAAACAATTAGGTGGTCACAATAAAGATCTAGATTGAGGGAAGGTCGAGTAAGTCAAGATAAAGATGTAGTTATATAGTTTGGTCGATGACTAACTATGCTTGTGTATATGCCATATCATAAGCATAGGTGGTATGGCAATCTAATGTGGAATACTTCTATCTCACTAGGGTGACCTTACTTGTTTCTTGGTCCTTCACCAATATATGATCTAATCTAGAAAAGTTAAGTTCCTCAAAAGTTTTTCAATAAAATTTCCAAGATACTCCGCCAAAATTCTAATTATCTTAGACTGTCAACTTTAATCAAAAAATTTAAATCTCTAGTCAATCTCGAAACAACCCTTGTATATCATAAATCGAATAATTATTATCATTTTTTTCTCCAAATCTTAAAATCAACATTTAATAAGTTTATCAGCCGAATTTCATACTACAAAATGGAACATTTAAATAACTCTCGAATTTAATTATATATCCTTCAAATGCGTATATCTAGCTTCCAATAAGTCACAACTACTCTTCAAAAGTAATTCTTCTTCATTTTTTTCCAAAATTTAAATATCCATAATCAAGGTTTTAAACTCAAAATCTAAATAACTTTATAAATCATAGATCATATGACGTAATTGAATTCAAAAACATTTTACCAAATTTATCAATCATCCTCAAATTTTAGTCAATCGTAAATTATACTTCCACATTTAAAATTTTATGATCCTTTTCAAATCAAATTTATATCCCTCCAAAAGATGTATAGTTATAACTCAATATATCATAAATTTTCAAAGACCTTCAAAAATCAAAACGCAAAATCAAATTAATTTGTTTCCTCGACCTAGCTATCCTCTTGTGTATACCACC
The DNA here is from genome assembly GCA_029216955.1 of Iris pallida. NCBI lineage: Eukaryota > Viridiplantae > Streptophyta > Magnoliopsida > Asparagales > Iridaceae > Iris > Iris pallida. Next base: position 15,172,903 of record JANAVB010007596.1, read on the forward strand.
TTGTGATATCAAAATAAAATTTCAATCATCCTTTGAAAGTGGTAATATACTACTACCAACTTGGAATTAACTAATCCTTAAGATCATATTTCTAGGAAAACGAATACCTCTATAACTTAAATAAAATCTCCATGCATATTAATTGTCAATATAACCTTCTAGCCATGTATTTGACCTATGAGCATATACTAGTGTAGTCATCTTTCTAACTGTCACTAGGCACGAAAAATAAGAATTTACGATAGAAAGAGTTCAAGCAGGATGCAAATCATGGAGGTCGAACGAGGGTTCAAAATTTGAAGTCAAGAAAGGATGTCAAGTAAGTAGATGAGCTTCTAGACTCTAATCCTATATTGCAGTCCCGCTCGGTACACTCATGTAACCGAAACGGTAAACTCGACCTGCATGGGCCACCACAAAAACATGTAACACCCCAGTCCCAAAATACATAGTATTAGGAACATAGACATGCCAGCCGTATAGTAAATATACGTAAGCTGTAAAATGCAGTAGAACCATGACTAATCTCATCCACACAAATATACGAATAAAAGATATCATATAATCTATGAATTGTCATTGGTACATGTAGTTGGGCGGAGACAAATCTACTACCAACAATGAAAAGAATACATGATAAAAGAATAATTTTTGGCGAGCGAAGCGAAGACGATCAAAGTGCAATCATCCTCTAAAAAATAGTGACAATCATGGCCACAGCTAGAACACCTGCGAAAGACAAGAGAACACACCTGGAGAGATAACCAGGTCCTCGGAGGGACGTAATAAGATACAATAAACATGCCATATAAATACTGAATATATAATATGCCACAATCAAAGAAAGTGATAAGACACAAAAAGGTAATCTAACCATACTAAAGTGAACATGCAGTTGAGAAACAATCCTTCGACGCATGAGCCCTGGCTGTAAATGGGATCGGCATAGTCCCCATATAGGGCACCAGGGGCCTACGTCCGTAACGTTTTGAAGATCGTCAGAGGGCATCATGTGCAAGGGGCTACGTCCATAACGCTCTGGAAAACGTCAGAGGGCACCTGGAGCCTGCATCTCCGGCGGAGCGCACAGGTAAGCAGGGAAGTGCAAAGAAGCCCATACGTCAGGTATTGTTCTCCCCACCCAATGTATCTATCAAGTCGCATCCACGACCATGTACCTCTACTAACTGCTAAGTCTCCTAACATGCCTCTATTAGCAGTTAGCCCTAACGCATGCGCATGGGGGATCAGCCCACACGCAAGAACCTCTATATGCTACTCATCTCACACATTCTCGTGGTACAATTGTGTCAAGGCATATGCGATACACTACAGTCGGTAGTCCCTTAACTCTAGGTTCATGTGCAACCAAAGGATAGTAACAAAGTAAACTAATAATCACTAAGCATGTAGTAAATCAAGAACTGTAATAACTGGAAATTATGAATAGTAATATATAAATAAATGCAGACTGAATATAAACGGTATAATGGCAAGGTATCTTGCCTGGTGTGTCGCCTGGTGTGGTGCGGTGTTCCCTGACATGTCACAATAGTCCAATAGCCATGGTCGGGTCCGAATTTCACGAGAACATAGGAGTGGAGATTAGTCATAATTAACTAAGATAATTTGAAAAGAATTTGTGGAAATAAATACATGTACTGATTTTTAGAAAATATTTTTATAATACTTTCACGTAAATACTTGAAAATATTTTATATATACAATTTGGAAAATATCTTTTTATTAGTCAAAATATTAACATATACTTGAAAATATAATTTGGCAACTATCTTTTTGTTAGTAAAAGTACTTTTAGGTAGATCAAAAATTTATTTTAGGCAAAAACTCTAATCTTGTAAAAATAGGATTTTCTAGGTAGAAACTAAATTTTATTAGTCCAAAAATATTTTAAATAAATATCTAAAAATCCAGGAAAATATTTTAGAGCTACAGAGTTGTCAAAGTAAATTTAATTATCTATTCATTAATAAACCAGAATAACAATACTATTAATAATGATAATAGTAATGATAAAAAGATACTTATAACAATATAAGTAATTACTCTAAATATCATACAGTAGTTAGAAAATATAAAGCCAATGATAATAATAATAATAATAATAGCTAGCTCCTGTTCTTTAAAAAGAAAGAAAAAATGAAAGGAAAGAGAGAGAGAGAGAGATGATAATCTTTTAGAGAAATCAGAGAGAGGAGGGGAGAAGTGAACGGAGGGGGACGACAACTCACCGAGAGGGGTGGCGATCGATACTGGAGGCTGCGCCTTGCCGGAGAGGGTGCGGCTCGGCGGAGGTCCCAGATCGACAGAAGGCGGTGGTGTAAGGCAGCGGCTCCGGCCCGATGGTCGGCAGGAGGTAGCGCCGGTGCTGCCGAGTTCGCATGGCGGTTCAGGGAAGATCAGCGCCGGCGGATCCGAAGGAAAGGTAAGCACGGAGCTCGGCCGCGCTCAATCGTGGTCGCGGAGGCCAGGGCGGAGCCGGGTCGGAAGGGGGCGGCCAGTTGAAAGGTGTCGCGGCACGGTGGAGGCGTCGCACGGGAGCACGGAGAAAGTCAGGTTAGGGTTCTGGCTTTTGATTTGCTCTCTTTTTCGTGATGGTGATGAGTGTTCCGGTGGTTGGCCGGGTTGGTGTTCCTGGGATTTGGCCGAAGACGGCGGGGCATGTGGAGTCGGGCTCGTCGGAGTTGTGTTGCTGCCTTGGCTGATGGTGGTGGTGCGTGGTGAAGACGATGATGGTTGTGGTGGTAATGTCGAAACGGGGTCGGGAAGAAACAAGCAGTGGTTGGAGGCCAGAATGATGGAGGTGACAGCGGCGGGTAATGCCAGGAGAGGTGGCGTGGAGGCTGAGTTAGGTTTAGGATTGAGTCGTCGTGTCGGGAGTGTCCGACACGGTTGGGTGGACGTCCGGGATTGTCGGACGGGACAAAATTTTTGTATTTGTAATGGGGAAAAATAGTAGATGGGCGGCACAGACACGATGCACAATCTGTGGATGATATAAATTTATGGATGAGTACCTCTCCTTATATAGGAGGTAGAAATTCCCAGTTGGATAGAGATTAGGAGGATTTAAATCCCCTATAGATAATATCATATTAAATTAAAATTTGATTTAAACTTTAATCGTTCAAATCCAAATCAAAGTTAGATAAAACCTTCACTCATTTAATTCAAATTCCAATAAAATCTTTTCTAATTTAAATTAGCATATTTAATCAAATATTAAAATCAACAAAATCTCAAGTATCATTTTCATAATTAAATAAATATGGAAATAATTAATTTTAAAAATCACGATAAATACTTAAATATTAAATCATAAAATAGCTCTTATAAATAGCAAAATATTTTAAATATCAACTTTCAAATTTTTGCAAAATATTTGGAATACTTTTCATATAAACCATAATTTTTTAAATCACCACTTATTTTTAAACGACGAACAAAATAACTCTTTTTAGAAATAAAAATATTAAAAAAATCGTAGTAGAAATTTATGGGGTTTACACCCGTATTGGTACATAAGCTGTAATAATGATACATGATAAGCCATAATAATTTAACTAAATCTCATCCACAGCTCAACACAGAGAATATAATAAAGTCCACTAAATAAGATAAATGATGATGTCAAAATATAGCTTGGTGGACATTCCCACTCCAAACAGCTATGAAAAAATAGTCTCAACTAAATGGTGTCCAACCTCCTCAAACAGCAAGAAAGATGATAAAAGATGTCCAATACATATTCTCAGATAATAAAGAATAAAAACTAAGTATGAGCAGGAGATGCCTCGTCACCGATGTATGATGGATCCAATGCTGCATCGTACTCCTCGGGATAGTCCTTCTCGTCTAATCCTGGAGAGATCACCAGGTCCTCAGAGAGACGTAACAAAATACAGAAAAACATGCTACAATAACTGAAATATAAACAACAACCTGGCTACCTAACCATTTATGTGAAAATGCAATTTGAAGACAACGTTCCACACAGGGGCCTTCCGAAGCTAGAAACAAGGCGCGCTAGTATTTCAACCGAGACACTAGTGGCATCTAGAGAAAAGTAAATAAGTGCACGACACACTAGCTCTCGGGTGAGTCACTAACGGCAGCTAGAGAAAAATAAATGCATGGCCCATTAGCATTCGACTGAGTCACTAAGGACATCTAGAGGAAAGTAAACGAGTGAAAGCCCCTACGCCTAATAGTTGTCTCCTCCCATCCCATGCACTACATATGTTGTATCCACATCACGATTTCCTAATAACTGCTAAGTCTTCAAGGCAACCATAACTATTTAGCAGTTATTGCCTATCGCACGCATGTGTGCACCGATGACCAGTCGATACATACGTCCGAGATCTATATGAGACTCGTGACTTGTGATACACAAGTGTCAGGGCCAATGAAGCATAGAATTCTTCATACACATGAGGTCGTCTCTTAACTCTAGGTCGATATGCATAAAGAAAAAGAAACGAAAAGAATGACTAATATAGTCGCTTGCACCCAAGTGGGACTTAGACGCACAGTTTAAAAAAATGAATAAAAATAAATAAGTAAAAATACTGAAATAAATATGCATAATCAGAAATCATAGCAAGGTATACTTGCCTGGTGGTTCGAAGGAAGGTGTTTTGACGACGTCCAGTAGAAGAAACCGGCAAGTGAGAAGAAGCTACAAGAGTGGAACTCCCGCAAACGTTCTCGAATGCTGAAACAAACATCAAAAACATTCTCGGTGTAAAAGATATACCTAGAAAATGCCTGTCCAAAAGTCAAATTCCGGAACAGGGGCAAAATCGTAACTTCGGGTCAAAATAATTTTCGCCGTTGGACCCGCTTTGCACCGAAACGCATGCAAGAACCTACGATCTCTAAAGTCGTCAAACTATATGTCTACGGATCCGGTCTGAGGAGACGAACCCAATAGTATGTCCAATTTTGGATTCCGATGAGCCGTGTACAAAATCGCCCGTTGGATCGGATCACGGGTCCGCCAATTTTGGCGTTCCGATCAACCTTCTCAGAATTGGACCAAACTTGGCATGCAGGACCAGAATTTTGATTCAGACCTCTTGGCGCAAGTTTTGTCTCAATTTGACAAACGTGCACAAAGTTATGGTCAAGTTTACAAAGCATCGATACGGGGGTATCTTGACGGATACGCACTGATTTCGTCGCGCACACGCAACGAAATCGAGCCCCGTTAATTCCCACACGTTGGCAACATCAATACGCGCCTTTCGAATCATATAGTATGCGACCACGTTGCCCGGTTTGTCGGAACGCACGTCGTATCGGTTGGTTTTAAGGATTTTTAAAAATAGTAGTTATAGGTTTTTCGTAAACTTTACAATTTGATATCCCTTAGCCCACTTAATGAAACTGAGAACTAAAAAAAGGAATTTGAAGCCCTATATGTTGTTAACAAAAAGTTTTCAGATGGGTTTTAGAATCTGTTCTTGGATTGGCGAGTTCTCACCTTCCAAAGTGGGGTGTTCAAGTACGAAATCTGCTCGGTTTTCGACTAATCGAACGTCAGTTTTGGCTTCGATTTCTGGGACAATATAAATCGTCTAAAATCAAAGCGTTTGAAGAGACTTATAGCCGTATAGTTTGTCTTCGTACCTGAGAAGATGGAACGCGAAATGGTGGAGCGTGCGTCGTGGGAGTTGGGTGCGAAGTTGGGGTCGGGCAGCGGCTGCTGTCGCTGGCGGTCGTCACTTGCTGGCGACGGTTCTCGTGGCTTCGCAGGGTGGTGGCGGTGGTCCAGGAAGTTCGCCTGGGATACGCGCAAGCGTGCGTGGGGCAGGCGGTTGTGGCGAGCCTTCCAGAAATTTGAAGTCGATGAGAGAGGGTTGGGGTGGAGTCTCTCGGTCGATTATATAGCCATATATTTACGCAAATTTATTTCAATCAATTCGAATTGAATTATTCCAAGATTCAGTATAATCCTGTAAAGAATCATACTAGGATTGCATAAAAAAATTTGAAAAGATTTTGTGTTGATTTGAAGAAGTTCAAACTTTCGGATTTTTCTATCGAGCAAAGCTCGCGTGGCTCGGGCTGAGAAGGAAGGCACTGTTCATAATTATTTTATATATATTTTTTTAAAAGCTTATACATATATATCTTTATATATATATATATATATATATATATATATATATATATATATATATATATATATATATATATATATATATTTATATATATATATATATATATATATATATATATATATATATGTATATATATATATATATGTATATATCTAAAAAAAATATATATATATATATATATATATATATATATATATATATATATATATATATATATACAATTTTTTTTAGATATGTATATATCTAAATATACACGAATAAATCTAAAAAAATTCCTAATATTATCTATCCATATATTTAGTCTATTTAAATATAGGTACATATGCATATAAATTCAATTGGCCATAAAATCAAATAATGATAATATCTAATAATAATTATGATTATTAAATCACAAAATCACTTTAATAATAATAAAATAATAAAAATACCAAGTTTTAGTGAACTTATACTACACCCTTTATTCGAGTCCCGAAAATTGTATAAATATTGACAAACACCTATTTAATAATAAAATACAAATATTTGTACAACAATAAAATAATAAAATATACATCAAGTTCTAAAATAGTTTAAGTAATATTTGTACATACATAAAATACGCCTACATGGCCATCTTTGGTCAACTACCGGCCTACATGGGCTTGGTATTGGTTTGGGTCCAATTCGGGCTGATTTGGTCTAACCGGGTCATCGAAAAATCAATATATTAAATAATAACTAATTAAATAATTTAAATGAGTCATTTCACAACTTGGCCTGGTTTTCCTAGTTCGAACATCACTATGGCTAGACCTCCCCTAGTATAACTAATACACTAGTCATGACACTCTGCTACATCTTCTGTGCCACAAATCCTAGCCGTCTTGTGCTCCAAAACTCAACAATGGCTAAGGTCATATTTAAATAAAAATTAATTTAAAACTACTCATAAATTACATAAAATCATATTTAAGGCAATTAAATAATAAAAAATTTCTAAAAATTCATGGGTTTTACACCTTGCAAATTTGTCTTAAAAATATTCTGCGTCGCGAGATTCAATGATATGATTTGACTCAATATCAAGAAATCTCCGAGCATCACTCTTCTCGGCATACCCCAAGAAGATCGTCTTAGTAGTCCTTGTCCAAAGCTTCTGAATCTTCAGATCTGGAAGCTTGACATATGCCAGACACCCCCACACTCGAATGATATTCAAGTTAGGTCTGACCTTGAACCAGAGTTCATGAGGTGTAACGTCTGAAGTTGCATGAGGCACTCTATTTAAAATAAAAGTGGCCGTCAATGCAGCTTCTCCCCAGTAGCACTTAGGAAGACCTGCAGTCAACAGCATTGAGTTAATCATTTCTGTTAACATTCTGTTCTTTCTCTCTGCTACTCTGTTTGATTGAGGAGAGTACGGAGCCGTAGTCTCATTCACAATTCCATGTTCTTTGCAGAACGATGCAAATTTATGAGACCTGTCACTACACCAAAATGCATGTATTGTAACGGTCTAAACGTGTTACAAAAATTAATTCTAACGGGTAAATTCCGTGAGTATATAGACGTGGGTAATAATACTAACTGCTTTTCTAACGGATCGGGTCCGTTAGTATGTCAACTATTCTAACGGCTATAGGGTGTTAGTGATTATTTTTCTAACAGGCTTATAGCAGTATATAGAATTGAATACTAACGGGTTGTGACCATTAGTATATTTTAAAAAATGGGAAAAATAAATAAATTTAGGATTCAATACTAACGGAAATGGGACGTTAGTAATACCTAAAAATGGAGAAAAAAATTAATTTTAGAATACTAATTAATAGATCACTGATAGAGATGTATATAACATGTCAAAGATAATTGTACAATACACAAGAAGTTTTGTGGTAGACCAAAAAGGATGAATTGCATCCTAATATGAGACAATTATAGACTTTACCTGTGTTAACAAAAAATACATTGATACATTTCTCACATATATAATGATTGAATACATGTATCCTTTGTACAATCAAAAAAATAAAGCTCGATCAATATATTTCAGTGCATAGCTACCCCAAACTACTGTAAACATAAGCACAAACATAGAAAGTTGTCTACAAAACGCATTTTAGCCAAAAGTATCCACATATAGAAGCCTACTAACTACTCATCACACAAGTGAAGCCCGCTCTCGACCGCCTCTTCTATCCAACAAACGAAGAACCTAACATGATGAAATGGTGTGGTTACTTGTTCGACCTTAAGGCTGCATAATCAAGGGCAAATTGCACATCTGAAACAACAAAAATGAAATAGAACTGAGATCAAATAAGATCCCAGGAAGATTATATGTTAAGGACTGAGATCAAATAAGATCCCAGGAGAGACGATAGATATTATCTAAGAAACAATCAGAGGGTAGTCATGTTGGGAAAGGAATTACCTTATTAATTAGATCAACAGCGAGAACAGATCCATACTTTTTACCTAAATCAAAGAAGTGGCGTTCAGCTACTTTAGGCTGCAAAAGACCAAACCAGCATATAATTAGGCCAGTCTGCTTTAAAAATAAGCTAAACTAGTACAATATAGATATACATGGCACAGTGGGAAGGTAATAGGAAATGTATTCTGAGACTAGAGAGCATGAAGCTCAAAAGGTCTTACCCCGTCTTCAGGTCTGACAATCTGAAAACCTGGTTTATAGGTCAAATCAATAATCTGCTCCCATAATAGTGGTATAGATCCTCGAACCTTCAAGAAGTAAAGTCAAATCATAATCTATAAGACTGTATATTTAGGGAATCACTTATAGTACAGAGTTGAAAACAATACTTAAAAGTAAAACATTGAACATTGCTGGACTATATAAAACAATAGGCATAAGAAGCATTCAATAATAATCTAACATGAGTAATGCTAAAGTAGACACTGATAGTTTATTATTCATTAGTTCATTGAACTAACACAACTTATCTGAAGAAGAAATATTAACCAAAATAAAAATTGCCAATAAATAGAGCTTATATACTATCATGTCCTTTCAGTCTTAGATGATCAAGAACAAATCCAGTAGGAATTATTGTTTTAACTTTGCATTCTTACTCATTCTCAACATAAAGGTAATTTATAAGTAAAGTCAATTGAAAACAAATCACTAAGTATACTTGTATTACATTTAATTTTCAACGCGACTCCTAGAGTACATTGTTCAATTTTCTCAATCAGTAAAAAGAAATTTAAAGTTTTAATTTAAAGTTAGTATAGCCCAAAGTGGAAATATTGGAATCAATCACTAAAGTAAGTCTTACATAGCTAATCAGAGATTGCCACAAAAAATTAGAATACCAGGTGAAGGTAACTTGTAAACATATCAAATGAAAGAAGCAACAGGTGTCCTCATCATCACTCTTCTGTTGCAATATTGATTTATCATGTCGATTGATACCTACGATATCCATCTTATACTCTCATCTGAATATGGCATAGGAATAAGTTGCAGAAATATTTTAGATAATTGCTATTCAGTATCTGTGATTCTGCTCGGCAAATTGCCTCCAAAACCCGATAATACAGTTTCCGAGCTTCTGATTTTCTATGCTCCGACCACATGCTATCCATGTTCACATTTTGAAGACTTCCAGAAATACATCGTTCGGGAAATGAATCACTAGGGAAAATTGCCTCCAATATTACATTGGCCCTACGTGCAATGTTATTTGTTACATCCCTTTCACATGATGAAAAGAAGTGCAGAAGGTCTGCTGAAGGTTTTGAAGGGAGTGGAGAAATTAGAGTCCGAAGCCACTTTATAGTTGTCATGGCAGAGCTCACTGGTGTATTATCAACTTTCTTAGATCTACCAACAATATTGCCATTTACAGGCAAAGCATGAGAGGTACATGGATTTAAAATTGTCTTTACTGGTGAAGCTATTGCATCAAACTTCTAACCCATATAAGATAGGAAAGATAAATAAGTACATATGAAACAAACAGGTACAGTTAGTAAGCAATACATGAACAACACAACCATACCTTTGTACTGCTCAAGTTAATGATGCAGGCTCCAGATGAGATTGCAGAACCAAGTAAGTGGTCCTCATCATTTATGAATATACGTTCATCCGGTTCACCTTTAATGTTAATTGTATCATCATAATCTTTTTCCAGAATAAGTATATCAGCTTCCAATGCCTTTTCCTCAAATAGATCCTCAAAGTATGTTAAACCATCTGCTAGAATGGTAATTAGTAAACAAAAACCAATGAATTCTGAAATACATTAAAGTGACACGAGAAGAACTACAACAAATTTAAACCTGTGCTAATGTGGTCCAAGTTCTCGACTTTGCAATCCGAAGCATTGCAAGGTTTCTTCTTCAAAATATCAACTATCAGATTATTAACATTCTCCACTGTTATTCTCAAATCATCTTCTGAAGTATTATTATTCTGACACAAAGAAGCAAGAAGCTCTACACCTTTGTCGGACTTTTTCACTGAACGATTGAGAAAGATAACACCCCTCAGATAAAGAGCCTTAATGGCCAAAAAGAAGAAAAATCCAAGTTAGGGAAATATAAGGCTCGGTTTGAACTATTACCAAATAGAGAAGAATCCTCGATAAAGAATTTTCTTAAGCGTTTAGGGACATGGAGAATTAGTATGGCCTGTAACATGTTCAGTACACAAACAAAGACTTATTATTAAAAATTTAGGGATGTGACATTATAACAGTAATAAAAGAACATGCTTTGTATATAATATTGAGTGATAAAGGTCAAATATTAGAAATGGAAGCACTAACCAGTGTAGACACTAATCCATTTATACAAGTCACCATATCCATAAAGCGGCTAAATGCATGGACACACAGAGCCAAGAACAACAACCACCCAAAATGGTGGTACTCTGAATGATAACCTGTACCACTAGAACTGGAAGAATTTTGACCAGGATCACTCAACAAAAACAACTGCTTATAAGCTCGCCTGTAGAACCTGGTGGAACATATTACCATGGTCATAAGTAATGGTGTCCAGGACTGCACCTTCACAATCGAAAGAAGAGAACAAAAACAACTACAAGTAAAAGAAGGAAGAACTGCAGTCCATAGTATCTAGAGATTATATTTGAAACAGTAAACAGATAAAGCTAGACATTTAAAGCACTATTTTTGCAAATAACCTCTAGCCTAGTGGTTAAGAGAGATGCATGCGGCCCGAGTGGTCAGGAGTTCGAATCACAGTGGGAGCGATTCCAGAAATAATTTACCTGGTTCCAAAAAAAAAAGATAAAGCTAGACAACAAGCAAGAGTAGTAAGCTGACGCAAACAGACCTTTCATAACTAGGTAACTTTCATAGCGAAACCAACAATAGCATAGCATATACATGAATAAGAAGATATTTGGTAGTAATAGGGCATAGATATAGGTATGAGACTACAACCTATAAGCCCTATGCAAGAACCGCATAACAGAAATTCGACCTCGTGTCATGGTATCCATGATGTGAATAAATTCAAGGGTGCAGCTACTCAATATAAATCCATTAACCAAGTCACAAACAATCTACGGTACTTGCTAAACAAGCTAAAACCCAAACAGCTACTTAATCTTCAAGAGGGCATGGATGAGGTGGTTGTCTTTATTCCTAAAACCTATTCTCTATATGAAAAGAAGTCCAAGAAACTAGTCAAGTAATCTACTTTAATATAGTCGAGTAATCTACAACAAAAACAACACCAAAGCCTCTATCCAAAAAATTTGGGATCGACTATTTTAATCATCTTCTTCCATTCGGATCTATTAAGGGCCATGTCCTTATGTAATGCTAACAAAACCCATGTGTCCTCTCTAATGCTAATAAAATTCATATCATTCTTTAATACTTCAAACCATGGCTAGTACTGTATTATCGAGTTTTGGAGGCAATTTGCCGAGCAGAATCACAGCAACTGTATTTATCTATTTTACATAAGAAGACGATTCGTATTCCTATCTCAACCGCAAAAGGAACCCGTGACTCTCTTGATATGGAAATAAGGCAGATTTGCATGTTGTCGGTGGGTTCGCACCATTAATCGAGGAAATTACACAGCTTGCTGGGCACATCATGAGTTGAATGATGGGAAAGAAACGCGGAAATCTTTCCCCAAACCGGAGAGTACCTGCGAGAGGACCGAGCAATACAACGCACGAACCCAAAAACAACCACACAAAACAATCCACGCAGACACAGAGAATTTTTGACATGGAAAACCCTTGCGGGAAAAACCACGGGACGATCGGAGTCCAACCCTGAGAAGCCTCCACTAATGGAATAGAAGAATTACACCCTCTACAAACTCCTCCCGATCCAAATCGGATCCCCACAACACTCAGAAGTAAGAACAATGATTACAAGGCTACGAAGAACGAGAACGACGAGTAGAGATTACCCGAAACACGATCTCCTTCGAAACGACCTTCAATCCTCCGTCTTCTCTTCCGAAGTTGTAATGGCACTCTTGCCTCCTTCCTCTCTCTTCTTGTGTGTTACTTGCGATAATGAATTAGGGTTGAGAAAACTCAACTTAACTCTCTAATTCTGCAACCAACCTGGACCGTTGGATTAGATCCAGTGGTGAAAAGTCACCAAAAATCCGCTTCAGCCCCCGACGACACAGAGTTCGGCCAGAACTCTGTGTCGAGCAAACAGCACCTAACGTCAACATTCTGGAACAGCCAGACCGAGTTCGGCCAGAACTCGGCCTGGGACCGAGTTCGGGCCGAACTCGGCAGACCCAGTCCAGAATCTCCCTTAGGAGCAGCAGCAGCAGTAGCAACTCCGCGTCGCCTACTTTTTGAGCTTCTTCGACACATGAATGGCGCTCGTCGCACTCCGGGGTCTTCTCCACATAGGTTGGGAACCCCACCCACTCCAAAAAATCTCCCCCTTCACAACTATAGGGAGGATGTCGTCATCCCGACGACCTGCCTGCAGTACTCAAACTTCCCCCTTGGTAGAATCTTCGTGAACATATCAGCTCCGTTGTCATCGGTATGAACCTTTTCAAGCTCCGCGTCCTTCTTCTCAACCACATCCCGTTTCCAATGATACCGAGTCTCGATGTGTTTGGACCGGCTATGAAACGTCTGATTCTTCACAAGGTGAATAGCACTCTGACTGTCGCAAAGCAAAGTATATTGTTCTTGCTTCAGTCCCATTTCCTGCAGCAGCTTCTTCATCCACAACAACTCCTTGCAAGCCTCTGTCGCCGTAATGTACTCTGCCTCTGTCGTCGACAGGGCAACACACTTCTGCAACCGCGACTGCCACGATACCGCTCCTCCCGCAAACATCATTACGTAGGCCGAAGTCGATCGCCTCGTGTCTACATCTCCTGCCATATCAGCGTCGGTATACCCAACCAGCTTCGGCTCGTCACCACCAAAGGAAAGTCTCCAACCAGCAATGCCCTGAAGATATCATAGAATCTACTTGACCGCACTCCAATGTACCCTTCCAGGATTTGAAAGATACCTGCTAACCGTACCAACTGCATGAGCAATATCTGGCCTCGTACACACCATGGCATACATAAGGCTTCCCACAGCTGAGGTATATGGAACCCGCTCTATATCTTCCTTTTCGTCCTCGGTAGATGGACACTGCTCCTCAGTGAGCTTAAAGTGAGCCGCAAGAGGGGAACTCACTTTCTTCGACCCGTCCATCCCGAAACGCTGAAGTACCCGGTGAATGTACTTCATTTGGGACAAGTGTAGCAGCTTAGACTCTCTCTCTCGGCTGATCTCCATCCCAAGAATAGTCTTCGCTGTGCCCAAATCTTTTATAGAGAAGGCCGCGCCCAGCTGGCGCTTCAACTCCGCTATCCTAGTGGTATTCCGACCCACTAATAGCATATCATCAACATAGAGCAACAAAATGATGAAATCATCCTCGACAAAATACCTCACAAATGCACAATGGTCCGACGTCGTCCGTGCATAACCATGCTCCCCCATAAACGACTCGAACTTCCTGTACCACTGCCTCGGAGCCTGCTTCAGACCATACAAGCTCTTTCTCAACCGGCAGACCAAATGTGACTTGCCTTTCTCACAGAATCCCTCTGGCTGCTCCATGTACAACTCCTCCTCAAGATCACCGTGGAGGAATGCCGTCTTCACGTCCATCTGCTCGACCTCTAAGTTGAGACTGGCTGCTAATGCTAGCACCACCCGAATAGACGACAGGCGAAAAGATCTCATCATAATCCATGCCTTTTCGCTGACCGTAGCCTTTGACTACCAGCCTCGCTTTGTATCGAGGGCGAGTAGCATCATCCGTCTGCTTCACTCTGAACACCCATCGATTCTTCAAAGCCTTCTTGTCCTTTGGCAACCGCACCAGATCATAAGTGGAATTGGTGTGCAAGGAACTCATCTCCTCCTGCATAGCCTCCATCCACTCCTGCCTATGTTCGTCTTCCGTAGCCTCTGCAAAACTTTCGGGCTCTCCCCCGTCAGTCAATAGCACATACTCACCTGGTGAGTATCTCGTAGATGGTCGACGATCCCTGTCACTCCTCCTCAAAGGAACCACTGGTGCTGGCTGTATACCGACAGCCTCCTCCCCTTCAGGAACTACCTCTCCGGCATGCTCATCCTCCTGAGGGACACCCTGACCACCATCAGCAGGCTGATGATCAAGGTTGGAAGCAACTCCAAGTACCGGCTCCCCCATAACTGGATCCTCTGCGATGTCCTCTGAAAACTGCTCAAAGCGAAATGACTCTAACTCAGGCAATTCCTCAGCCTCAGAAGGCGTCTCGGAATCCTGAGTGTTGATCATGGTCTGATCCTCGACGAACACCACGTCCCTGCTTCTATAGAGCTTTCCTTCCACTGGGTCGTAGAGTCTATAGCCAAACTCATCCCGACCGTAGCCGACAAAGACGCATCGCCTCGTCTTCGGCTCAAGTTTGGTCCTCTCGTCCTTCGGTACATGCACGAAGGCTTTACAACCAAACGCCCGCAGGTGATTGTATGACGGCTCTTTGCCGTACCATACTTTATCAGGCACATCACCCTGCAATGGAGCACTAGGAGACAAATTAATAACATAAGTAGCTATGAGAAGAGCCTCACCCCAATAACTGCCCGGCAAGTTTGCTTCTGACAGCAAACACCGCACCCTCTCCATCAGTGTCCTGTTCATGCGTTCCGCTACACCATTGAGCTGAGGTGTCTTTGGCGGAGTCTTCTGGTGTCGTATCCCCTGCTCTCTGCAATATGCATCAAAGGGACCGATGTATTCGCCGCCATTGTCGGATCGAACACACAACAACTTCTTGCCCGTCTCCCTTTCAACAGAGGTCTGAAACTCCTTGAAAGTGGGCAGCACCTGATCCTTGGTCTTTAAGGCATAGACCCAAACCTTCCTGGAACAGTCATCAATAAAGGTTACGAAGTAAGAAGCACCACCAAGAGATTTTACCTACATAGGACCGCAGACATCCGAGTGAATCAACTCGAGCAACGCCGGCTTCCTTGAACTTGGGTGACTTTGGAAAGACACCCTATTTTGCTTCCCAGCTAAACAGTGCGTGCACTTCTCCAACTTTGTAGACTTGAGTCCCGGAATCACCTTCCTGTTCACCAAGTAGATCATCCCCTTCTCGCTGATATGGCCGAGCCGCCTGTGCCACAACTCGGTAGACGTATCACTGACTGCGTTCACCTCCTGTGCCCCCTCTACGCTCCCCTCCATATAGTAGAGATCGGACTTCTTGCTTCCTCTGGCAATCACCATCGAACCCCTAGAAAGCTTCCACTGACTGTTCCCGAAGAGACTGAAGAATCCCTCGTCATCCAACCTTCCAACCGACACCAGGTTGAAACGGATATCAGGGACATGACGAACATCCTTGAGAACAAGAACCGCACCCGTCTTCGTTCTCAAATGCACATCTCCAACGGCAACCGCCTTCGACACATCTCCATTGCCCATCTTCAACACTCCACAGTCGCCTGTTGTGTAAGTGGCAAATAGTGCCCTGTTGTGAGATACATGTGCTGAAGCCCCTGAGTCCACCAGCCAAGAATTGTCATCGCAGGCGAGGTTAGTAATGACCTCATCACCTACGACGATCACATCGCCTCCATGCACCGAGGTCGCCACTGTAGTGTTCTCTTCTTGCTTCCCCTTGTCGCCCTTCTTCTCTCTCTTCCAAGCGAAACAATTCCGCTTGATATGGCCCTTCTTACCACAATGGTAACACTCTGAGTCCTCATAACGACCCTTGGACTTCCCCCTGCTCTTGTCTGTGCCACCACCTGGACCCCTGCTTTTGTCCCTTCCGCGGCTCTCTGAAACCAATGCCTCTGAGTGGTAGGATGTGGATGAAGTGCCCTGAGATAGTCTCCGCATCTCTTCATTCAACACCCCACTCTTGGCAAACTCCAGACTGACCACGCCCTCTGGAGCAGAAGCGATCATAGATACTCGTACGGTCTCCCACGAGTCTGGCAAAGTACACAGCAGCCACAGTCCCTGAACTTCGTCGTTGAACTTGACTCCCATAGAAGATAGCTGGTCAACCACGCCCTGGAAATCACTCAAGTGATCCGTAATAGACGCCCCATCCTTGTATCGCAGACCCATCATCGTTCGGATCAGGAATAATTTGTTTACCCCGGTCTTCTTCGCATACAAGGATTCCAGCTTATCCCACAACGTCCTTGCGTGCTCAATACTGGCAACGTGGTTGTACACGTTCTCATCAACAAACTGCCGTATGTATCCACACAACTGTATATGCTCGAATGTCCAGTCCTCCTCAGATTTATCACTGGGCCTCTCGGATGCAAACACGGGTAGATGCAGCTTCTTGACAAATAGCAAATCCTTTATTTTGCTCCGCCAATAATGATAGTTTGTGCCGTTCAGATTCACCATGCGCACCGGCTTCGCGTCTATCTCTCCTCTCTGGTTTCTCTGTCAACTACTGATACTCCTTCTGAATTCTAGAACTTGGCTCTGATACCACTCTGATGGGAAAGAAATGCGGAAACCTTTCCCCAAACCGGAGAGTACCTGCGAGAGGACCGAGCAATACAACGCACGAACCCAAAAACAACTACACAAAACAATCCACGCAGACACAGAGAATTTTTGACGTGGAAAACTCTTACGGGAAAAACCACGGGACGATCGGAGTCCAACCCTGAGAAGCCTCCACTAATGGAATAGAAGAATTACACCCTCTACAAACTCCTCCCGATCCAAATCGGATCCCCACGACACTCAGAAGTAAGAACAATGATTACAAGGCTACGAAGAACGAGAACGACGAGTAGAGATTACCCGAAACACGATCTCCTTCGAAAATGACCTTCAATCCTCCGTCTTCTCTTCCGAAGTTGTAATGGCACTCTTGCCTCCTTCCTCTCTCTTTTTGTGTGTTACTTGCGATAATGAATTAGGGTTGAGAAAACTCAACTTAACTCTCCAATCCCGCAACCAACCTGGACCGTTGGATTAGATCCAGTGGTAAAAAGTCACCAAAAATCCGCTTCAGCCTCCGACGACACAGAGTTCGGCCAGAACTCTGTGTCGAGCAAACAGCACCTAACGCCAACATTCTGGAACAGCCAGACCGAGTTCGGCTAGAACTCGGCCTGGGACCGAGTTCGGGCCGAACTCGGCAGACCCAGTCCAGAATCTCCCTTAGGAGCAGCAGCAGCAGTAGCAACTCCGCGTCGCCTACTTCCCGAGCTTCTTCGACACACGAATGGCGCTCGTCGCACTCCGGGGTCTTCTCCACATAGGTTGGGAACCCCACCCACTCCAATATTGAATACCTAACATGGAGATTCCTTAATTTTTCTACATCATGTTTTTTGGTTAGATCTTCCAATAAAAGTCCATTCTTAGCAAATTCCCCCAAAATATTACTAGGTCATAGGGACTGCCACCAGCTGCTTTCTATGGAACACGACACAGACACAAATACAGCATTGATTCGGACACGATGTGGCACAGCATCGGAGTCTCTATGCTTCATAAATCACAGGTCTACTGGATTATACATATAGCAACTTTCATTGAAACAACAACAAGAAGAGCAAACACGAAAGATTTCCAGAAATAAATCACAACAACAGAAAAACATCGGTGGATGCTCACCCAAGTTCTTGACCTCCGTGGGGCGAGAACCAGAAACCTCTTCGGCATCTAAGGTGGCAAAACATGGAGAATGTGCCAATCTGTGCTCAATCAAAACTAACCATTAGAAGAAGAAAAGAATTACAAACATAAATAAGAGGTAAAAAGTTCCAGAAAACCCTAAATCTATGGTTATTGATCAGCGATGAAATCAAAAAAGGAAAAAAAATTGAGAATAGAAAGGAAAGGATTCAGCAGAAGTACCTAGAGGTGAGGAAATTATAAGCGGCCATCCGAGCTCCAGTAGAGGTTTTGGCAAACTGCTGTTGGAGCGGAGCTACGCGTGTACTGATGTCGAGCTTCCTCCATCGTGCGACGTCGACTCCAAGCCCATGCCTTGCCACCACGATGGAGACCACATGGTCGAGGCTTGTGGAAAATATTTGGGCGGCTTTTCTTTGAATCTGAAGATTTTAGAGAATGAGTGGAGAAGAAAATTTGGGCGGCAGGAGGAAAAAAATTGGGCAGAAATTTTTGGATATGATAGATAGGTTAAAATTCACTGGGCTAGAGGGAAAACATGGAGTCTGTATAAAATAGTGAAATTGGTAAATAAGGGAAATTGGGGGGAAATTAGAGTGCCAAACATGTTTTCTATCCCGCCAGAAAATTTTAGGGCTAAGTTAATAATTATAGAAAAAATATATATTATTTGTAACAGACTATAACTATATACTAACGATTTTATTTCGTTGGTATTTTGTAACAGGCTATGGCCGTTAGAAACTACGAATAGGGCCCATTAGAAATTGGTCAATATGGTGTAGTGTGTCTCCCCACCTCGATCACTTCTTATTCTTTTGAGTTGTTGTCCAGTCTGCCGCTTAGCTTCGGCTCTGAACTCTTTAAACTTCTCGAATGCTTCGTCTTTAGCCTTCAGCAAGTAGACGAACGCATACTTAGAGAAGTCATCGATGAAGGTTATAAAATACTTCATCCCGGCCTTTGTAGAGAACTGTTTGAAGTTACAGATATCAGAGTGTACCAACTCCAGAAGATATGTACTTCGATTAACCCGAGGAAAGGGTTTCCTTGTGATCTTCGTTTGAGCACAAACTTCATATTTCTCTACCTTATCCCCACACTTGGAGGTAAGCCCTAGACTAGAAATTCTGTTTATCTATTATGCCACAACTTAAAAGTATAAGCAGAAGGAGTAATTGTATTAATAACATTGGACTGATTTACAAGCTGAATTTTGAACATTCCTTCGGTATAAAATACTTTCCCAAAATATGTTCCCTTGATAGACATCACCATCTGGCCAGTATTGATGTCCATCCTCAGGCCTGTATTGCAGAGTAGTCCTTCCGAGATCAGGTTCTTGGCAATAGAAGGTACAGGCTTCACACCTTGAAGCGCCAGAGACTTTTTCGAAGTCAGCTTCAACACCACCGTCCCGATCCCAAGCACTTCAGCTTGTGCCTTATTTGCTACCATAACAGCTTCAAAAGTAGGTGTGTAGGTGGTGAACCACTCCTTACTGGAGCAGACATGGCAGGTGGCTCAAGTGTCTACCCACCAGTCAGAGTCAGTCCCTACAGCATCAACCTGCGCAATCATAGCAACACCGTCAGTGATCATAGATACCTTGCTTGGCTCTCCTTGCTCTGATTGCTTGGTCTTTGCTTTACGGCCCTTCTTGCCACACTTGAAGCAAGCCAAATGAGACTTTGGCTTCTTTAGCTTGAAAGAAGTTCCTTTGACTTTTAGATTGTCAGGGTCCTTCTTCTTGCTGTGGGAAGCCGCCTGTTTTCCCCTTGGTTCCTTGGTATGAACCAGATTGGCGTTAGCTAATTGCTTGGACAATGCGTCCACCTTCAATTGAGCCCGCATCTGGTCCTCAACATAGATTTCCTGCAAGAGATCTTCAAGGTTGATCTCAAGCTTCTTCCTATGCATGTTTGCATAGAACTTACTCCATCCAGCGGGGAGCTTCGAGACAATCCCTCCAACAACAAACTTGTCGGGGAGGGGCATTGCCTCGTCTTCCAGCTTCTGTCGCAGTTTCAGGAATTCTTTCACCTGCGGCAGCATGGACTTCTCGTCCGCAAAGAGCCATTTGTGATATTTTTCAACCACAAATATCTTGCTCCTATTTTTGTCTTCTTCGTACAGTTTCTCTAGAGATTCCCATATGTCTCTGGCAATAGGTTTCTTACTGTAGGATTCTGCTAGGTAATCCTCCATAGCATTCAGGATAAGCAGCCTGCAAATGCTATTCTTCCTTCTTCACTTGGCCTGAAGTTTAGTAGCCGCAGTGATTGCGGCAGCAGACCCAGTATCTGGAACAGTAGGTTCCTCTTCAAGAAGCACGTGATCAACGTCTCTGAGTTGAAGAGTGAGATAAACCTTTCTCTTCCAGACTTGATAATGCTCTCCATCAAACTTTTCTAACTTACAGAAGTCAGTATTGAGGAGTGAAGCATTAAAGTTTTCCATCGTAGGATTATATCTTTAAGATTGTTAGTGCCACGGCACAATTTTTCGATGGAAAACTGAGAAGATGAAACAATTGTAAAAATAATGTTCCAACGCAACACTTCTAGGAAGGTTGTGCAAGTTTAACGAAGATCTAAGAAAATCTCGTTACAGCAGCATATGATTTTACGAGAATCTAAAAAGATTTCGTAATCCACAGCAGCGAAGAAGATGACAGACGATAGATGGATGAATATCCTGCTGGGGTGAATGATCACCGTTGCTCAAAGCTATATTCGCCCAACATGAATAGCTTCCAGGAACCAGCAAGTTCGTCGGAGAACTTTGGAACACTTTTGCTCTTCTGACTCCTCGGATCGTACACGGACTCCCGTGCAAAAGTAACGCTGGTGTAAAGCTTCTCTTCTCTCTCACAGCCTCTGTTTACTTGTGTTAATAAACACTTGTAAACTTTCGTAACTCTCTGTATATGCTCTGTGTATTCTGCCTGTGAGAGAGAAGAGACCTTTTATAGGCCCGAGTAGCAACTGCCCGGTTAGCACAACATTCGGAACGTGGTAATAACCACCTCGCAACCTGGGCCACGCAACCTGGGCCGTGCAACTTGGCAGCGCACCTGGTCGCGCAACCTGGCTGTACACCTGGCCGCGCAACCTGGCAGCGCGGCTGGCCGCACAAATGGCTCGCACAACGAGCGGCCCGAGTAGCAATTGTCCGGTTAGCACAACATTCAGGACATGGTAATAACCACTCCGTAACCTGGGCCACGCAACCTGGGCCGCACAACCTGGCAGCGCACCTGGTCGCGCACCTGGTCGCGCAACCTGGCAGCACGACTGGCCGCGCAAGTGGCTCGCGTAACGAGCGCACGACGTGCTAAGTGCAAAGTGCGCCAACAAAATGCCACATTACGCCTCATGAGTCCGAGTCCGAGTCCGAGTCCGAGTCGCTCCCATGGAAATAAATTTTTCAAGAGCAAAAAGCATGAATGCTTTCAATTGTTTATTTATCATTTTTCCTATTAGAAAAATAAACCCATATGGCACACCCATGTGCACCTCCACACCACATGTGCATCTCTAAAATAGCATAGCTAATATATAGAGATACAACTCCTTTGGCCTATCCGATGTGGGACTAAAATTCACAATAAAAGGCCAAAACCCAACATCGTCATGTGCGGAATGCCTTGGAATTGTACAAGGTTGACCAAATAGGATTGTAATGAACTCGTATAACTTATGGCCCAAGAGTCTTTGCTAGATGTAATGAGATCCTCAAAAATACTGTCGGGTAATTCCATAACAGCAAATAATCATCACTTGTATTTTAATTTAACTTTTTTATAAAGGTTGGCAAACCACGTGGTTGAGGTCTTTGGTATCGGGGAGGGAGGCAAGGCCTTTGGTATCGGGGGAGAAAGGAGGTTCATGGATCAAATCCCACGGGGACAGTAACGAAAGTCAAAGACTGGCTTTATTCTCAGAAAAGTTTTGACTTTTCTCTTCGACACAGATGTATATACGAATTATGAATTCTGGAGAAATACAATAGGTCACAGAGGACTCATGTTTGGAGGTTACTGGTAGGAATTTTATTTCTATATACATATGAAACTTACAACTAGTTTGAGTAGATTTGAGTCCCATGTGTTCTGTTTCATTTTGTGTATATGTGGCTATTGCAAATTCTTGGCAGTAAGTTGGAGGTAGAATGATTTTCCCATCGTAGCACACTTTCATAACCAACAAGGAGAGAGGACAGACTGCACAATGGACAATTCTATGAGTACGAAATACTTTGTACAATTGATAGTTTTTAGACTTTTTGCAATTGGCTGAGTTGGTGGGTGAGTTGGATATCTAACATTAATTAATTAGTGGGTCTTCTAGTGGCTGGTGCATTTAATGGGGGTGTTAATAGAGAGGAAAAGAAGAAAAAAAAGAATGCATGCAGCCAGGAAAGTATAATACAAACTAAAGAAGGACTTGTTCCAAACGATTGTCCGTCTGAAGGATATCTGACTATTCCAACGGTTAGAAGATGGAAGCACAAATTTGAGAATCAGAGAGTTGCATTGGCGACAAACACCTCAAGGAACTCATTAGACGAATTAATGGATGAACAATTTTCTACCACACCCATCTTCACATGTTCATAAGCCCTCCAGATATTTTTTTCAAACATTGCTAGCTTGCGTTCATACCTTTCACTTTCTCTCTCCATGAGATACACGAATAATGTTGTTGGACAGATTGTTTATCTCCCTTGGGATGCCCCTTTTTGTTAAGAGTGCCGGTTCTAGGGCCGGCGATTTTGCCCTGGTACCCTCTACTCTAGCCGGGTACCCTGTACCCTCAGGTGCCCACGGGTACCCTCTACCCTAGGAGGGAAAGCCCTACCATTACCTTCTTGGAATTAGGGTAGGGTAAGGATTTTATTCTGTTACCCTAGTATAATTACCCGGGTACCCGTCCTTCCCTCTGTCCTGTAACCCTACCCTGAACCCTACCCTACCCACTACCCTGTAAATCTGTGCTTTGTAATTTTGTATAGTCCCACACTCCCACTGTAGTTACTACTACATACTTGTATAGTCCCACACTGTTGTAATAATTGGTGAAAAAATTAATTTTTCTCCATATTATTATCCCCTTTATTCACATTAAAGTCCTATCATGAATCATTTCTTTAACCCCTAAAACGGTCACATTAGTACCCATTATCACACCTTTATTCCTATTGAATCCTATTGAAAGACCATTGATATATTGTTTTGTGACATGATTCCTATATATACATGTCTCCTTTATGTTGTTGAAAAGGAGAAAAAAAGGTTTCCACCCTCTAAAAATTATGTCTATTCCTCCTACAAAATTCATTCCATTTTCAATCATCCACTTCCATTCTAATTCTTTCTATCTTCTGGGCAAAAGCTAAGTTCGGGTCAATCTCCCCAAGTCGTGTGCGATGACGGGATACCGGTAGAGCGGGGATTTTACCACTAGGAGCATTCGGACAAAGTCTGCACATAGACCCGAATCAACTCTTAGGGCAGTACTTCGTGCGCGACTTCCCCGGAGGCCGGTAACTTTAATTTTATTTATTTTTGTTTACAGAATTTTGAAGATAAAGGCAAATATATCCAACAATCTAAGAGTTGAATTCATGTGTTTATTTTATATGTTCTGTTTAAACAAAGTTTGACACATATGATATTTCACATGCATATATACATATTATGTCAAATTTTCAATAGAATTTTTTTCAATAAATTTTTCTTGTATATGTTATTCGACGTCATAAGATTACTCAATCTTTTAAATGTTATTTGGCAATATAATTATATGTTAGCCTCTGCAACAAAGCGTTATATATATATATATATATATATATATATATATATATATATATATATATATATAAATATTTATATATATATTCCTATATGGCGTTTATTGTACTCTTCATAAGAATATGTCGTTTATTGTTAATTGTTGTTAGGCATTAATCCCTAAGCAACTTTATGCTATAACTTTGTAAATTTGAGAAAATCTTATTCCAAAAAAATTTGTTCGTTATTACTTGCTTAATTATGTATATACTAATATGTTTCATATGATTGAAATCTAGAGATGAATTATATGGTTTGTTCCGATCTTAGAACGTAATTCTAAGTAATGTCTTCAAATACTAAAGACGTCAGACTCCAAATGTGATCATTGTCATCCTACTATCATATCATTTTATTTCACATGTTAGGTTTAAGAAACATAATTGTTAATTTAATATATTGGTTTCTCGGAAAAGAATTTTATCCTTATTTTGTGTTGAAAGGGTTTGAAGAGATTACAGGCCCTTCATATTCCATTTTTGTGTCATGGAAAAGTTTATTCCCTTTATGCCAGAAAATATTAACCCTAATGTGAATTTGTAATGTTTTTTTTTTGGTATGAAATAATGATATACTACTACAGATCGGATTTGAAAGAATTCGTTATTTTAATATTGTTAAGGTTATAGAATTAGCAATAGTTTTGTGGAACATTGTAATATGCAGACATATGTTATTTTCTAATGCAAATTGGCAACTTTGATGCCAATGCTGAACTATACAAGTTCTAACACAATATTGTTGAGGTCTCATATTTATTAGAAACTTTTGTTGACCTTATTTGTTGTTACATGTTCTTATACTATACAAGAACATTTTGTCAACAAAATACTGTGACTAATTTCTACTATTTTTGTTTAGATAACAGTACACACTACTTTGTTTACGTGACCGAATATATGGACACATTTTTATATTTTGTTTTATAAATATAACATATAAAATGTTATGATTAATGTAATTATTCTGTTTTGCAAACTTAATGGACTATTCATTATTTTCATGTATGTTTTTTACTTAGTGAAATTTTTCTTATGTGTCATCTAGTAATAAAAATTTGAATTCGGACACTTAATGTGCAACACCACAGTTGTCCAATAGAGACAGGCACATCCAAATGATACAATAAACTATTTCTCCTATTTTTCTTTCTTTTCCTTTTTGGAGTAAGTATCTTTCAAATTTGATTAATAGAATGTTTCATATTTTTGATATATGGATAGAATGAATAATTTTGAGAATATTTATGTCTTGACAATTACTCAAGCTCTTTACTACTTTAGTCCGCAATGGTTGGAATCATAACTAATTTCTAGTGAATTTTCAATTATGTTCCATATCTTCTGGAGTGGTTCTTTATTTTGTTCACAATGTTAGCACAAAATATTCTATACCATCATTCTTATACTTGTTAGCACAGAACGAATTTGTCGTTGTATTCCAATTAGAAATAATATGCAACATGTATGGATGAATAAAGTTCATTTTCAAATTTATTGCAATATCTTGAGCCAATTGTAACATCTTGAGGATATTGTCAATTCCAACTTGATTGGTAACAATATGTAGCATGTATCGATGAATTATTTTTTATGATAAGCTATTTTGTTCAAATTTGCTATCTACAATTACAATAAATAGAATTTTGCATCTCTATAAATAGAATATGCATTTGCAGAGGCATTTGGCATTACAAAAGAATTTTTAGTAAATCTAAATTCATATGCCAAAATTTGTTCTATAGAATATTTTAATAGTTCTCAAATAAATTAGAACTATTACCTGGATAAAGTAAGTAGAGATATATACATTTTGTCGCATCTGATTTAATTGTGTCCATTGTTTAACAATTCTATTTCGATTATTGTTCTTATATATACAAAATTTTGATTGCTAATAATTATGCTAACATATATAGCAAATCATTATTTTGCACCTGCTTTAACATCTTTAATTTTTATGGTGCAACATATAATAAGGCACCTGGAATGAGAAATCCATGTTGCTTTACTTTTGTGTTTTGTTACTTTTGTATATCATTGGGATAGTGCAAAGATCATAACACATATTTTTAATTCCATGTGTTCAATTCATGATGCATCGAGAGAAATTCTTTTAATTTAATATTATAAATAACTTGTTAAGTAGTCCGATGTCATGGATAATGACATAGAATTTGTTCAAGTCATGATACAAAACTTGGTATTACTGCCATTAATAACAAAATTTTACATCGTTCAATATTAATTATAGATTTTGGCATTTAGAATAAAATTTTGCAAAGTCATCTAAATGTAAAATTATTGTTATGTGATTATTTTATATGTAATATTTAATTTATGGAAAATGATACATGATGCTATATAGTATTGCCAAATGTTTTCTTTCACTTTATTATGTAACTAAAATATATGTCAGACTTGGACATACTGATAGCATCTTATAATTCTTGTTTTCATATTTACCATAAAAATATTGTTGAATTATTTTAAACAGTATATATTGGTGTGTCAGAATGAACAATTTGTGCATCGGTTCAAATTATATATTTATTTTATTTTATATGCAAACTAACATTTTATTTGTTGAAGACCAAATTGTTAGAGATTTTTATCCTTTTCGGACATGATCTTTGTAATTTTTATTTCTTCAAGTCAGAAGTTAGACATGTTAGAAAATGAGCAAACATGCTAAGGTATAAGGTAAGTAATATAAAGTTCTTCGCTTTATTATTCTAAACTTGTTGTTTATAATTTTTTTCCAAATTCTTGGACATAATTGATGTCGGTGAGATTATAGAACTATCTTAAAATAATGTGCAAAATGACATTTATTATGAAGTGTTATTACTAAGCCGAATTCAAGAAGTACAAAATTGCTCCAATCACGTGGAAAGGTAATTTTTTAAATTTACAATTCACATATTCTATTCATTTTGTGTACTAAATTTAGTTGGACAAATATGTGAAGTATGTGAGGCATCATTCTAGGTTTCTGTATGTAGAATATGGTGATATATTCTTTCCTTAGTCGGTTTACATGTTTGAACCTTAAATAACTATATTATCACAATATTAGGATTTCTAGTCAAAAAAAAATCACTATATTGTTCTGTCACAATATTTAGACAAATTTTGTCTTAGCTTATATTATGTGACGCTATAATTATTTTGACTCATTAAAACAATTTTGTCATAAGAAAGTAGTTAGTGAAATTGCAAATTCCTTTGAATCTAAAGTTTTAAAAGTTGAGATTATTTTGGGTACAAGCCGAAAGGGTCATTCTGTCAACCGGACGTAAATAGCCCTAAGTGACACGGTACTTAATCGTCCCCCTATGGACCTCCGCTAGCTGGGAACCGGCCCCTACAGCTAACCCAAGTTAATCAATACTTGACAAACTATAAGATTTTAAGATTTATTAGCAAAATCACTTAAACTATTATTCTACTACTTTAGACTGCCATTTTTACAAACATGGCTAGTAAAGATAAATCTTTAGAGTAATAGCTTAAAGTTATTATGTCTTACTTTAAAAGGTGACAAAGTCAAATGAGTTTTGACTCACTATCCTAAGACTTATATTAGCAATTAGTGGAATCACATTTTTTAATTTTAATGACACATAGTATGATTTGGGAGTAACCCAAACATCTGGTTTAGTCAAACCAAAATTTTCTTATGAAATGGACTACAATTGGCTTCATAGAATTTTAAGTATTTTTTGAGTCATTATATGACAATTTCTTCGGCTATAAAAACGCAAAAGATCACTAAGATCCAGTGTAAGTTTTCATCTGTAAAACAACTTAGATACTCATAAGTTGATAGGTCCATGTGACAAACTATTATATCTAGGAGTATCAAAGAATTTGAAATAGTATATTTAACATAGTATGTGTTGAAGTTGAATGACTCAGATATCTTACTATGTATATATCAAATAGATCAAGGCCAATTTTACTTGTGCTATGACTTCATTGAAATTGAATAGATCAAACATCTTATTATGCATATACATGATCTACATATTTTTGTACCTGAAATTTATTTTAAAATTATGCTAAAAGTATGATATTATGAATTATAAGATGAACAGGTACCTGCAGCTGCGTTTAAAGACATTAAAAATAGCAAAAAGAAAGTGGTTCTTGACTATAAAAGTCATAAAAGAACTTTACAGATCTCTTGACGAAGAGCTGTTTACTCTTGACGAAGAGTTTGTCTAGGACATTGATCCTAGAATCATCGAAGGGGATGTGGTTAAGCCCATAGTATAGTCACCAGCAGTGGCAACCCAACCGAGTCTGACTGGAGATCCCAAGAAGCCGGTTCAGTGGGTAGAAACAAGCTGGACTAGGTGACTATTATGGAACACTGACCTGAGATTAAATTCTCTTTAAAATAAAAGCCCAGGAGGATGTACATGTGTACATTCATACCCCATCCCTATGGTGACAGTGTTCCTTTTGTGATATGGATAGGTTGAGTTTAAACTCTTAATAAGTCCAAGCATGATATGCAGGGTTGATTCCTATCACCAACCCTTAAGGACTTACCTATATGAGAGGTCGTGAGGGTCGCGACTATAGGACAGGGCGATCCTAGACAACTCTCATGAATGTGTAAAAGTGCGCATGGCCAACCAAACGCGCCACCCGATAGACCCAAGAACCTCTAGCGTACTATATGTGCTATTTTCTGAATCTGGTTCAAGAAGTCTGATTCAAGGCGTAGTCCATCAAGCACTTCTTCAGATGAATACAATAGTCACTAAGTGAGATTCAAGGCTGTAGTCCATCTCATCTATGCATAGTATATCATTGCCCAGAAATTCTTCATCTTTACTCTTTTTGAACATTGTTATCTTTGGTTTCAAAAATTGATTTTTTGGGAGGAATTGTTGTAATAATTGGTGAAAAAAATCAATTTTTCTCCATATTATTATCCCCTTTATTCACATTAAAGTCCTATCATGAATCATTTTTTTAACCCCTAAAACGGTCACATTAGTACCCATTATCACACCTTTATTCCTATTGAATCCTATTGAAAGACCATTGATATATTGTTTTGTGACATGATTCATATATATACATGTCTCCTTTATGTTGTTGAAAAGGAGAAAAAAAGGTTTCCACCCTCTAAAAATTATGTCTATTGCTCCTACAAAATTCATTCCATTTTCAACCATCCACTTCCATTCTAATTCTTTCTATCTTCTGGACAAAAGCTAAGTTCGGGTCAATCTCCCCAAGTCGTGTACGATGACAGGATACCGGTAGAGCGGAGATTTTTACCACTAGGAGCATTCGGACAAAGTCTGCATATAGATCCGAATCAACTCTTAGGGCAGTGCTTCGTGCGCGACTTCCCCGGAGGCCGGTAACTTTAATTTTATTTATTTTTGTTTACAGAATTTTGAAGATAAAGGCAAATATATCCAACACACACTCCCTCTGTCCTGTAACCCTACCCTGAACCCTACCCTACCCTACCCTCATGACTCCCCTAGGATATCAAAAAAATGTCAATACCCTACCCTACCCTGCCCTCTTCCTGCCCTTACTCTACCCTATCCTACCCATAGCCACCCCTAGCCGGTTCCATTCCCATAAACTTCATGTGCCAAGGGTGTTTTTCAGAGCATCTCTGGATCACCCATTTGATAGAGGAGCGATCGTTGGCTTGGTTTGGTGCCTTGGTGGTAAAAGAGGAGGGCACTTGTCACCATTTCAGTATTCTGCTCTCCAGAATTTCGTGGTTCAATTTCTCGCATTGACATAAGGTCATTCTTTGGTGGCATTCTGGTAGCAGAGAAGGAGATTTCATGGTTCCTACAGGGTTCTCCTTTTTTCTTTTTTTCATTTTGTAGTAGTAAATTATATTCGTTCCTCCATGCTCTAACATCTATGCGAAACAGAATCATCATGGTTATTCTTTGCGAAGAAGAGTCATCACATAGGATTCATTGTTGTATGTGTATTATCATCAAGGCACAAAGATGGATACGGTAAACTCTAAGGTGTCAAGGAATTGGAAGTAACGATGATGGAGAAAAAGAAATTCTTGTGATCCCATCTTCTAGGTGTTGGGACTCCGGAATATCCTTTTGGCATTGGGATTGAACGGAAGAAGTCCTTTTTCTAGTTTGTTTGTAGTGTACATGCATGCAATTGTTCTCTCTCTCTCTCTGTAGTAATGTTTATTAAATGCATTGCATCTATTAGCCACCTTAGCTATCTATTAATTAGGAGACTATTAATTAGTTAATATATGGTTATCCAATTCACCTTCTAACTCAACCGATTTTGAAAGGTTTGGAAATGAGTAGCAATTGTGCAAAGTATTTCTCTTCTAGCAATTGTGCCCTTAAAGCATAAGGTGTCACAAAGACCATCTTTGTCAAAATTGAAGGCGAGTTTTGGATTCATATGGGACTTGATAAAGGTTGGCAATTGGTCTCAGCTTGAATGTTTGTTGATACATTTTTATTTGGCAATATCCACTATAAGTATATAACTGATCGTCTGTTAGATGTTAAAATGCTAACTTCAGTCCATGTCTCATTATACCACTGGATCATTGGAGAACTGGTATAAAAAAGGAAAGGGGGGGGGGGGGGGGGGGGGGGGGGGGGGGGGTTTGGTGTCAATGTAGAGGCATGTTTTGCCAATGAACGATTTTGTTTCCAATTATGATCTGTACAACAATTCGTTTTTTAAGTGGGATATATTATATGCGCGTATATTTCACTTTAAGCAAAGATCCTTATAAGGTTACAAAAATGTCAACTACGGACTCAAAATGGGGCATATGTCTAGAAGTTGGGTACTGGGACGGAAATGGACACCTATGTTTTAGTTATATACAACAATTCATTTTTTAAGTGGGATATATTATATGCGCGTATATTTCACTTTAAGCAAAGATCCTTATAAGGTTACAAAAATGTCAATTATGGACTCAAACCAGGGCATATGTCTAGAAGTTGGGTACTGGGACGGAAATGGACACCTATGTTTTAGTTATACGTAATTTATTGAGCAATATGAAATTTTTTTGCTTTATCATATTTGAATCTATTTTTATTGACTAGTAATAAAGCACTAATCAGATATTTAACCACAACCTGTGTTCTAAAAATCGGCTTAGGCGGCAGCCTAGGTGCTATGCGTCTGGTGCCCGTCCGAACGATGTCCGCCTAAGCGTCCGCCTAAGCACCCCCAACCCCCGATTATGCATGTTTTTGGATTTTATGGACTTTTTTTTTTTGCAATTTTCAGTATGTTCTTTGGGGATTTTTATTTTTTTGGAACTGCGGCCGCGTAGGCGGGCTAGGCGTGTGGTGCCCGCTCGACTAGTGCCTAGCGTCTTTTACAACATTGATCGCAACCGTCGTTAATTTATATTCATAATTCTCTCTTTAACCTCCAAAACTTCAATATTATTTGGGTATCTGATAAAGAGGAAAAACAAATAGTAATTGTTTAATGCATATTTAATACTTGAAAGTAGTTGTGATAATAATTACCAATGAAAATTCACAGTAGTGTTCTTCGTTTTTTCTTATAAATATTTCCTTTCTGAACATACTTAAAGCTCCTGAATGAAATTGAAGCACATTTGGATGAATTATGAAACTCTTCTTTATGTTTTGCTGGCTTCGTCTTATGTAGGATATTATGATGGGAGATTTTTTTTCTTAAAAATGTTACGCCAAAAATAATATCCATTCCATTAATTCACATGCTACTATAGTCCAACCATGAACGAACTGAGGGATTAGAAAGATGCAATGTACAATTGAGTTATCTGATTATTGTATCAGAAAATAGAAGGACCTTCTCGATTAGTTTTATTAACTTACACAACTACCTTATGTCGAAATTCGTCCAGGATAATTTTCCTCTTTTATCAGTAAAAATTGAAGCAATCTAAACATGATAATGTGAATTTATATAAGAATTAAGTGTTGGAGTGGGTGGGGTTTCCAACCTATGTGGAGAAGACCCCGAAGTGCGACGAGCGCCATCTGTGTGTCAGAGAAGCTCGGGGAGGTGACGAGGCCATTCGGAGACGAAAGAGAAACTCGGGAGCCATGTTTTTACATTCTGGAACAGGGGAGGCAGAATTCTGCCCGAATTCTGCCTCCATACAGAATTCTGTCCGAATTCTGCCTCCATAAAGAATTCTGCCCGAATTCTGCTTTTTGGTTCCAGAATGTTACTGGTAGGTTCTGGTTGCCCGACACAGAGTTCTGGCCGAACTCTGTGTCGTCGGGGCTGAGCGAAAATTTGGGGTGATTCTTCACCATTTGATCTAATCAAACGGTCCATATTTGTTGCGGGATTAGGGAGTTATGTTGGGATTTCCAAACCCTAATCCAAGAGTAACACAATTGTAGAACATTGAAGAAAAGAGAGAGAAGGAGGCAAGAGTGCCATTGCAACTTCGGGAGAGAAGACGGAGGATTGAAGGTCGTTTTTCGAAGGAGATCGCGTACGGGTAATCTCTACTCGTCGTTCTCGCTCTTCGTAGCCTTGTAATCATTGTTCTTACTTCTGAGTGTTGTGGGAATCCGTTTTGGATCGGGAGGAGTCTGTAAAGGGTGTAATTCTTCTATTCCATTAGTGGAGGCTTCTCAGGGTTGGACTCCGATCGTCCCGTGGTTTTTCCCGCAAGGGTTTTCCACGTCAAAAATTCTCTGTGTCTGCGTGGATTATTTTGTGTGGTTGTTTTTTTGGTTCGTGCGTTGTATTGCTCGGTCCTCTCGCAGGTACTCTCCGGTTTGGGGAAAGGTTTCCGCGTTTCTTTTCCAACAGAGTGGTATCAGAGCTAGGTTCTGGAATTCAGAAGGAGTGTCAGTAGTTGACAGAGAAACCAGAAAGGAGAGATGGACGCGAAGCCGGTGCGCATGGTGAATCTTAATGGCACAAACTATCATTATTGGTGGAGCAAGATGAAGGATTTGCTGTTTGTCAAGAAGCTGCATCTACCCGTGTTTGCATCTGAGAAGCCCAGTGATAAATCCGAGGAGGACTGGACATTCGAGCATATACAAGTGTGTGGGTACATACGGCAGTTTGTGGACGAGAACGTGTACAACCACGTTGCCAATATTGAGCACGCGAAGACGTTGTGGGATAAGCTGGAATCCTTGTATGCGAAGAAGACCGGAGTAAACAAATTGTTCCTAATCCGAACGATGATGGATCTGCGATACAAGGATGGGGCGTCTATTTCGGACCACTTGAGTGAGTTCCAGGGCGTGGTTGACCAGCTATCTTCTATGGGAGTCAAGTTCGACGACGAAGTTCAGGGACTGTGGCTGCTGTGTACTTTGCCAGACTCGTGGGAGACCGTACGAGTATCTATGATCGCTTCTGCTCCAGAGAGCGTGGTCAGTCTGGAGTTTGCCAAGAGCGGGGTGTTGAATGAAGAGATGCGGAGACGTTCTCAGGGCACTTCATCCACATCCCACCACTCAGAGGCACTTGTTTCCGAGAGCCGCGGAAGGGGCAAAGTAGGGGTCCAGGTGGTGGCAGAGAGACAAGAGTAGGGGGAAGTCCAAAGGTCGGTATGAGGACTCAGAGTGTTACCATTGTGGTAAGAAGGGCCATATCAAGCGAAACTGCTTCGCTTGGAAGAGAGAGAAGAAGGGCGACAAGGGGAAGCAAGAAGAGAACACTACAGCGACGGCCTCGATGCATGGAGGCGATGTGATCGTCGCAGGTGATGAGGTTATTACAAACCTCGCCTGCGATGACAATTCTTGGCTGGTGGACTCAGGAGCTTCAGCACATGTATCTCACAACATGGCACTGTTTGCCACTTACACGACAGACGACTGTGGCGTGTTGAAGATGGGCAACGGAGATGTGTCGAAGGCGGTTGCCGTTGGAGATGTACATTTGAGAACGAAGACGGGTGCGGTTCTTGTTCTCAAAGATGTTCGTCATATCCCTGATATCCGTTTCAACCTGGTGTCGGTTGGAAGGTTGGATGACGAGGGATTCTTCAGTCTCTTCGGGAACAGTCAGTGGAAGCTTTCCAGGGGTTCGATGGTAATTGCCAGAGGAAGCAAGAAGTCCGGTCTCTACTATATGGAGGGGAGCGCACAGGGGGCACAAGAGGGTGAACGCAGTCAGTGATGCGTCTACCGAGTTGTGGCACAGGCGGCTCGGCCATATCAGCGAGAAGGGGATGAGCTACTTGGTGAACAGGAAGGTGATTCCAAGGCTCAAGTCTACAAAGTTGGAGAAGTGCACGCACTGTTTAGCTGGGAAACAAAATAGGGTGTCTTTCCAAAGTCATCCAAGTTCGAGGAAGCCGGCGTTGCTCGAGTTGATTCACTCGGATGTCTGCGGTCCTATGAAGGTAAAATCTCTTGGTGGTGCTTCTTACTTTGTAACCTTTATTGATGACTGTTCCAGGAAGGTTTGGGTCTATGCCTTAAAGACCAAGGATCAGGTGCTGCCTACTTTCAAGGAGTTTCAGGCCTCTGTTGAAAGGGAGACGGGCAAGAAGTTGTTGTGTCTTCGGTCCGATAATGGCGGCGAATACATCGGTCCCTTTGATGCGTATTGCAGAGAGCAAGGGATACGACACCAGAAGACTCCGCCCAAGATACCTCAGCTCAATGGTGTAGCGGAGCGCATGAACAGGACACTGATGGAGAGGGTACGATGTTTGCTGTCAGAAGCAAACTTGTCGGGCAGTTACTAGGGTGAGGCTCTTCTCACAGCTGCTTATGTTATTAATTTGTCTCCTAGTGCTCCTTTGCAGGGTGATGTGTCTGACAAAGTATGGTACGGCAAAGAGCCGTCATACAATCACCTGCGAGTGTTTGGCTGTAAGGCCTTCGTGCATGTACCGAAGGACGAGAGGACCAAACTTGAGCCGAAGACGAGGCGATGCTTCTTTGTCGGCTACGATCGGGATGAGTTTGGCTATAGACTCTACGACCCGGTGGGAAGAAAGCTCTACAGAAGCAGGGATGTGGTGTTCGTCGAGGATCAGACCATGACCAACTCTCAGAATTTCGAGACGCCTTCTGAGGCTGAGGAATTGCCTGAGTTAGAGTCATTTCGCTTCGAGCAGTTTCCAAAGGACATCACAGAGGATCCAGTTATGGGAGAGCCAGTACATGGAGTAGCTCCCAACCTTGATCGTCAGCCTGCTGATGGTGGTCAGGGCGTTCTTCAGGAGGATGAGCATGCCGGAGAGGTAGTTCCTGAGGAAGAGGAGGCTGTCGGTATACAGCCAGCACCAGTGGTTCCTTTGAGAAGGAGTGACAGGGATCGTCGACCATCTACGAGATACTCACCGGATGAGTATGTACTATTGACTGACGGGGGAGAGCCCGAAAGTTTTGCAGAGGCTATAGAAGACGAACACAGGCAGGAGTGGATGGAGGCTATGCAGGAGAAGATGAGTTCCATGCACACCAATTCCACTTATGATCTGGTGCGGTTGCCAAAGGGCAAGAAGGCTTTGAAGAATCGATGGGTGTTCAGAGTGAAGCAGACGGATGATGCTACTCGCCCTCGATACAAAACGGGGCTGGTAGTTAAAGGCTACGGTCAGCGGAAAGGCGTGGATTATGATGAGATCTTTTCGTCTGTCGTCAAGCATTCGTCTATTCGGGTGGTGCTAGCATTTGCAGCCAGTCTCGACTTGGAGGTCGAGCAGATGGACGTGAAGACGACATTCCTCCACGGTGATCTTGAGGAGGAGTTGTACATGGAGCAGCCGGAGGGATTCTATGAGAAGGGCAAGTCACATTGGTCTGCCGGTTGAGGAAGAGCTTGTATGGTCTGAAGCAGGCTCCGAGGTAGTGGTACAGGAAGTTCGAGTCATTTATGGGGGGAGCATGGTTATGCACGGACGACGTCAGACCATTGTACATTTGTGAGGTATTTTGCCGATGATGATTTTATTATTTTATTGCTCTATGTAGATGATATGCTATTAGTGGGTCGGAATGCCACTAGGATAGCGGAGCTGAAGCGCCAACTGGGCGCGGCCTTCTCTATGAAGGATTTGGGCACAGCGAAGACTATTCTTGGGATGAAGATCAGCCGAGAGAGAGAGTCCAAGTTGCTACATTTGTCCCAAAAGAAGTACATTCACCGGGTACTTCAGCGTTTCGGGATGGACGGGTCGAAGAAAGTGAGTTGTCCCCTTGCGGCTCACTTTAACCTCACTGAGGAGCAGTGTCCATCTACCGAGGACGAAAAGGAAGATATGGAGCGGGTTCCATATGCCTCAGCTGTGGAAGTCTTATGTATGCCATGGTGTGTACGAGGCCAGATATTGCTCATGCAGTTGGTATGGTTAGCAGGTATCTTTCAAATCCTGGAAGGGTACATTGGAGTACGGTCAAGTGGATTCTACGATATCTTCAGGGCACTGCTGGTTGGAGACTTTTCTTTGGTGGTGACGAGCCGAAGCTGGTTGGGTATACCGACGCTGATATGGCTGGAGATGTAGACACGAGACGATCGACTTCGGGCTACGTGATGATGTTTGCGGGAGGAGCGATGTCGTGGCAGTCGCGGTTGCAGAAGTGTGTTGCCTTGTCGACGACAGAGGCAGAGTACATTGCGGCGACGGAGGCTTGCAAGGAGCTGCTGTGGATGAAGAAGCTGCTGCAGGAAATGGGACTGAAGCAAGAGCAGTATACTTTGCTTTGCGACAGTCAGAGTGCTATCCATCTTGTGAAGAATCAGACGTTTCATAGCCGGTCCAAGCACATCGAGACTCGGTATCATTGGATACGGGATGTGGTTGAGAAGAAGGACGCGGCGCTTGAGAAGGTTCATACTGATGACAACGGAGCTGATATGTTCACGAAGATTCTACCAAGGGAAAAGTTTGAGTACTGCAGAGAGATCGTCGGAATGACGACCTCCTCCATATAGTTGTGAAGGGGGAGATTTGTTGGAGTGGGTGGGGTTCCCAACCTATGTGGAGAATACCCCGGAGTGCGACGAGCGCCATCTGTGTGTCAGAGAAGCTCAGGGAGGTGACGAGGCCATTCGGAGACGAAAGAGAAACTCGGGAGCCATGTTTTTACATTCTGGAACAGGGGAGGCAGAATTCTGCCCGAATTCTGCCTCCATACAGAATTCTGCCCGAATTCTGCTTTTTGGTTCCAGAATGTTACTGGTAGGTTCTGGTTGCCCGACACAGAGTTCTGGCCGAACTCTGTGTCGTCGGGGCTGAGCGGAAATTTGGGGTGATTCTTCACCATTGGATCTAATCAACGGTCCAGGTTTGTTGCGGGATTAGGGAGTTATGTTGGAATTTCCAAACCCTAATCCAAGAGTAACACAATTGTAGAACATTGAAGAAAAGAGAGAGAAGGAGGCAAGAGTGCCATTGCAACTTCGGGAGAGAGAAGACGGAGGATTGAAGGTCATTTTTCGAAGGAGATCGCGTACGGGTAATCTCTACTCGTCGTTCTCGCTCTTCGTAGCCTTGTAATCATTGTTCTTACTTCTGAGTGTTGTGGGGATCCGTTTTGGATCGGGGGGAGTCTGTAGAGGGTGTAATTCTTCTATTCCATTAGTGGAGGCTTCTCAGGGTTGGACTCCGATCGTCCCGTGGTTTTTTTCCGCAAGGGTTTTTCACGTCAAAAATTCTCTGTGTCTGCGTGGATTGTTTTGTGTGGTTGTTTTTTTGGTTCGTGCGTTGTATTGCTCGGACCTCTAGCAGGTACTCTCCGGTTTGGGAAAAGGTTTCCGTGTTTCTTTCCCAACATTAAGAAGTTGTCTTGGTTGAAGTTTCTTATATAATATTATGAAATATTAATATGTTACAAATAAAATAGTTGATTGGAATATGATGATAGATTTACTGGGTGGGGTTCAATAACATAGTATATATGGAGATACTGGATGAAGTTAAATAACATAGTATATATGGTAATTAATTAGATCTAATATAAAATTTTCTTATTTTCTTGCTACAGTAGTCTGATAAGTTGACTGTAAATTGTATGTTTTAATCCCCTCTACTTCTGCTAGACTGTAGTATGGAATTAATCTTAATCAATATTATTTTTTGTTTAAAATGAGAGACTTTCCACCGTATATGAAGTCAGTAAACATAGAAAGAAAGATGAAAGAGGACTATAGTTCATCCATCAAACCTTTTTTCAAACACATTAAGGAGTTGATTTTGTCTGGGAGGGATTGTCTGTTTGTAGGAAACATGATGAACGTTCCATATAACTTTTGATTGTTAATTAGTGAGTTATTTGTATTTACCCCCCAATTGCTAATCATATTTCTTCTTCCTTCCCAATTTTATTTTAATTAGTGTAACCCCCCAATCCTATGGTAAAGTGCAAACAAACCCTCCTTAGATTTGCGTTTTTGCATTTGAAGACCCTTTGTTTTAAAAAAAAATTCAACATTTTAATTTTTGCTCAGTCTGCACTCCTGCCGTTAAAAGCAGTTAAAATACGTCTACAAATATGGTTTTACCCCTCCCCCCCACTCTCTCCCCCCTCTCTCCGGTGGTGGGGGCTTGTCAGGCGGGGCCGATCAGAGGAGAGGAGAGGGTTGCCAGTCAACGGAGGAGGAGGGGACGGGTCGAGCTAGGAGTGAGCATTCGGTTAATTCGGTTCAAACCGAACCGAAAATCGAATTGAACCGAAAAACCGAACAAGCAAAATGAAACCGAACCGAATTGGCTCATAACCGAATCAAACCGAACCGAATTAAATCGGTTCAATTTTCGGTTTATTCGGTTTATTCATTTTTTCGGTTTGTTTGTACATTTTTGTTAATATATATAGTACTTAAATATACCTAACTTTATTTAATATATATTTGTAGTATCTATATATATATATATATATATATATATATATATAATATATATATATATATATATATATATATATAAACTAAAATATATATATATATATATATATATATATATTATATATATATATATATATATATATATTCTATATATATATATATATATATATTTTAGTTTATATATATATATATATATATATATATATATATATATATATATATATATATATTAACTAAATTTTATTATTCGGTTTTCGGTTTTTTGAACTGAAACCGAATAAAAGAATTTAGTATTTTCAAAACCAAAACCGAACCGATTTTTTTTAAATCGAACCGAAACTCTTATTCTGTTCGGTTCGATTTTCGGTCCAAAACCGAATAATGCTCACCTCTAGGTCGAGCATAGCCGGCCAGCGGAGGGAGGAGGGGGATTGGGGCGCTGGCCAGCGGAGGAAGGAGGAGGCGGGTCGAGGGGGCCAGTCAGCGGAGGGAGGATGGGGGGTCGAGGGGTGTCGAATAAGAAAAAATCGAACTGGACCGAATAAGAGATTCGGTTCGATTTCGGTTTTGAAATACTAAATTTTCTTATTAGGTTTCGGTTTCGGGTTTCAATTTCGGTCCAAAACCTAAAATCGAATAAAAAAATTTAGTTTATATATATATATATATATATATATATATATATATATATATATATATATACACTAAATAAATTTGGGTATATTTAAGTACTATATATATTAGGAACAAAAAGTGCAAATAACCAAAAATTGAATAAACCGAATAAACCGAAAATCGAACCGATTTAATTCGGTTCAGTTTGATTCGGTTATGGGCCAATTCGGTTCGATTTTGGTTTTGCTTATTCGATTTTCGGTTCAATTCAGTTTTCGATTCGATTTGAACCGAATTAACCGAATGCTCACCCCTAGCTCGACCCGCCCCCTCCTCCCTCCGCTGGCCGGCTACCCTCCCCTCTCCTCTGGTCGACCCGCTTGACAAGCCCCCGCCACCGGAGAGAGGGTGGAGAGAGTGGGGGAGGGGTAAAATTATATTTTTAGACGTATTTTAACGGCTGTTAACGGCAGGGGTACAAACTGAACAAAAATGAAAATGTAATTTTTTTAAAACAAGGGATCTTCAAATGCAAAAACGCGAATCTAAGGAGGATTTCTTTGCACTTTATCCGAAGATTGGGGGGTAACACTAAATAAAATAAAATTGGGAGGGGAGTAGAGATATGATTAATAATTGGGGGGGTAAATACAAATAACTCTTAATTAGTTTGGCCTTATAAAGTTTGCTTTCAAATATTAAATATGCATAATAAATATCACCTGTAATTTTTTCTTTCTGGGAGGAAATACCGACTGATGTGAACATTTGTGTTAATAAAGGATGTTAATGAAAAAAATTTGATGGCTGTTCTTTGTAAAAATTTGATGATGTTTCCTACTTTCCTTACATGTAAATCAAAAGATTTGTCAAACATGATGAGAATGTAAAAATTAATAATTCAATGTTGATTTTATTAATTGGACTATTCAATACTTTGTTATAGCCTTTATATGATACATATGTCATAGTGAAAACAGCACATTTAAGCATACCATTTTAAACGTGGGATATGTTGAAGAAGTCATAAATTATTGGATAATTGGAAAAAAAATTGTACTGAATGGGAAATTCCTCCTAGAAAGGAACATTTTCATACCAACAGTTTCAAAACATCGCCAGATACTGGCATACCGGATCTTCAAATTTTTTTGCCAGATACCGGAATATCGGAATAGGATAATGAGCATATCCATTTTAAAACTGCAGATATTTAACTGCATTGGCTTAATAAGTAATATGCAATCATCTGCCCGTGTCGGCTTGTATAGGGTGTGTTTTTATCGAACGATACAAAACATGATACCTGATACAACTTATACCAACCAATGTTTTTGATATCTGCTGAATATGTCCATCGATGATACAAATTGATTTAAAACGGATATGATCTTGTGTTAAGCATGATGTGGCAAAAATTGGTTGAAGTATATGATCCACGCTCTCAAGAACTGACTGATACACACGGCAGATGCATGCTGTTATAGACTAAATTTGGACACAATCTGCGAAAATATGTTTAAATTTGATAAAAAATTTAAATACAGACCAATTCGTTCCCTATACAAACAAAATCACAGAAATTAGATGAAGTTTGTGTTGGTGTTTTTTTTTTTTTCTTTAGACTAGGAAAGATAGTCCCACATCGTAAACACCAAATGGTATCTCAATATAAAACAATGCTTGTGTTGAGGTGTGCACATGAGGTGCAGTGGAACACAAGTGTGTGCCATGTGGGAGTATTTTCCTAGAAAGAAAAATGATTAATTCCAACAAGGACGTAAGTTGATTTTTGTTGTGCGGTCTCGGACTCGACACGGACTCCAGGTTGTCTCGTGCATGCACGGGAGTGATCGGGGGAAAGGCGTGGGTATATAGGTCGTCTACAATAACTACACTAAACAGATAAAGGTACCTGTACAGTATATATACTCTGAATGGAGGCGACATAGTAATACAGTCTCAATCACAAAATAAAACTAAGGTAGATAGCACGGAAATGAAATATGATAGATGAAAACAGGAAATAGTTCAAGATCCACACAAGCCCAAAGCTATACACAACACCACAGAGTCACAGAAATATAATATAAACTACTACAGTCTAAAACAAAAGCTGGATCGCAGTCCAGGCAAGCCTAACTAAGCTAACTACTCTGGGAGAATAAAATCTAGTGGCTCTTCTATCAAGCCACGGTCCAGGTCTACTCCATCTAACTCGTCCCCATAATAGGTCGGACAATCTGCCTCAGAAACATCTGTAAAATTGTCAACAGTATCCTGTCAGAAAAATGAGCAAGTACAAACACTAACAGCAGTTTCCTATGAATTGACAAATTCTATAAGAGACAATATAATGAAATACAAGACAAAGATATATGAAAACTTCGGAGCCATTCGAAAGCCGACTTACAACCCGTAAACCAAAAGGACGGAGTTGTAATCCTTCTCCCGAACAGAACTAGTCTCCAATCACAGTATAGCATAGGAGCAGTAGAATATGTGAAAACAGGGTAGAATCAGCAGGAAATGTATAACAGATGCGAGTATGAATAGAACGACAATACACATATAGGTGGACTGGGAACTATTCGGAAGTCGAGTTACAAGCCTTAAACCAAACAAGGACCGGGGTTGTAATCTTCTCCCGAACAGAACTTAGCCTCCTATGATAAATAAATATAAAATGTGACTTGAATTATTAGAGCGATACGTGATCGGCTTTAGGTAAGTGACAAGGCAGGTTATCCACTTGGCCCGACAA
>JANAVB010007596.1:15242444-15339944 GCA_029216955.1 Iris pallida
AAATAATTTCATGGTCGGCTATTTGGCTTAAGTAGCGTAAAAAATTGCCTTAATCATGTTCATGTATGCATGTGTTGATGTGACCTTGAAGAATCAAAGCAAGTTCTAGAGAAACAAATCCATGGAAGAATATCACTCATCAAAGAAATATAGTGAGACTGATGTGTCAGTCTAATAGGCTCAAAATCTCACTGGCTTTTGTCTACCAAATTTAGTCACAACCATCCTCAAGGAAAATAACTATACTAATTAATTCTAAGTTGAAAAGAGTATTTATTCAATCATGTTATGAATTTTTTAAACTTAGTTAAATCTTCCTCATGACATACACAACCAAAAATTATTGAAAATCACAAAAACAAACTTTTTTTTGAAAATAAAATAAAACTTTATTGAAAACCACAAAAACATAAAATAAAAACTCTTTTTTTGAAACATAAAAAAACTGAAACTGCTTAAAATAATTTAAATCCCCTCCCCCACATTTAAACTGACATTGTCCCAATGTAAGGCTAAATGCAAAGAAAAGACAAAAATAAACAAAAAAAAATTCAAGAATAAGAACAAACTCCCCTTGGGTTGCCTATGTTTATAGTTGTGGACGTGCCGTCCTTTAATTAGTATCAGTTGGATCCTCAAGGTTCAATTCATCCACATTCTCCACTTTGAAACCTTCATAGAAAAGCTTGAGCCTTTGGCCATTTACCTTGAACACTTTAGATGTTGCTAAACTTTGAATTTCAACTACACCATGATTAAAAACATTAGTAACAACAAAAGGACCAATCCAACGAGAACGTAATTTACCCGAAAACAGACGAAGTCGTGACTAGTATAGAAGGACTTTTTGACCAACTTGAAACTCCTTCCTAGAGATCATCTTGTCATGAAAAGCCTTCGTTTTCTCTTTGTAAATTCAAGCATTCTCATAGGCGTCAGTGCGAATTTCCTCCAGCTCTTGTAGTTGTAACTTCCTATGTTCTCCATTTTCATATGCCTTCATATTGAGACTCTTGATAGCCCAATAAGCCTTGTGTTGTAACTCAACAGGAAGATGGCACGGTTTCCCAAACACCAATCGGTATGGTGACATACCGATAGGTGTCTTATAAGCAGTTCTATACGCCCACAAAGCATCATCCAAGCGCAAACTCCAATCTTTTCTACTCGGATTGACCGTCTTCTCAATGATGGACTTGATCTCTCTATTTGATACCTCTGTTTGCCCACTCGTTTGTGGATGGTAGGCAGTTGACACCTAGTGGGTCACATGGTACTTTTTCAGCAAAGACTCGACGGTTCGATTGCAAAAGTGAGTACCTCGGTCACTTATTAAGGCTCTCGGAATCCCAAACCTGGAGAATATGTTGGACTTGATAAAATCTGAAACAACTTTAGAATCATTAGTCCTGGTAGCTTTAGCTTCTACCCACTTTGATACATAATCAACAGCAAGCAAAATATAAACATAACCAAAAGATACAAGGAACGGTCCCATAAAATCGATGCCCCAAACATCAAAAATTTCACAAAATAATATAGGATTTTGTGGCATTTCATTCCTTTGAGATATATTACCTGTCTTTTGGCAATTACTGCATGTTTTACAGAAAGAATATGAATCATGAAATAAAGATGGCCAATAGAAACCACATTCTAATACTTTTCTTGCCGTCCTCTTAGCTCCAAAATGTCCTCCACATGC
Source organism: Iris pallida (assembly GCA_029216955.1). NCBI lineage: Eukaryota > Viridiplantae > Streptophyta > Magnoliopsida > Asparagales > Iridaceae > Iris > Iris pallida. Next base: position 15,244,150 of record JANAVB010007596.1, read on the forward strand.
ATAAGAATGACAAAAGGTGATAATTGAAATAATTTCATTTTCATGTACGCACCTTCTTATTATTTGATCTGTACAATGCTTCCACAGGTATGGTTCATCCCACACATAGTATTTGGCATCACTTTTAAGCTTATCTCTTTGAGCCTTTGACAAACCATGAGGAAACATATTAGTAACCAAATAATTTACAATATTTGCATACCAGGGTAATGTCGCAATTGTAGCAAACAATTGCTCATCGGGGAACGTTTCTTGTAGACGAAGTTCATCCTCCACATGAACTAAATGACTAAAATGATCTGCAACATGATTTTCTTTTCCTCTTTTATCTTTGATCTCCAAATCAAATTCATTCAAAAGAAGTATCCATCGGATTGACCTTGGTTTTGCCTCTTTCTTCGTCATCAAATAACGAAGAGCTGCATGATCAGAATAGACAATAATTTTAGTACCAAGCAAATAAGATCTAATTTTTTCTAAAGCAAAAACAATAGCTAAAAGTTCTTTTTCAGTAGTAGAGTAATTTCTCTGAGCTTCATTCAATGTTCTTGAAGCATAATAAATTGCGTGAGATGCTCCTCCCATCCTTTGACCCAATACAGCATCGACTGCATAATCACTTGCATCACACATTATCTCAAAAGGCACGTTCCAGTTAGGGGGCTGGATAACTGGGGTAGAAGTCAATAGTTTCTTTAGTGTATCAAATTCCTTTTTACACGCCTCATCGAATTCAAATGCCACATCCTTTTGTAGCAACTTGCACAAGGGTAACGCTATTTTGGAGAATTCTTTGATGAATTTTCGATAAAAATCTGCATGTCCAAGAAAAGAATGTACTTCCCGCACACTAGTAGGATAAGGTAAAGATTGAATAATATCAATTTTGGCTTTATCTACCTCAATTCCCTTAGATGAAACAATATGACCCAAAACTATACCTTGTTCAACCATAAAATAACATTTTTCTGAGTTTAACACAAGATTAGTTTCTACACATCTTTGGAGAATAAGTGTAAGGTTATGCAAGCATTTATCAAAAGAGTCTCCATAAACTGTGAAATCATCCATAAATACTTCTATAATATGCTCAACATATTCTGAAAAAATGCTAACCATACACCTTTGGAAAGTGGCCGGGGCATTGCAAAGACCAAATGGCATGCGACAATATGCAAAAGTTCCAAACGGACATGTAAAAGTTGTCTTTTCTTGATCTTCCGGAGCAATTGGAATTTGAAAATAACCTGAATAACCATCAAGAAAACAATAGTAAGTATGACCAGCTAACCTTTCAAGCATTTGATCAATAAAAGGTAATGGAAAGTGGTCCTTGCGAGTTTCAGCATTTAATTTTCTATAATCTATACAAATCCGCCACCCATTCTGGAAACGAGTGGGAACTAGTTCATTATTTTGATTCTTTATGACAGTTATTCCAGTCTTTTTAGGAACCACTTCCACCGGACTAACCCACTGGCTATCTGAAATAGGATAGATCACTCAAACTTCAAGAAATTTTAGGATCTCCTTTTTACTACCTCCATTATGGGTGGGTTTAATCTTCTTTACGGTTGTCGGGATGGTTTTGCTCCTTCCTCAAGTAAGATGCGATGCATGCATGTAGACAGACTAATTCCTTTTATATCAGCAATTGTCCAACCGATAGCCGTCTTGTGCTCCTTAAGGACATGTACAAGCTTTTCTTCTTGTGTTGTACTAAGTTTATTAGAGATGATCACTGGTAATGTTCCTCCATCTCCAAGAAAAACATACTTGAGGTGACTAGGAAGAGGCTTCAAGTCTAGAACAGGGGCCTGCAAAATAGAGGGTGAATGCCTCTTGTTAGAAATTGATAAGAAAATAGAAGGAAAGTTACCTGACGGTTGTACTTTTGGACAATCATTCAATGATGCAATAGTTTCCTGCAAATTAGTACTCAGAGCGAACCCCTTATGCTCTTTTTCGAGATGCTCACTAATGGCAACTTCTAATTCATCTTTGCCATCAAGTTCAAAAATATCCTGTGCTAAAGAATCAACCACATCAATAGAATAAACAGTATTATCATCATCAGGATATTTTATATGGCATCATAAATATTAAATTTAATAATTTCACCATCAAATTCCAAAGTAAGTATGCCACTATACACATCTATCTTAGTCTTGGATGTCTTTAAAAATGGTCTTCCTAACAAAATAGGAGCAGTTTGATCACCATTTTCTATATCAAGTACATAAAAATCAGCAGGAAAACCCAAATTATCAATTTATACAAGAACATCCTCAATTAATCCCTTGGGATAGGCATTAGATCTATCAGCCAATTGAATTACAACACCAGTTTCATTCAGAGGTCCAAGATTTAGAGATTCATATATAGAATATGGCATGACGTTGATAGAAGCTCCTAAATCTAACATGGATTTCTCATATTTATTATTACCTATCTTACAAGGGATAGTAAACATTCTTGGGTCTTTGCATTTCGTAGGGAGTTTTCTTTGAATTACTGCAGAAACACTCTCTCCTACTTTCACTTTTCATATCCTTTAAGTTTTTGTTTCCTTTTTATTGTACACAATTCTTTTAAAAATTTAGCATAACGAGGTACTTGTTTGATAGCATCTAAAAGTGGAATATTTGCCTCACATTTACGAAAAGTCTCATATAACTCATTATTTTTTTCAATTTTTCTAGATTCTGCTAAAGCTTGAGGAAAATGAGGTACTGGTTTATAATCAGAAAGAGGTGGAAACTTACAATTGGGTACCTCATCATCGTTGGGGAAGTTCGTGTCTGCAACGATTATTTTCTCTTCCTCTTGTTTTGACAATGTAGGTGCTTCTTTTACTTGAATGTCAACCTCTTTACCACTTCTCAAAATGATTGCACTTGCATTTTCTTTCAGATTTATTATCATTTGAGATGGTAGCTTCCCTGAACTTCGTGCCTCCAGCTTATTAATTATTGTAGCCATTTGGCTCATTTGATTGTCCAAGCTTTGAATACTGGCCCTTGTCTCCTGAATACTGGACCTTGTCTCCTGAATACTGGCCCTTGTCTCCTGTTAAAATTGTAAAGTATTAGTGGCAAAAGACTTAACAATATCTTCTAAAGACATACCAGAGTTAGAAGTTTGGCCCGATTATTTTTTATGGGGATATGGTTGCTTGTACTGTTGGTAACTTAGTCGATTTTTATTGACGGGCTGATTTGATTGTGGATTTCCATTGTTGAAATTGGGATGATCTCTCCATCCTGGATTGTATGTGTTTGAGTAGGGATCATACTTCCTTTGTGGTTGTTCAAGAAAACTACCTACCACGTTCACTTGCTCATTGGGCTCCTCTTGAAGAGTTGAGCACATGTTAGTTGGATGCCCCGTTATTAAACATATCCCACAAGCCATCACCATTTGTATGTTACCTACAGCCATTTGACGAACAAGAGAAGTTATACTAGCAATTTGTTATTCTAGGGAAGAAATATTTACCTCGTTGGCATGTTTAGATGGAAGATCTAGCCTAGTGCCAAATTGTTGAGAATTGGCCGCCATATTTACAATTAAATTCCTTGCGGCCTCAGGAGTTTTATCTACCAAAGCTCCTCCACTAGCAGCATCTATCATGCTTCTATCATTTGATAGAAGGCCTTCATAGAAGTATTGAATAAGTAGTTGCTCACTAATTTGATGATGGGGATAGCTTGCACATAATTTTTTGAAACGTTCCCAGTACTTGTGGAGAGATTCTGTATTGTGTTGCCTTACCCCACAAATGTTTTTTCAGATATTGGCCGCTGTTGAAGCTGGAAAGTACTTTTCTAGGAACAATCTTTTCATCTCATTCCATGTGACAATACTTCCGGAGGGTAGGTAGTAGAGCCAATCCTTAGCCGCATCCTTTAAAGAAAATGGAAAGGCTCTTAATTTAATTTGTGCTTCAGTCACCCCCGTTCGCTTCATACTTGTGCAAACCACATGAAGCTCCTTTAGATGCTTGTGAGGGTCTTCACCTGCAAGACCATGAAAAGTTGGCAATAAATGTATAAGTCCAGATTTTAATTCAAAAGTAGTAATAGCATCTAAAGTAGGAAACGTTATGCATAAAGGGTGTTGATTCAAATCTGGGGCAGCAAGTTCTTTCAAAGTTCTATTTGCAGCCATGACTCCTTCTTCAGGATTAGAATTGCAAGAGAATACAAAATCCGGAGCGAGGTTGTTCTCGTTAGATTCTCTTTGAGTTTCCTTCCTTAACCTGCGCAAAGTTCTTTCTATTTCTGGATCGGTCTGAAAATCACCTTGATTAGAAGATTGAGTCACAACCATAAACAATAAAAAAAATATGAAAAGCAATTCAAAAAAATGAGAATGATAATTAATGATTTTTTTTCTTTTTTTTGTAAATGAATGAAAATATAATTAATTATAAAAAAATAAAGATCACAAAAAGCACAAAAATTAACTAAGATTACTCCCCGACAACGGCGCCAAAATTTGGTGTGCTGTCGCAGGCACCCAAAAATAAAATCTTACTCTTAAAACTATATGTAGTAGAGAGAGTAAGGATCGTTCCCACGGAGAGTAATTAGTATAAATTTTATGCTATGTGAACAAGGATTGGGGGAGAGAGTTTTGAAAAGAAAATTTAAGAAGAGCTAAAGCAATTAAAGTATTAAAATTAATCAAGGAATAAATATTGGTCTCAGTGAACATTCACCATTTGAAATCATAAAATTTGATCATTGATGAAAGCATACATTAAATCATACTTTGAATATTTACCGTTGGAAGTATCTTCCTACTCTCTTAGGCTTAGTTAATTAGATACAAGCGACCTAATTAACTTTAATTACTAAATAATCTCAGACAAGTGCTAAAGATTTAATCTAGTAATTTCTTAAAGAACAAGGAGATCGATAAAGCAAAACAATACAAGCACAATCGGTTGTATTTAATTTTGTCAAAAACTTTTTCCCTAAGATCTAATAAAACAAAACAGTTCACTAAATCTTGGTTACTTCACAAATTAGAAACATCAAACAATTACGGATTTGATATCTAATTTAGCGGTAGATCGAAATGAATAATAAACTAGTAGGCCTCCTAGTAATTAAACAAAACAATCATGAAAGTTGGCACAGAAAAACATTCAATATTCAAAGTATAAAATCAAACATATAGAAACAATTTAGATCTCACAAGTTTATTGATTCTAAGGCTTCCGTACATTTTTGACCAACAAGACTTTTAGCCGCACATGTTCTTCAAAACTTCAAAAGAAAAGTTGGAGAAGAAGAAGAAGAGTTGTGTTGTGTCTTTCTTCTCATGATTTCTATCCCTTTTATACACTATAAATTAGTTGTTTCAAGCCCACAATATCTCCCCGCATATCCTCTAAAAGTTACAACTTCTCAAACCAAATAGAATAAGTCATAGAACAAGTAGGAACATGGTTATTTTGGTTCCTATTTTTGTTCACAACATCTTTGACCAAACTTCAAGTCTGATTTCGTCCATGATGCAGCTTGATTTGCGAAAAACACAAAATATAAAAGTTGTAGCCCTGTGTCTTAGCTTTCCAAAACTTTTTGAATCACCTCCATTGCTTTTCGGATGAGAACGTTATGCCCATTTTGGTGAAAGGTGTCAAAACTGTCCAGAATTGCATTTTAGCTCCATTTTGCACAGTCTCTCCAAATTTATCCTACAGCAAAATATAAATATAATGAGTACCTATAGTCATAAAATGAGCATAAAATGATGAACATTAAGGGATAAAAATATAACATTTTATGTTCTCATCATATGCCAACACCAGCAGATAGCATGAAAGTGAAGCAAGTGACTCAGAAGATGAACAATCAGACGATGCTGCAAATGTATGCTTAATGGCATATGATCAGGTAAACACTAATCCCATGTTTGATACATATGATGATTTTACCTTTGAACAGTTAGGTGAAGCCTTTAGTGACCTCTTAGGTGACTACAGAAAACTGCGTAGCAAATACCAAAACTCTAAGAAGGTACTCCACGAGTACAAAAGTGAAATAGGAAGACTTACCGACCTACCGGCTGAGGTTAGAAGTAATGATAATTTTAGTGAGGTAGGTGGGCTTTCTTCTGTCAAGTTGCAATTACACGAGACCACAAGGCTACCCGAACAGAAAGACAAGACCATTACCAAATTAGAGGAAGACTTACTCAAAGAGAAGAAGAGTCTTCAGCAAGCACTAGTCAGAAATGATGAACTCACTGCTGACTACAATACACTGTATGACACTTCCAAAAAGTTGAAAATTAGGCCAGAAAAATAGCATGAGGTTGCTGCTTCCAACCCTAACATGTGTCACTTACCAAAACACCGGAACACTGTCAAACCCAACACTGTCAGACCAAACCCAACAAAATCTTTGCCCAAGACGACTAATAGGCATGCATTTTATTACAAATATCCAACTAGAAGACCAAGACCTACCAATCATGCACAACACACTGCATCTAACACTCAACATGCTAGATGTCATTATTGTGGCACCATTGGTCATATCTCTCCTGCATGTAGAGTAACAAAACTAGTTGATTTGAAATTATGTGCATGGATACCAAATACTAACATTTCAGGACCCTACAAAAAATGGGTACCAAAAGTTTTATCTACAAATTCTCTTGTAGGTGGAACACCATATACGTGCTATAAGCAAATGGATCCTCGACAGCGGTTGCTCATGACACATGACCGATGACGCTTCATTATTTACAACACTGTCGAAGAAGAAAGAAGGATACGTCTCCTTCGGTAATAACCTTAAAGGGTATATAGTAGGTATCGACAATATTGGTAAGGCTCCCTATCATGTGATTAAAGATGTCTGTCTAGTAACCGAGTTAAAATATAACCTACTCAGTATAAGACATTTAGCTGATCATAGTTATGGTATTAACTTTGTCAAAGACAAATGTACTATAGTTGATAGCTCAACTGGTAGTATTATCTTTGAAGTTATTAGGAAAGACAATATATATATTTTTTATCTGTTGGAAGATGCTAACAAAGAGGTAGATACTTAATCGCCAAGAATGATGAGAATATGGACACAATTTCAAGACTATCCACAAAAAAGTTGGTACGAGGCTTACCGGACATCACCTTCAATAAGGATACGGTATATAGTGAATGCGAAAAGAACAAAGCTACTCGATAAATTTAAGTCCAAGAATGCTGTAAGTACCACTAGACCTCTACATTTACTGCATATGGATTTATTTAGACCTAGTAGAATTGCTAGCCTAGGTGGTAAGTTATATGCATTTGTAATATTAGATGATTTCTCTAGATACACGTGGGTATATTTTCTTGCACGCAAAAAATGATGCATTGTCTGAATTCGTCTCCTTTTGCAAAAGAGTTCAAAATAAAAAGGATTCATGATCACTCGTATTCGAAGTTATCATGGCGAAGAATTTGAGAATGTAGAGTTTGAGCAATTTTGTGACACACACGGTTATCTACATGAGTTCTCCTGTCATAGGACTCCACAAAAAAATAGAGTTGTGTAATAAAAGAACATGACTCTATCTGAAATGGCTAGAGTTATGTTGAACCAGTTTAGTCTACCTAAATACTTTTTGGCTGAAGCTGTCAATATAGCTTGTTATGTTCTCAATAGGGTTCTAATTAGACCTAAATCTAAGAAGACATCCTATGAGTTATGGTTTGATAGAACACCCTCAATTTCTTACTTTAAAATCTTTGGTTGCAAATGCTTCATTCTTAATACTAAAGATAATTTAGGAAAGTTTGACGAAAAGGCTGATGAAGGTATATTTTTAGGTTATGCGGCCAAAAGCAAAGGCTATCGAATCTTCAACAAAAGGACTATGATCATCGAAGAGTCAATGAACGTTATCTTTGATGAACTGAATCAACAGACAATCGACGATGGTGATGAAGATGTCAGTACACCGAGCACAGCACCTGTAGAACCTTCAAGCACAGCACCTACAGAACCAGAAGCCGAAACCAGCTACCTTGAGAGTCTGCCAAAAATAATGAAGTTTATGGCTGACCATCCCAAGGAATTAGTAATAGGTGAGATTACCAGGGGTGTAAGTACTCGTTCCTCTAACAGAGATATAGTTTCATGTGTTGCATTTATTTTACAGCTAGAACCCAAAACTATTGAAGAAGCATGTAGCGATAATTTTTTGTTAGATGCTATGCAAGAGGAATTAAACTAATTTGAACGGAATCAAGTTTGGAAACTTGTTTCCAAGCCCATTGGTCATCCGGTCATTGGCACCCGCTGGGTATACCAAAATAAACTTAATGAGAATGGTTTAGTTACTCGTAACAAGGCCCGACTCATAGCTCAAGGATACAACCAAGAGGAAGGTATTGACTACAATGAGACCTATGCCCCAGTTGCGAGATTAGAATCCATTCATATGTTATCTGCATTTACATGTTTTCATAATTTTAAGCTTTTTCAAATGAACGTAAAAAGTGCATTTCTTAACGGTTTTATAAAAGAAGAAGTTTATGTAGCTCAACCTTCAAGTTTTACTAATTTCAAAAACCCTGACTATGTTTTCAAATTGAAGAAAGCCTTATACGGTCTGAAACAAGCCCCTCGTACTTGGTATGATCGTTTAAGCTCTTTTCTACTTGATAACGGTTTTATAAAAGGAAAGGTTGATACTACACTGTTTATAAAATCTTTGAAAGAAAATCTTCTTTTGATTCAGATTTATGTTGATGATATTATCTTTGGATCTACTGATGAGCCTCTTTATCAAGAATTTTCAAAGTGTATGCAAAATAAGTTTGAGATGAGCATGATGGGATAACTCAAATTCTTTCTAGGACTGCAAATCAAACAAACCAATAATGGGACGTTCATTAATCAAGCCGAATACACAAAAGACTTACTAAAGAAGTTCGATCTGGAAACCGTCAAACCTCTTGGCACTCCGGTAGCAACTTCAACCAAGCTTGATATTGATGAACAAGAAAAACTGGTCGATATACGTAAGTATCGAGGTATGATTGGTAGTTTACTTTATTTAACTGCTAGTCGCCCTGGTATAATATTTAGTGTTTGCTTGTGTGTACATTTTCAAACTAACCCTCAGGAATCACATTTGTTCACAGTTAAGCGTATCTTTCGATACCTTAAAGGCACTTCTTCTGTCGACTTATGGTATCCCAAAACTACGTCCTTTGACCTAACCGGTTACTCGGATGCTGATTTTGCTGGATGCAAAGTAGATAGAAAAAGTACTAGCGGTACGTGTCATTTACTAGGTAAGACTCTAGTCTCTTGGTTTAGCAAGAAGCAAAACTCTATCGCATTATCAACTACTAAGGTTGAGTATATCATCGCAGGACGTTGTTGTGCACAAATTTTATGGATGAAGCAAACCTTAGAAGACTTTGGTTTATAGTATTCACACATACCCATTTTCTGTGACAGTACTAGCACTATTAGTTTGACTAAAAATTCGGTATGTCATTCTCGTACTAAGCATATTGAGATTCGACATCATTTTCTTAGAGACCATCAAACAAATGGAGATATTAACCTTGAATATGTAGACACAGAGAAACAATTGGCTGACATGTTTACAAAACCGTTAGCGAAAGATCATTTCAATTATTTACGTCAAGAATTAGGAATTTTAAATATCAATAATATTAATTAATTTTGTTTTATTAATTATTTTTTAATATGCAAAATTATTTTTGAGACAAGCCTACAAAGGGTCTGTCTATTACTACGACCAAGGTCGAAGCAAAGCGGTACTTAAGCATTCTCTGGTGAATCTCCGCTAGTTGGGACAGTACCCCTACAGCTAATCTGAAACAGTTGCTGCGTAACAAAATTTAATTCATAAAATAATATTAATTATATTAATTGAAATTTAAAATAACTAAACTTTGAATTAAATAATTGAAAAAGGATGATGAATATAAAGTGACACATTTTTCTGCACAAAAATACCTCAACAGAACCCTAGGCGAACTCGCACCGAATTCGGCCAGAGTTCTGTTGTTGTTGGGTACTTTTAAGTCAGATTTGAATGTGGGCCTTCCTATTCATCACCTTCATCTCCTCAAAACGGTGCAGCTGCTACGCCCGAGAGCTCCAAACCCAAGATTTTCATCTTTTGATTTCTCTCAAGTCTTTTGGAGTTTTCAATCCACATTTTAGATTTGTGCGTAGATTCTCGTTCTCTTCCACATACTTAAATTTTAGAAAGTATAACTTCATCCTTCTCTCTATTTTAATTTCATGAATTTCTATACATTGCTTAGAAATCATGCCTAGGATTCACAATCCCTTCAAGAGAAAGAAGACTACGGCTAGCGAAAAAGCCTCGTCTTCGGATCCTATCCAAGGATCACTCTTTTAGCCCGTCCAATTAGACGAATGGGCGTTAATGGGTTTTACTTCGAAACTCATGACCAATCCTTATTGTGGTATGCAGATTTCTCTATTCGCAACATATGCACCGGCGCACCGATCAAATGGACTATCTTTCCGTCCTACCGAACTTATTTTGAAGCATTAGGATGGTACAACCTTGTCACTCATTCATATCCTATCGTAATTAATGCTATTCGTTTATTTTATTACAATTTCACCCTTGACACTTTCACTGTTAAGAGGCGTCTCAATGGAATTGATATTCAATTCAATGATGCCGACTTAGCAAAAATTCTTGATATTCCAAATGAAGGTGCTCCGCTAGACGATATCATGAAATTTGAATTTCCCGGAGACACGACCTTAAACAGTTTCAAAAATGAACTCTGCTCTCCTGATCGAGTTCGTTCTGGAAAGTTCAAAGCTGCAAATTTGAACTTATTCTTCTATGAACTGTGTCACATCGTCTACCCTACTATCTGACCCAAATCTACTTCCAAGGACGATGTGACCACCCTTGAAATGTCTACTTTATACCATATTCATAAGGGGATTCTGTTTTCTGTTTCCAAGACTATTATTCAGATGATGGGTCATTGTCGCGAAAGGCACAAGAACCTTGCTTACGTTATGCTTCTTCCGATCATCTTTCAGCACTTTAACATTGATCTATCCACTTGTGCTCATGACTCTGAGCCCAAGTATCTTCAGCTATCTCATCGTAGAGCAGTTATTCCTCCTTCTACTCCTCCTACTGCACCACCTCAACCTCCTTAGGATTATCCTATGTCTTTTGAGGGTATCCACCAGCACCTATTTGATATACGGCATGCTCAGCTAGATGAGCACAACTCTTTACGAACATTTATGACTAACACATTGAGGGAATGCAAGTTCCAAGATGCTAGTCGATTTCAGGTCCTGGCAAACTCCCTTATGGATCTACGTTTCGCCCAGACTGGTCTGCATGCCAGTTCACTTCCACGAGATCCTACTGTCTCTGGCTACCGCTATGAGGATGAGGCGGTTCGTCACTTCTTTGAGCCCGGTAACGCTTATGACTGGTACCGTAGTTCTGGTACTACTCCACACCCTTCTCATGGAGCTGGCACTTCTGGAGCTGGTCCTTCCGGATATGGTGGCACTGTTGATCGTGATGTCGATGATAACTCTGAGGATTTTTTATCTAGATGCTTTTTTACTTTGTCTAGATGTTATCTAGTTAGACTCTTTATTTTGTCTATGTATGCTTGGAAATGCTTCGACATTCCAAGATAGTACTTTATCTTTTATTTTTAGTAGCATTGTGACTATCTGCTGAGTTGATACATTTTCAAACTCCTATTAGTATGCATTCTCTCTTTTATTCTATGCGTAGCATTATCTTAGTTTATGCTTCATTTATTAAACTGCCTGTGAAATATATGTTATTCTTTTACTGTATTTCTTCAACGTTCGTCTCTTAAGCATGAATTGCATGGGAGCTTCTCTCTTTGCAATTATTTTGCTAAATGACAACGGAAGGAAAAATGGATCCAACATCTTTTACAGGATACATGATTTTTTTGAGGAATTAGTACATACAAGTACAGAACAATAGCTTACAAATTTTGATTATTTTTAAATCAAAGAACGAGATGTTATATCGGTCAAGGTTTGTCAATTATCAAAATGGAGGAGATTGTTGGCCCATTGGTCATGGTCAAACCTAATTTAAATAATTGATCTAACCATGTCTTGATATAAGGGCTACTTGGACAATTGCTGAGAACTACCGTTCACGACAAGAAGTCAGTTTGCCATTGAGTCTATATTTCTTTATCAATGTAATTTTCATTGAGTCTAGGAATATAATGTACACCGAATCATACTGGCAAATAGGCTACCCCAAAATAATTTCAAAATATCCTTGTTTTGAAAATAAACCTATTTACAAAAGCTCATAATTGCTTGACTTTTCAAAAAGCCAAAACCAGTTTACAAAAACCCTAACAGAACACAAAGGGAATTCGGTCCGAGTTTGGCCCGAATTTGCCCTGAGTTTGTTTAGTGTCCGTTGGATTTTGAACTTGGTCTCCCCGCAGTTACGGATGCAATGACTATTTGCCGAGATTCTCTCAAATTATGTCTGAATTCTGTCTTTGGAAAACCTATAAATAGAGAAGAATTTTTATCATTTACACACCTCTCTTCTCTTCTCTCTAAGCCTAATACGTTCTTCCAAAGTATTCTAAGCTCTTTTATTTTCAAAGTCCAAGCCAGTTACAATCCTCTAGTCGATTTGCCAGTGTGGTATGGTCTAGAAGTTTCAGAGTGATTGAGAGGCTTTATTGAAGAAAGATACTTCACAATTGAAGTTGGTCGAGTAATTCGGATCAAAACTCACGTTGTAGAAGTTGCAAGAACTTCGCATGAAAACTTGCGCATTTTTCCAGAGTAGATTTCAACTAGAAGCTAGAGTTCTTCCGACTGGACTAGTCCTCACAAGAGGAAAACTAGTATACATCCTTGTGTTTGCGTTTGCTCTCTTCTCTCTACTTTTCATTTACATATCTGTGATATATATATATATATATTTTGTGATCTTGTTGCTAATATTTTTTAATAGCTAATTTTTCGCTGCCTACTCTATTCACCCCCCTCTAGAGTATAGCACTTTACATTTCGTTCCTACATATGACTCATGATCCTACTGCACCGATGCCTATCATCCATCAGTTGTAGTGATACTTTATGGTAAGTGTTAGACTATCATAAACATTTCTTTATATTATGCAAGCTTTTATTTTTCACCTACTATTGCTGATGTTCTAGTTTCTATGATTTACTAATTGTGTTGTAATGTTACTTGTGAGTACATATATTATTTGGTGTTACTCTGTTGTTTCTTTGTTGTTGTTTGGCTTATTGATTGCGGGGGAGCCATCTTTTGATTACATGACAAAAGGGGAGATGAGTATACTAAAATCAAAATCAAAACCAAAAGTTTCAAGCTATCAGACAAGTCAGGTATATTTTCAAAGTTACAAGATAATATTTGGTTATAGACTCAAATTTTTTTAATTATCAATTGGGGGAGATTGTTGGCCCATTGGTCATGATCATACCTGATTTTGATAATCAACGTCAACTTTGGTCAATACGTAAAATACAAGCAGCTACAGGTATCAAGTCAGAATGTCTGCACCTACTGCTACGAACATCTTGTCGTCATCAAGAATCAAAAATGATGGAATCAAGATCAAGACTTTTTACATCTTTCTTATGTATTTTTATCTTTATTTCAGTCTAGGAAAATATGTAAGATTTATCGGATCGGTACTGGCTTAACTATTTTTAGTCCATAAAATACAACCTTCCTATCCACCAAAATTTCTATCCAAAGTCCACAAAAATTCATATCCAAAGTCCACATAACAAAATAGCCCAAAATCCATCCAAATGGCCCAATGTTGTTCTGTCTGAATCCTGACAAAACTTGGCCAGAACTCGTCCCGAGTTCGGCCCGCGTTCGGTTAGATCAAGTTGTTTCTTATTTTTCTGGATATCTGTATCCAACGTTCGAGTGCAAGATTTTTGCATCCGAACTCTGCCCGAATTCGGTCCATAAAAATAGAGAAGAACTTTTACATTTTAGATATCTCATTCACTTTCTCTTCTCTCTATTCTGTAAGTGTTTTCTACGAGCTATACACTTTCATATTTAGCCTATAGTACTCTTATCTAAGTCAGTATCTATTTCAGTTCAATCTAGAGTTTGGTTTGAAGAGTTGTATCAGAGTATATCTCAGAAAGTGTTCATATTTTCAAACGCCTTCAGGAGTCGGTCATGCACTTGTCGCCAAGCACGGTATTATTGAAGTTGGTCGTGCACTTGCCCCCAAGCACGATGTTGTAAGAGTTGCAAGCACTCAGTTAAAGCTTGTGCCATAGTGGATTTAATATCGAGCAAGAGTACTTGAGACTGGATTAGTCCTCCATGAGGGATACCAGTATATATCGGTTTGTCACTGAGTTTGATTCTTCTTAACTCTTTATTTTTACTGCAATTCATATTCTGATATTCATCTGCTCTTACCTGTATTTGATTAGCAATATTAATTAGTTTTTAAATTATGATATTTATTCTTCTGCATGCATACATCTATTCCCCCCCTCTAGAAGCGCTCAATGGTCCTAGACTATGGGGTTCCAGAATAGGATATATTGAAATCTTGCTCAGTACAGTTGAGAGGCACATCAGCTTACTAGTGTGATTCGAATGAAGATTAAAAGAGGGTATGTGACTTGGGAAGAGTTTTGCAAAACTATTAAACTGGAATTTGCCCATCTCAGTTTACTGACTACATGATTGACCTTAAGTTGCTTGCGCAAGAGACCTCTGTCCATGACTATGACCTGCAATTTCAAAAGATGTCTAAAAGAGTTCATGACATCTTAGAGAAGTGTTTTGTTAGTCAATATATTGGGTAATTGAAAGAAGAAATTTGATTTAAAGTGCATATCTCAAATCCAGTCAATTTACCAGCAACCATGCAAGTTGCCAGGCTTCATGAGGCTAAAATATCAGCTCTAAGGAAGACATATAAGTGTCCAATTTATATAGGAAGGGCAACTGCTGTTACAGGGTCATCCATTCCACATATTGTTGATCAAAAAGTTCCTACATAGGCCAATAATGTACGGGGTTATCCAAACCTGGTAAACCCAGACTCCAACTATATCTCCCAATGAGCTCAATAGGATGAAAACTTGGGTTTATATTTTTTGTGTGATGAAAAATAGCAAAGGGGTCATATATGCAAGGAAAAAAATTGTATATGTTGGTAGCTGATGAAAACAATACCAGTCAAGACATTATTGAAGCAGAAGAAGGTCTAGTATTTGAGAGAAAAGAGAGTGCATTCGCTATATTCTTACACTCTCTGTCAGGGAGTCTACATCACTCTACTATGAGGTTAAGAGGTACCCTCCAAAACAGGCCAATGATTATTTTGGTAGACTTTGGGTCTACACATAGCTTCATTGTCACGCCCCAGAACCAGAATACTGGAGAGCGGGGGCAGACATAGCCAGCTACGTATATTGAAATGGATTCCATCTCGCTATACGGTCACGGCTGTCTAGATACATGAGGGTTTATCTACAAGCCAGCAGTCTCTTAAGGTCATGAACAAGCCTATTGTCTCAATCACAAGCAAGTAAGTAAAAGTTACAAGATGTATGATTATTAAATATACAATAATAAGGTGTCCCAAATATTACATATTCAGCTGATCATGAAGCTAGTCATTACAAAATATGAGGACTAGCAAGAGTTTAGTCATACATGATCAACCCTAGGATCTGTTAATCATGTTACAGCCCGTAGGCAGACAGTAAGTAAGTGCAACCGAGCTAAACATGTGCTCGTCAGCTAAATGCCTCAAAAGAATATTCTTACAATAGAGTGGGAGAGCCAAAAATAACCCACTCGTTGCCAGGGTTCCGTCTAGTGGCCACCATCTGGCAGGAAAGTCGGTAGATCCTCTGGAGCTGCTCCGAAATCTGGCCATACAAAACCAGCTGGGTCAGAACCCAGAAAGAGCAAGTGCCACAAAGGAAGCTTCACTTAGGAACTAAAACCAGCAATCATCACAAGAGTATAAATAAGGTAAAAACTGGAAATAAAGAAAATACATCAGGATGATATACGACGAGATAACCATGGAACTATTCAGATAACCAGGTTACAACCCGTAAACCAAACAAGGACCGGGGTTGTAGCCCTTCGTCTGAACAGAACTTGGAATTCTCACCATTTATCAGTAAAATAATTACAAGCATCCTGGTCATTCAATAATCTGGAACAGGATCAGGGCAAGACTAGACCGGTTAGACTCCATCCAATTATTTCACGGCCAAGCAAGAATTACGGCTTGATACTTTAACTAACTAGGGTTATCACAGGCCTAATTACTAGCAAGATACAGTGAGATTATTCCACAGCCACAAGCCCTGCAGACCATCCAGGTTACCCAGGTCGAAATTAGGGGTTGAATTCAGGTGGGTACACCTTCCAGGAAACGCATGTACCCTTAAGTAGCTTGAAAGGTGCAACACATGACAGTGTGCTGGAAATGTGCCCTACTCGACGGCAGGCTACAGATCCCAAGCGCGCCCAGGTAACGGGATTGCCTGTAGCTGGGAAATCTCTTCATGACTAATGTGTTAATCTAGTTATTAACCTTAGTCCATTTCAATAGGTACTCCTGACCGTGGTACTCAGGAGTCCCTGTCCTAGACATGATACAAGACAGGACTGGTTTATTTGTACAAGCACAATCGCCCACGGTGTCCAGATAATTATACAGGTCATGTCATGTCAGGTAGCCGTCGCAACAGCTATTCGAGATAATCATGTCAGGTTTTATCATATCAAGTGTACTAGTCCGGAGTGCGCCACGACGGGCCACTATCAGGTCATGTCAGGTTTTCTTGTCATGAGTGCACCACGACGGGTCACTGTCAGGTCGTGCTCCATTATCAATTCCAAACATATAAGTAAAATCAAGTTCATGACAAAAGGCGTAAGGATATAAAATGGACGTAAAATATCTAATAAAGGAGTTACGAAATATGGGCAATTAATGATAATTAATAGTACACAGGACCATGAGAAAGTCATGCGGTTCAGTCATATGTGGCCAGGAAAGGAGGGGGCGCATGCGGCTGGAAGTACAAGGGCGCCAGCGGCTGGAAATGCAAAGGCGCATGCGGCTGGAATTAATCGGGATCATGCAGCCCGGACTCAGAAGTCCATGCGGCCAGGGTCTAGGGTTCTCATACGGCTCGGAGATCAGGGCCTATGCGGCTGGCAAGTGCTTGAGTTATGCGGTTCAGGGAGGTGAGCGCATATGCGGCTCGAATTAGAAAGGGGTCTTCATACGGCTGATGGCGAACTCAAGTCCATGCAGCTCACATAGCAAAACCCATGCGGCCCGGAAGAAGTGAGGACGCATGAGGCTGGGTCAATACGATGGCTTATGCGGCTGGGAGGAACAGTTGCATATGCGGCTCGAGAGAGTTCGTTCCCAGCCCTGCGACTAAGTCCATGTAGACTCATGCGGCTGATGGGAAATGAGCCCATGCGGCTAGCGGGAATGGCGCATGCGGCTGCAGAGTTCAGAACTTATGCGGCTGGGAATTGAGCGAGTTTATGCGGCTAAGTGAGTTCGACTCTCATGCGGCTCAAGAACTTCCAGTCATGCGGCTGGATAGAACACTTGCCGCGTGAATATTCATGCGGTCAAGTCAAGCACTGTTCATCTTCTCCAAAATTTCAGAGAAGAAGAACACCATGAGAGCCAAGTCCTCAAGCTCCATAACTCCATCATCCGGAGCCTAAATTCGAACTTCCATAGGTCAAAATGGGTAGAACAAAATTCTCTACAACATGGAACCATCAAAACATAGAAATAACAAGATTAAGTAGATCAAAACCCAAGAAATCCGAAAATAAAATAAATATAGATCTACAAGAATCTAGCCATGGGAAGTGAAAATGCCAAGTACTAAAGTGCTTTAGAATGTAGTAAGGAAGAGAATGAAGTAATAAAGTTGGAGTTCCTCCATGAAGCAAGTTGTACTTGCCTAGACCTCTCTCTTCTCTCTCTGGTAGGTAGGGAAGTAATGAGGAAGAAGAAGATGAGATTAATGAAGAGAGAGAAAAGAATGGGCTAATAAATACAAATGGTGGTGGTAGGTGGGGGGTTCATCCAAGGGTTCATCATGAACCCAAGCAAAACCAAGCCAGGCCGAACCAACCAACCCGAACCAGGAATAGACCAAGCCAAGAAGGAAATGCCATGTCAGAAAATCATGCAATAAAATACGTACACGTATTCCAAGAATACGTGATACGAACCACAGGCATTACATTCATTGATGCTAAATTCAGTGAAAGATTAAATTTACCACTCATTGATGAGAAATCCTTTTAAGTATTGGTTGTTAATGGTGAGAAGTTGTTGAGCAAAGGACTGTATAATGGGTGGTCATAGAATGTTAGGGAAAGAAAATTACTGCAAAATTATTAATACAGCTGTCCATAACATGTTGTCATATTGTATTGGGGAAAACTGGTTGAGTACTTTGGGGGACATAATTTAGAATTTTTTGAAATTATACATGAAGTTTACAGTAGAAGGGGAAGTACAACAGTGTAAAGGAATCAAAGCTGACAGTCAACAGTTAATGCAGACTGTAACTAAGGACTTAAGGCAGAAACCTCAAGTCTTTATTATTCGGTTATGCTCACAGGTCCTGGCCGCAGATGTCACATGAGATACCAGTATAGAATTAACTGCATTTCTACAAGAGTATGATTCTTTGTTAATTTGAAGAACCCACTGGTGTAACCTCCTTTTACCAAATTCTGATATATTTGTTCGAATTTATAAGTTCCTATTTTTCTAAAATTTCCTAAATCATTAAAATCATGAATTTTAATTTTCTTTAATTAACTATATGAAATATATTTTATAATCGTAATATGCTATAGATTTTATGTTCATGGTTATTGGGTTATTAGTTTTTACGAAGCAGTTTTATAAGATTTTTATCATATATATAACCTCCTTGGACATTAAATAATTTTGGGCTTAGATAGCCTAATAAATAAATTTAATTATTGTTGAACTTCTTGTATGGGCTTCAAACCATTAATGTAATCTTTCTATACAAATTATCGAAATTAAGTAGTGGGTTCCATGTAGGATATTTTTCTTGTAGGATTAAGTTTAAACTCATCAAGAAAGCATTAATGATTTTTGTCACACTCTTAGGAAAGACGCAAATGGCGTTTTGATGGTATTATGAGCGTCTACGCGCATGCGCTGCTGCGTGAACTATGCGTAGGATATGCATGCATGTGCGTCTACGCGCATGCGTTGTTGCGTTGCAGCGCGTAAATGCGCATGAGTTTCTACAGTACTAGGCCTATGTACTCATGAGCAGCAATTGTTGTGTTGATGATGAGCAGCTGATGTTGTGTTGCAGATGAGTTGTTGTTGTTGTGCTGCTGATGAGCAGCTACTGTTGTGATGATGCGCGCATATGCGTAAATTATGCGCATGAGTCTATTCAGATTATATGCATGGGCTCTGTGCAGATTATGCATATGCGTTATTCCAAACTATGCACATGGGTCTGCTCGGATGATGCGCATGGTCTCCTTGAATTTATGCGTATCGATCTTGCTCAGATTGGCGGCACATAGGTTTTGCACCAATATGCACATGAATTCAGCTATATAGGCGCATAGATTCTCCAGGAGTGTAATAGCCCAACATGAAGAGAGTTTCATTTAAGCCTAAGCTTGATGGCATTGAGTCATCTAGCGTGGTTGTTGACTGGTGGATGGACACTGGTGCATCTAGCTTATGCTCTAAGAAGGAGATGTTCACCAAGGATGAGCATGCCTTTAAAGAAGGTCTCGATGGAGAACAAGTATAAAGCAGAAGATTGAGAGATCGAACTAGTGGTGCTGGAATTGACTTTCGAATGGTCACTGACACTGGAGTGCTTATAGCACATACAAGTAATTTCCAAGAACCCGATGTTAGAAAGTTTGTGATACCATACAGCTTGAGGATGAACATCCATGCTGGACAAATGGTGATGACATGACAAGGATCATGCTTCGAGAGGCTTTCAGCATTGAAGGGTTGTTTAAACTTCTGTTTATAACTCCTTCTGAAAATGTCTATGTAATTGAGTTGTGGCAAAATAGACTAGGACGTGTGCTATATAATAGCATTAAAATGTCTAGTCTAGGTCTTATCTCCAAATGTGGGGGTAAGAAGGTAGAGGAATATGAAGTCTATGCACAAACGCAGACTGCGGGAAGAATCTCGAATGATTGAACCGAAGTATATATCTTTTGTAGTTAGTGCACTCAGATATTTGTGACTTCTAACAATTATCCACAAAGATCGGGATGAAGTTTTCATCAACACTTCTCAAAGTACGTATCCATGAATCGCAAGATGAAGCATTCAAGAAGTCCAAGGATCTCAAGCTAAAGCTGAGCGTCAGACCGGTCAACAATTCAAGAGATCAAAAGTGATCAAGATCGTGAGTATCATTTTCTTGAATTTGCATTGTTCCACAAAGAAAATAGAATTTCCAACAAACATATGCTCCGTGTTCTCTACAATACAATGGAGTTGCAGAATGGAAGAACAAGACGCTGACAGAGACATTGAACTCTATAATGTTGACTATAGGCCTTCCAAAATGCTTCTAGGAGAGGTTGAGCTAACAGTTACACTTATTTTGAATAAAGTATTGTTTTTCACATCTGATATTACTCATCATGAACTATAGTTCAAGGTCAGACACAACTTGAATGTCACACAAGTGTGGTGGTGCTTGACATATATGATGCTTCCGGATGTCAAGTTTCAGAAGCTGGGGACAAGGACTATGAAGGCCATATTTCTGGGATATGTTAGGATATGATGTTGAAAGCAATGCTCGGAGGTCCTTTGATATTAAATCAAAGTATATATTTGAGTCTCGCAGAGCAGAATTCTTTGAAGACAAGTTTACAAGGGACAAAAACATTATTCATGCGGATGTTCCGGAAAATGTTGTTAGCTCTGAAGAAGCAAGTACTTCTAAAAAAGATATAGTCCAGGAGGTGGTTGTCAATGATGAGACAATGTTTGAACCAGTATTTGCTGAGTAGCTAGCAAAACGAGTGAGGAAGCCAAAAGATTTCGAAGATGACTTTATCACCTATCACGTAGAGGCTAATGATGTGATGAAGACCAGAGAAGCAGTCTTCTGGGAGGAGACAGTCAATGATATTGACTCATAACAACCAATAACACTTAGGTGTTAGTTAATCTGCCTGAATGAGCTAAATCCATCGAAGCTTCAAGGAGAAGAAGACGTATGCTGAAGGAACGGTTGACAAGTTCGAGGCTAGGCTGGTAGCCAAGAGATTTTCTCAGAAGCAGGATATTGATTAATTTGACACATGCCCCAGCGGCGAGGATGTCAACTATCAGGATGCTAATTGTCGTGGCTGTTATTCATAAGTTGATTAATGTGTACAGGATCTTTAATGTGAATCCGAAAGCACAGCTGATGTCATTGCGTGAGTGGGAAAAATAGCAGTTATGGTGCAGAATTCAAGACTTAGTTTATTCTTGTATTGTAGTATTGTTTAACCCATGCGAGAAGATTAAAGTCAAAGCGATATCTACCCTTATGCATAATGAACAAATAATACTCCTAGTAGGTATCTCATGGAGGTGCTCCTCCTTGAGAGCTAAAAATATAGTCCCACATTGGAAAATACTCCTAGTAGGTATCTCAATATAATATCATGCTTGGTGTTGAAAGATGCACATGGGTGGTGGCCCAAGTGGTGGGTGCTATGTGGGATATTTTCCTAGTAATATTAAGTTTAAAATCCTCAAGAAATCATTTATACTTTTTGTCACACTCTTGGAAAATTTTCCTTTCGAGCTAAGCCATTTGCGGTTCGGACTCGAACTCAGACTCGGACTCAGACTCAAGAGCACAAAGTGGAACTTTGATGGCACACTTTGCACTTAGCACGTCAGCATCGTCGCATGCCGCTTGTGTAAATTTGTTAAGCTCGTGCGAAAGGTGCATGCGTGGGTGCATGAGCGGGCGCTGAACGGCTATGTGCATATGCGTGTCTACGCGTTTGTGCGCATGTGTTGTTGTGCATAAGCGCATGGGTTGTTGTATTGTTGGCCCTATGCGCGCATGAGCAGCTGTTGTTGTGCTGCTGATGAGCAATTGTTGTGCTGTTGCATGCATATGCGCAGAAAGCGCTGGCGCATGACTCCTCTAATTGCGGGATTTGGAATATTAATCTTTCTTTTAAGAGTTGGTATTTTAGTCCCACGTCGTCTAGGAGTGGAGATAGGATTTCCACCCTACTCTATAAATAGAGCCCTCATACCTCATTCTTGAGACATGCTGAAAATGAAATTAAAGAAGTCCAGGGAGTCTGTTTGAGTCACACTCTGAGGTGACTATGACCGCTCAAGAAGTTCTCTTGTGAACTTGCTGGTTCCTAAAAGCGGATCATGTGGGGGCAAATCTTGCTTAGAGCAATGGTGGTCTTGACCACCCCAACAAGAATAATAATTATTCTATCTTCTTCTTTTTCCTTCTTCTAGTTGTAAATGTTTTGCCTCCATTGTAACTGCTTTTTCAAGGAAGAACGTATTCTGATTCTAGAGAGTTGTGATCTAGAGAAGTTGTATTCTGAAATATTTATAGTGTTCATTTGTAATCGAGACACCAGAGGGCAAATTTGTATGCGTAAACTTCTGATTTTGGCTACAACTTCAAGATCAGAACGGAGAGCAAATCTTCTAGGGGGTATTGCGTGATATTTCTGTTTCTAGCCTATGTTCCTCTATCTTTTAGTCTGTCTCGGGACTAACAATAGCATGACATGGTTTCCATGTTAGATCTGTTTCCCACTTATCGTTCACCTTTGTTCGTCTTTTCTTGTCTCTTAAAATTAGTTGATGCATCCTCCCTGCAACTGTTCTCTTGAGAACATGTTATATGATTAATCATAAGAAACTAAAATCATGGTTAATAAAAGTATATCTTAATAGCTAAGAATTAATAGATTGGGCAAATTTCTGAAATATGATTATCCCCAAGCACTTGCTACAAACAGGAAAAAAACTGGGTCGGCCTAAATAAAAGGACAGGGCCCATAAGCTAATAAAATAAAAATATCACAAATATATAATCAAGTTATATATAAGACTGAGACAAAAAACAACCTACCATATTCTTCGGTAAAATAGGTAATTTAATATCAGCGAGATTAAGACAAATATCACCTTAATAAGAGAAGGATAATGATAAATTGGAAGTAGACAAATACTTGATTATATGAGTACATTTTATATATATATATATATATATATATATATATATATATATATATATATATATATATATATATATATATATATATATATATATATATATATTCTTGGGTAGGCCTTGGTATTTCAAGACTCAACATAGACTTGGACAACTAGTAGACGAGTATACCTTGCCCTTGTACAGAATTTCATGCTTCCTATTTATTTGTGCTTGTTTCTTATAGTATTAGTCGTACAATTAGTATTAGTTGTTTTAGTAGAATTGTGCCATTAGTATCTTTATTTTCTGAGGACATGATCTTGGACCCAAGACATGACAATGTTGCATGCATATTAGTTACCGTTGGAACGTTATTCTTGTTACTCGATATGACCTTGATTCCGCTTATTTCTCGTCATATATAGTATTCGATACATAGCTTATTGTACCTTCATGATTTTCGTTAGACTTGCGTATTTGACTTGATAGGACTTACATAAAACATTAGGTGGAGAGAATATGATTGGATGTTGACTTCCACACCTCTCGACCATATACTTGCTACTGAGGAATGGTAGGGAGTTACCATTGATCGTAGACTCACTACTGAGGAACAATAGATATATAGTATATAGACTCGTTATTGAGGCATGATACTATAGATTTTAGACTCGCCACTGATCTACTTCATTGTATTCAACTTGACCAGGTTCATGTATCTGTATATTATTCTTTACACATAGATGGATAGTGCTAGTCTACATTATTCACGTTTTCTTTATTCGTACGTATTATATCGTTAAATTCGGCATGTATGTTATGTGTCTTGCTACCTCTCTTTTGAGGACCTAGTTTCTTCCTTCAAAGTTTTCTTTATTCGTATTATATTGCTACATTCAGCATGTATATTATATATCTTGCTTTCTCCCTTCTAAGGACCTAATTTCCTTTTAGGCTAGCTGCATTGGACATTGTTGAGCTCCACTCATATGATCGTATTGGTGTGTACTTTCATAATACTTTCTTGTCATAATACTTTCTGCTTGTTAGCCTATTTTTGATATACTCATATTTTATTTCAATTTTACTCGAACATATATGCTAGTGGACTGCAGACCATGAACATATTGTTCATTCTTGATATTATTCTGTATGTGGATTGAGATATAGTTGACTTGACATTTTAGATAGATAAATTGGACTTCTAGACAGAATATATGTATTCGAGTTTGGCTGGAGTCGCGCTTGATAAAAGTTGGTCATTGGTATGTGTCTCGGCCCTCCGTTTTTGGGACGGGAACGTGACAAAGCCCTTCTCTCTAATCGACATTACACCCTCTGGTGAGGATGTACAAATCTCATGGTTCCATATCTCCTAGGCCAACACGATAGACTGAATGTCTCAATGAAGCAGTTTTATTACCAATGAAGATTTAAGCCTCCACAAATAAATGGCTTAATTGCAACTTGATACCCTCAAATATTTAATTTTTCAACTTGATACCATAAACTTTTTTTTGTAACGTCTTGATACCCTAAAAAAATTGGGACCAAAATACTATGTTTAAAACTTAAAACTACCCCTCATCCCCTATAACCCTGCCCCATACCCAACCCCACCACCACGCCTCCCACCACCTCCAGCCACCCCTACCTACCCACCACAACCACCTCCACCCCCCCCCCCCCCCTCATCCCACCCCCGGCTACACCACCGCCCGCCCTCCTCCACGGTGCCGCTGACGCTGGCTGCGCGCGCCCAGAGAGAGTGGGAATAGGGGTGGTGCAGCCGAGGGTGGGAGTAGCGGAGGCAGGGCGGAAGGGTGGGGGCAAAATGGTGTCGACAAGGGATGGGTGGGCCGACGGGTGGAGCTGGAGCAGGGCAGCAAAACCTAGGGGGGAGAGGGGGGGGGGAGGGGGGACAACCGAGAGAGGGGAGAGGAAGGGATTGGGAAAGCATAGATAATTTTATCTTTTTAAAAAATTTGGATATCAACTTAAAAATATTAAATAGTTGATGGTATCAAATTGTCAGAGTAAAAAAGTTTAAAACTAGAATAGTTCAAGATATCAAGTTGAAAAACTAAAATAGTTCAAGACATCAAGTTTCACTTGAGCCCAAATTAACCAATCTTTAGCAACCTGTAACTTCATACACCAAAAATCTAGCCAGGGTTTCTAGTCTCCAAACATATGAAGCAACTTTCGTACAATTGTTTAATCTTCCCATCTGATTAAATTGCATCGACATTAAATAGTGTTAAATAAAGGTCGACTTTAAGCCACATCCCAAACGTAACAAATTGTGTTGCCTATCTGGTGAACCAACATCACCTATACTTGGTCATACATAACAAGCTACTCATAATCATACTTGATTGAGTTGAACATGATGACTGACGCACAGAATTTAGGAATCCCACAAAGTAATATAGCCATCTCTTCCAAACAGTGACCAATGAGCCTGAGCACTCATGCTGCTCACGAAGCCATCTCAATATCTGTAGTTGTGTCGCCCATAAAATTTGACTGGATGGATGCTGTCAGGTCTGCAAACCGAACGGGTGCATGCCTAGCAGCATACTGGAACAGGACCTGCAATATCATCACCATAAGATCCCATTATTATCTGAATGATTCTCTCCAATAAAAAATGCAACGTTAGTTTGGAGAAGGAATGCCATGAGGTAAAGTGCCTCTCAAACTTTATAGATCTAGATCACTCATAAACTTTCGGAGCTCATAAACCATGAACTCCATGCAAAATGTAAAATAGTTGTTCAGAAGGTTGTGATCCAATCCCATGTAAATGCTTCCATCTCATGTGTGAGTAGCAGTTCAGCTTCTGCTTATCAAAATGTTTACCAATGTTGCAGAGTTGGAATAATAGGATGATCTATTATTGATGAGAGACTACATATATATAGGAGAGGCTAGGTCACTCTCCTATTATTCTAAGCAATGTGGGACTAAAGTCCATTAATTAATAACTCTAATATAACAATTAACATCATCCCTCAAGCTGGAGCATAGATGTCAATCATGCCCAGCTTGTTACATAGAAATTGAACCCGATGACCCAAAAGAGGTTTTGTGAAAATATCAGTTATCTGGTCGCCGGTCCTCACATGTTGAAACTTTATCACTTCATTTGTATACTCATCACGAACAAAGTGGATATCAATTTCAATGTGCTTCGTCCGTTCATGAAATACTGGGTTGGTGGCAATATGAATAGCAGATTGGTTATCACACCATAGATCTGCCGTTTGAGATCCCGTGTCTTCTTCCAGTTCTTGTAAGAGATGCTTCATATATAATACCTCTGATGTGCAATGAGCAATAGCTCGATATTTTGCTTCTGAGCTTGAGCGTGCTATCACACTTTGTTTCTTGCTCTTCCATGATACTAGATTTTCGCCAATAAATACTGAGTAGCCAGATGTAAATCGTCTATCTGTCAGACTTGCTCCCCAGTCAGCATCAGTAAAACACTCAATACGAGTGTGTCCATTATTCTACATCAGAATTCCTTTTTCTGGATTCTTGACTAGATAACACAGAATTCTGAGAACTGTCTGCCAGTGTGGAACTCTTGGAGAAGCCATAAATATCTACTTGCAACACTCACTGCAAAAGAAATGTTCGGACGAGTCATGGCCGCCAAGTAGTAAGTTTTTCAACTACTCGACGATACTGATCTGGATTGGTCATTAGGACCCCTTCGTCTGGAAGTAACTTCGCCCCTGGATCCATAGGTGAGATTGCTCCCTTGGCTTGCATCATGCCTGCATCATTTAGTATGTCCAGCACATACTTTCTTTGGGACATTACAATATCCCGCTTACCCCGTGTGACCTCAATGCCCAAGAAATAATTCAAGGATCTCATATCCTTGGTTTGAAATTGTTCTCCAAGAAACTTCTTGAGGCCTGCAATACCCTGGCTGTCGTCTCCCGTGATTACAATATCATCAACGTAGACACCAAGGAGTATTCTTCCAGCAGATGTATGTCGATAGAAGATTGAATAGTCCTTTGATTGACACATGCCAAACTGAGTAACATATGTAAATCGACCAAACCATGCACTAGGTGATTATTTTAGACCATAGAGTCTTTCGTAAATGACACACTTTACCCTCCCTTGCAACAAACCCGGGAGGTTGCAATACATAGACTTCTTCATCAAGATCCCCGTGGAAAAAAATATTTTTGATATCTAGCTGAAGCAGCGGCCAATCATAGCGAACAGCCAAGGCCATTAAGACACGAATAGATGTCATTTTGGCAACAAGAGAGAAGGTCTCGAAGTAATCCTCACCATATGTCTGAAAATATCCTTTGGCCACTAGACGAGCTTTTAGGCGATCAAGAGTGCCATCCGGTTTCACCTTAATCGTGAACACCCATTTGCAACCTACTGCCTGTTTACCGGTAGGTAAGTCGACTAAGTCCCAAGTATGATTCTCCTAGAGAGCTTTCATCTCCTCATTCATAGTAGCACGCCAACCAGAATGTTTGAGACCCTTCTCAGCGGTCTTGGAAATCTGAATCCCATCAATAGTAGCCACCAGAAACGAATATGACTGGTAAGTCCTTTGTAGCTGTCAACATACAAGGGATGATCACGACAGGCACGACGAGAAAGTTCTAGAGGTAGAACTGCCGGAGCTGCTGGCGAGACCGGTGGAGCTGCTGGTGGAACAGGTGGAGACAACTCATTGGAGCCGGAGCTGCTGGCGGAACCGGAGGAGGATGATTATGTGGGCGATGTCGGCACTGACTGAATCGGTGTTTGCGGACCATCGGCCTGGAAAACTGGCTCGGTAAGGGAGGGCACCCGTACTGGGGGCTGTTTTGTTTGATCAGGAAATAACAAAAAATTCTCTTATGATAGACGAGGGAAACTGGACCCGTTGGGAGTGGAGAAAATTCGGTTTCAACAAAGGTAACATCCCAAGTGGAATAATATCTCTTCAGGACAGGGGAATAACACTGATATCCTTTCTGATATTTAGGATACCCAAGGAAAATACATTATATTGCCTTAGGATCTAATTAGAAAGAGTTGGACGGATATCCCGAACATAGCATAAGCAGCCAAAGATCCTGAGAGGCAGTAGAAATGGCTCTCGTCCGGGAAAAAGCCTAGAGAAGGGAGTGCTACCATTGAAAACTGACGATGGCATGCGGTTATTAAGGTAACAAGCAGTAAGAACCGCATCCGACCAAAATCTCTTAACATATGTGCTTGAAACATGAAAGCACGTGTTGTTTCCAAGAGATGACGATTCTTGCGCTCGGCCACACCATTTTGTTGTGGTAAGTTTGGTGGATGATGTCATTGTGGGCCAAATGTCTGTCGAGATCACGAGATAAATACTCACGGCCATTGTCACTCGAAAAATTTTGATTGAAACAAAAATTTTGATTGAAACACCAAATTGTGTTTTTTACTTCAGCATGCACCAAATATTAAACAATTCAGAACAATTTTTTATCAGATAAACAAAAATAACACATGAGTAATCATCAACAAAAGTAACAAAGTACTTGAAACCTATTATTGATTCAACCGGACAAAGTCCCCATACATCAGAATGCACCAACTCGAAAGGAGCGGAAGCAAACTTATTTTGACTCACCGGATAGGGAATCCGGTGATGGTTAGCTAAACTACATGACTCATAATGAAAGGAAATATGAATATATAAAGAATGGTACATTTTCTGGAGAACTTGGGTTGATGGATGACCTAACTGACAATGTAACTCGAAAGGATCAAGTTTCACGCCGGCACAGACCACCGAAGATGAAGTGTCAAACAGATACAAGCCTACAGCCACATGCCCCTTACCGATAGTCTTCCCAGTTTTCAGGTCCTGAAAAATACAAGCATCAGAAAAAAATGTTACCGAGCAATGCAGTTCATGAGTAAATTGACTAATAGAAATTAAACTGAACGGGTTCCCAGGAGTAAGCATCACAGAATTAAGTGACAGTCCGGAAGAAAGACTGGCACTTCTACGTTCTCGGACTGTCAGGGAACCTCCATTGGCAACGGTAATGCCAGAAACACGCCTGACAGAGACAATCATGTATCATACTTGCGTCACCAGTCATGTGGGAGGACGCACCAGAGTCGATTACCCACTACTTGGACTTAACTATGCACACTGCTGAATATCCGACTATGGAACCAGACGTGGAAGCTTCACCACGACGTTGAGCCTAGAAACCAAGAAACTCTGTATATGAGTCTGAAGTCAGCTGAATAGATCGGACACCATCATCAGGAGCATCAGTGGTGATATTAGCAGCAGGTGATTTAGTGCATTGCCGATAGAAATGGCCAAGCTGAGCACAATTAAAGCATGTGCGTGGTCTTCCTCCATCACGTCCGCCATTGCCACGTCCCCCATCACGACCAGCATTTCGTCCACCTCGTCGGCCACTACGACCACCACGAAATCCCGTACGAGCGGCCCGGGAGCAGAGCGATCAGCAAGAGTATCATCCGGAGTAGTCTCAACGACTTTGGCTGCCCGAAGGACACGATAGTGTGCTTCCAACAGGGACGGTACATCATATCCAGCAATAATCTGAGAGCGAGCAGAGCCCGCATCAGGACGGAGAGAGGCAAGATAAGCCATGACATGAAGCTGTCACGTTGAGCCCCTGCTTCATTAATATCCGACGTAACAGGTAATACTCGGTCGATCTCATCCGTCATAGCCTTAAAGGCCCAGAAATGATCTTTATGAGATTTGTCTCCCTGATTTGCTCGGTATATACCAACGACCGAGTCATAGATACGAGACAAATCGCGTTTACCATCAAACGCCGCCGTCAGTACCTCCCATAACTCCTTCCCGGAGTCCGTATTTTGAACCATGTCTTCCACCGATAGTTCCATGGAATTCATCAACTGTGTAAACAGTCGACTGTCATCTGTCTCTCATTGCTCAAAGATGGGATCATCTTCTGCTGGAGGGTTGTCAGTCAGATGTTTGGACAACCGCATTACTCGAAGCGTCTTCTCAACCTTCTTTCTCTATGTCGAGTAGCCCTATGGCCCTTCCAAACGTCGATCGACAAGTCGAATTGAGAAAATTATCATGCTAGTGTCTGTTGGTCCCGCTAGTGTGTTGCTGACACTAGTATCTGTGGCACTGCTATTCGCCGTAGAGTCTGCCATCTGTCAGAGTTCTTGATTCGACAGTCGATTTGTTCTTTCCAACTTGATAATCACAGCAACTCTGCCAATATGCAAAAAAACGAAGTCAGAACCGACACACGTGCATAGGAAGCATAGTGTGAATCACAAGCCGGGACAGAAAGATAACCCATGTTAACCTCTGTTAGATCCTGGTGTGAAGATCAAGGAAAAAAACAAAGATTCATGCAAAACAAACCATATGTTTGCTTTGTTAAATTTTTGAAATAATCATCGAGTCGGAGGTTCCAACAAACATATGTTTACCCTCTGAGAATCCCAACAATTTTTTTTTTGGAAACTAAGTTTGGGTTTGTAGGGGTTGGATGGCGGCTGATGTAGGGGGAAGGGTTAGGGTTAGGATTTTAAGCCATAGGGGGTTGGCTGATGTGAAGGGTGATGGAAGAGGGTGCCGGGGGGGTTGTCTGGTAGAGAGGGGGGTCGGGGCGGGTCTGGTAGAAAGGGGAGGGGTCAGGACTGCAGCAGGGGTGTCGGGGGTCTGTGGCGTACAACAGGGGGGTCGGGGGAAGACAGCAGAGGGGAGGTCTATGGCGTACAGCAAGGGGGTCTGTGGCGTACAGCAGCAGCAGCAGCAGGCGTACAGCTGCAGCAGCATGAGCAGCAGCGTGGAGGTGGAGGGGAGAGAAGGCGGCAGCAGGGGCAGGGAGAGATAGCAGGAGAAGGGATTTGGATTAGGGTTAGGATTTTGTGGAGAGAGGGATGGATGACGGCTACGGTTTTGGCTCTGATACCATGTAAAGTTGGAATAATAGGATGATCTATTATTGATGAGAGACTACATATATAGGAGAGGCTAGCCCCCTCTCCTATTATTCTAAGCAATGTGGGACTAAAGCCCATTAACTAATAACTCTAATATAACACTTAACAAATGTCATAGTTGTAAGAGACGAAAGCATACTCAGGCACCAAGGGTCATTAACTAATAACTCTAATATAACACTTAACAAATGTCATAGTTGTAAGAGACGAAAGCATACACACGCACCAAGGGTCTTCCAGAGCCTAAGCTTGAAGCACAAAAGAAAGTGTGCGCCTAAAATAAGACGCATGCATAATACAAAAACATGTCATAGATTATATCATACTTCAGGATGAGGTACTGCAAGGACGAGAAGATAGGGAGATTTCGAGTTGCTTCTGTGAGGATGAGGGATTTGTCGAGGACGACAAGGGAGTTGTGTGGTGGAGGTGACAACTGCCGATAGGTGTTGTCAAGGAGAATCGAACACAAGTACAGGAGAGAGAAGTCAACAATGAGAAGTGTAGGGGATGACTAACGGCGAGTGGAGGGAGCAGGCATCGAGGTCCACACCAGAGAGATCAGAGGCACTCCGGTCAAAACAAAGAGCGGTTATGGTTTTTGACGTCTAAGGTTCTTAATGGGTCTGGTTATAGTTGGGTTCGGGTTGCATTTTAAAACAATACTCTAAAACTACATCGTCGCCCAAGGAGATGCCTAGGCAGCACTCTTGTCTTTGATCTGCGGTTTGGTTGAAGTGAGGCGCTTAATTGTGCTCTCCACCACTTTGCACCTAGGTGCACTTCTAACTATGGACAACTGAGGGTGATGCCAACTTACTTTGTATGTTGTAGAAGAATGTTCAATGTCTTCCGTTACCAAGTCTTGTCTAGTTGTTTATTTGCTAAGGGCTAGGGTTATAAAGTAATAAGGTCTTATTTTAGTAGATTGTAAAGAACTAGGGTTAGAATCTATCGCGTTGTTACAATGTTAGAACAAGAGAGAGAGAGGTTCATGTGGAAGAAAAGACTACAATGGGATGAATAGTATTCTTCATCAAGGCTTTAGCTAAGCAATTTTTAGGAGAAATAATAGAAGACAAATATGTAATAGTTGTTCAATAGCTAGCTAGTTGACAATTAGATAACACCTAATCTAGGTTGCATAGACACGGGTACTAATTTGGATATGGACATGCTATGAATTTAGAATATGGTATTTTAGAAAATTTAGGACACGGGTAAAGGATATGATATGGATACGACTATATTGATACGTATAAACATACTTATATACATATTCTATGCATTAGATCCTAATACTCTCTCTATTTATGCATATTATAAGTAATAACAAGGTTCCCAAAAGTTATATAAAGGATTTGATACAAACAGATGCTACTTTCTGGTATCATATGTGTTTGGCACGGTATCACTTTAAATTATGTTCTCTTTGGAGCTAAACATAGACAACCATATCCACAAGAGTGTTGAGTAAGCGATGTTGGATACGAGTGAGATACACTAATACTGTCCTCAAGAAGAGTATCCATGCAACATAGTAGCTCTTAGCTAATAAATGAAAACATAAAAATTCATAAGACACTTCTACACATGTAAAGGAGAGTTTACATATAACTATGGTAACAAGGGGTGCCAGATCAGGTTAGGCACATCTATATAGGTTATCTTGAACCATGCAATGCATGAATCGGGATAAGCAATAAAGGGGTTCTTCCAAAAACCTAACACCTGCGTTAAGAGACCTTCCAAACTAGCAAAAGTAGGTGCTATAACTTAAATAACCAAAAAAACAGAGTATATATATACTGTTGCCGGGTTTAGATCATATGCTCATGGTTCATCTAACATGCAAGTAATTAATTGCTTCTGACCCCATGATCATAAACAGTTTGTACCTTTTTCCCATTTTGACCTTCCTAACATGTTTAATGCCCCTTTAGATTGTTCAATGCCTCATTTCAATCACCAAAACCCATTTGTATTTCATCATTATGTTACTATAAATTTTGGGTGACTTCATTGTGTCGAAATAACCACTATTTTAACAGGTACGAGGTGCACTCAAGGCATTATGGTCCTCTCGATCCTAGACATGAGACGCATGGTGAGGTGTGGACTTCAATAAAGTGTCGACTTCATTGAAGCGATGCACACATTTTTGGAATCTTTTAAATATATAATTTCCAATAAACAAATAATATTATAATCAATACATAACACGAACAAGAATACTCGAAGTGGAGTACATAAAATCATAAAGATAATAACAAACATTTAACCATTGTTAAAACTCATAAGAAAACAAATACATGCTAAATCATCATTTTTCGCAACAACTATTAAGGTCATCAAACCTAAAGTTTATTTTGGAAACTACATAAAGTACCCAAATATAGCTTCAAAAGTATTATGCTAAGTACCATTTTTACTTTTTCAACTACATACTTTCTTGGAATAGGAAAGCCTCAAGGTGACTACATTTTTAGAATTTTAAATATATAATTTCCCATAAATAAATCCATATTATATTTAATCAAAAATACATAACACAAACAAGAATACTTGTAAGTGGAGTACATAAAATCTAAAGATAACAACAAACATTTAACCATTGTTAAAACTTGCAAGAAATTATCACTAAGTTCATAACAATAGGAAATTGTCAAAACCCAACACAGCATTTGTGAACATCATCATTATCGTTATCATCATCCTGCATTACAAAATCGATTAAGTATCAACTACAATTGAAAGATTAGTTGAGCAACTTGATACATTTTTATAGATTCTATTCTTAGGATCCAGTTGATGGCAATATTTTCAATGAGGATTTTTTTTCTTCATTGACTTGATAATATCAATGTCATGCTAGAAAACCTAGTAATAGAGTTGAATTATTATATAAATATTATAGGACAAAAACAAATCTACTACAAGAAAGAAAGAAAAAAGGGATAAAATGCACTAGGTTAGTGTCAGGTGTGCTTCAAAAGTAGCTGTGAGGCGCATGAGACACGCACCTCAAAAGTAGGTGTGAGGCGCATGAGATGCGTGCCTCAAGTGTGCCTAGGCCAATGAGCCTTGTATCATGGAAAATGAAGCTCAAGGGTGACCTTGGGATTAGCGCTAGCCTCATGGGCTTTTTAAAACACTAAACACAATGCATTATCTTGTATCACTAAACCTTGAAAATAAAGGAAATGTGGGATTCCCGCTTTAACTATCCAAATACACAAACATATACAAAGAAACTTTAATTGTTAAACCTCCCACCAAGAAGTTCACTGCCACAATCAATTCATCTTGTGGGTCATAATATTTTATCCCCCATAGGAAACAATTATCTGAAAATACACAAGCATACACAAAGGAAGAAACTTTTATTGTTAAACCTCCCACCAAGAAGTTCCCTGCCACAACCAATTCATCTTGTAGTCGTAATGGTTTATCCCCATAGGAAACAATATCAGAAAATAATTTCAATCAATACTCTTCAACTATGGGAGTCGCAATACTTAACACCACCAATTTATAGAACTACCATATGCATTTCTTAAGGGTATGCTGTCATACTATGAACTTCCCATATTCTGGTCCAAGTGCCATGTCCATACCCAAGACCTAAACCTAACAAAAAAATATCCCAGTGCCATGAAGCTCCCAACAAACAATGCCTTGGGAGGGACAAGACTGTGGCATCAGTTTCATTTGGAAAGGATGGGATATGTTGGAAGGATTAGTCCTTGACTTTATGGAGGAGGGGGAGTATTGTTTCTCTTTAAGCCATATTACTTGGGTCCTACATTATACCTCAACTTGGTAAGATTGTTGGAGTGCCTCGCATTCATCGAGTTGATGGGAGGAGGCTAGAGCAAAGTTTACTCACACATTGGATAGGATGGGATATGTTGAAGGATGTGCCCTTGACTTAATGAGGGGGTTCTCTTTTAAATCATATTGCTCTGATCCTATATTATACCTCAACTCGGTTCACTTTTTTAAAGTATGGGTACACCATCCCAACAGAGATATACGTAGACTCATATTGAGAGGTGGTTTCGATGACCTAAACCCTCGTCCTCCAGTATGCAAGCCCCTTGTTAGCAATCGCCCGAATAAAACTTGTATTATACGCGAATTTTTCCGTATCTTTCAGAAACGTATAATACTTGCGTACTTTTGACAGATTCAAATCAGTACGTAAATTTTAAGCATGAAATTTTTTAAACGTGTTCCGTATAAATTATTTAAAAATTGGCACAAAAAACATGGTGGAAATATGTTTAATTAACTAAATTTGACAATATATTTAAGAATGTGAGGTTTCTAACCTCAATATTTCCATTTTTTAAATATTTGACCGAATTTTTGAACATATTTTATTTGTATTGACCCGATTTATACTCGTACGTTTGCCGTCCCGAATTTTTTTTCGTTTGCCAAATTGCTAACAAGGTGCAAGCCACAAGCCTTACTGCTGAGCCAAGCGAGCTATCAAACTAAAAATCTGACTATTTTAAAAAAATAACTGAATATATTCAAATGAAGAAGTCCATAAAATCAAAATTCTCTTTTCCTTCAATTTTCTATGCTCTATTATTACTCTTATCTCCAAATCAATATTTTGGGGTGAAAATTAAAACATGAAAGCATTTAGAGTTTAAAGTTATCAAAATGATAAATTTTGCATACAAAAACAGAGTGCGACTCTTGTGAACAATTAATTGCAGTAACATAGGGGTTGTGGTTGTAGAAACCTTCTAGAAAAAAGTTTTGGAGGACTACAAGGAATGACCAAGGGCAGTGGTTCAATTCTACCTTTTAAGTTGCTCATGTATCCAGAACATGCAAACAGTTTAGACAGAGTGACAACAAACGACTCCAAGAATAGTATGGGGAGTTACATGGTCTGTTTGGTAGACAAGGGTGGCTAGGTGCTCTCACACCTATAGGGCATAAAAATTAAGAAACCTTTAACCAAAGATGGAAGCCATCACAAGGACCATGCATTTTTCAGACGATATTTTCATCATATATCAACTTTAGAGGTATTCCAACAACAAAAAGTTAAGAAGATTTAATTACTTTCAGGATATTTCATTACCAACCTTCGAGTAGCTATCTGCAAAAGCACGTGCACGGTTTGACTTGCCAATGAACTGTATCTCACCTATCTCCAACTTTCCATCTACAAGTCTCACAGCTTCATCCTTAATAGAAAACCGGAGAAGATTTCCTGACCGTAAACCTGACTGCACGACAACAAATTGGAAAAACAAGAGATATATTACATTTCAAGAGTGCACCTTGGGAAAATAATAGGTAGCACAAATTTTAATGCATTTGTTACACTTCCGCATTACCACGGTGGATTCAACTATGTTCACAGAAGTTATATAAGAATTAGCAAGGACAATTTTAACACATGGTACAACAAAGGCGTCCAACATAAACTTCTGAGTTATTTGGACCTTAATTAATTTGAGCTGTATAAAAAAGGAAGCCTTCCATCAGGCTCTCATAAAGGTTTATTCATGAGTGAAGTCGCCACTAAGCAGCCCAAGAATTGATCCTATAAAGCCACATTATCATCATGATCATAATTCAAGCCTTCTCCCACTAGAATGGTGTAGGCTACGGAGCATAAGAAAGCTCCATAAAACATTTGACAGTTTTTATGACCGGTTGTGGACCTCAAAAGGACATGTCATAAAACCTAGATTGCCAGTTGAGAGACGGATAATAGACCTACCCTTTGGCTATAAAGTTTAAGCTCATGCAACCAAGGAGCATCCTCCAAGTTCTCCTATACTATAAAGGGGCAAGACGAAGAGGTAAGATTGTACAATTAATCATAGGAAATCAGTTCTTGGCATTAGCACATATCATGATTACCCTATTCCATCACAAACAATACAACTCAAATGTTTGGCCTTAAATATCTGGAGCACATCATAAGTCAGAATATATGAGATAAGATGCAAGTATATTCAGATTACCTGGTGCTTAGAGTATTACCTTTTGTTGGAACTCTCCATCTATGCAACCAAATACAACAGGAAGTTCATCAGAGGTAGTTACTCTGCCATCATCTTGCAACTCCAAGACAACCTGATCATCTCATAAAATATCAGAAACCAGAGATACATGCAAGGAAATTTATTTATTTTTTCTGCCATAAGAGGTCAAAAACAATATTCTCTTCATTGTCAAAATTGGGAGTTGAAAATATAAATTGTAGAAATATAGAAGTATGCCATAGAGGAAATAATAATCACTCTCAGAAAATATGGTTAGGAAGACGCTTCTGAAATTTGATAAATGATGATATAAAGCTCAGTGTTCTAAAAGTCGGGATTAGGTGGCGCCTAGGCGCTGGGCGGCCACCCGCCGCCCAATATTTTGCCGGAGGCGGCTTGTAGGCGGTCGGGAGAAAAAGGCGCTTCCAGGCGGCCGCCTAGGCGGATCGAGGCGGCCAGGCGGTGCCAAGCGGCCGCCTACGAGCAGGCGCTCGGAGAAGAAGGCGGCCGCATGGGAGGATTTTTGAAAAAAAAAAAAAAAAATTAAGTCACAAAACCCATACCCGTTAACCCGACCCGTATTTTTACATACCTAAAACAGCAGCAGCAGTAGCATCATCATTCAGCAGCAGCAGCAGCCGATTCTTCTCCTTCAGTCGAGAGGAAAAGAAGAAGTAGCGGAACCGCCAGGTAACCTCCTCCAGCTCCAGTCCTCCTCCTCCTCCTCCTCCTCCTCCTCCTTCTTCTTCTTCTTCTTCTTCTTCTTCTTCTTCTTCTTCAGCCGATTCTTCTTCCCACTTTTTTTTTGTGCCAGAGCTGCTGTTGTTGCTTCCTTCTTTTTTTTTTTGCTTCCCTTCAGCCGATTCTTCTTGCTTCCTTCTTTTTTTTTGCCAGAGCTGCTGTTGCTTCCTTCTTTTTTGTGCCAGAGCTGCTGTTGCTTCCTTCTTTTTTTTCCTCTTCAGCTGCTTCTGCTGCCACCCAAATATATAGTGATTAGTGAGGGGGTTGACCGGAAAAAAAAAACACATGACACTTAGTTTAATATGTGAGACTTAGTTTAAAAAAAACACATGACACAGACACTTAGTTTAATATATTTTAACTTGTTTAATATGTGAGACACAGACACTTAATTTGTTCAATATGTGAGTTAGTGTTACGTGAAACAGGAAAATATCTGGAAGTGGATCTAATACGGCAACCCCTGACAACGTCAACGTTTCAAGTTCATCGGTGCTTCGGCGTTCCTCTACTGATATTGGATGGGAGTACGGTGCATTGGTTGATCCTGCAAATCTAGACAAATTAAAATGCAAATTATGTGGCAAAATTTGTTCTGGAGGGATTTATAGGATCAAACAACATATACGTCATATTAAGGAAAATGTGGCTTCATGTCTGAGATCTACGAAAGAAGATCAAGACAAATTCAAGACGGCTATTGAAACTAGTAAAGTCAAGAAGAAGGAGAAGAAAAGACGAGAGGAAAGCATAAGGGAAGAGGTACGAATTGAAGATCAAGATGAAGAAGAAGAAGAAATTGAAATTGTGGGATCAAAAAAAGACCACATTTTCTTGGAGCTATGGACAAATGGGCTACATCCATCAATCCCGATAGTGGGACAAATCCGGCAAAGAGGCTAAGACAACAAAATATAAATGAGACATTATTCAAAGAAAAGACGGAAGCTGTGCATCAATATTTGGCTAAGTGGGTGTATGAGGCCGGCATACCTTTCCATGCTATTAACCTTGATAGCTTTGAACGGTTTATAGAGGTCGTTGGTCAATTCGGTCCAGGTTATCGGAAGCCAAGCCAATACATGTTGAGGGAACCATTTTTGAAGAAAGAGATGGAGAAAACTAAAGAGTCACTCAAGAAGCATGAAGAAGAATGGGCTAAAAGTGGTTGTTCAGTTATGACCGACGCTTGGACCGACCGTAAGAGGAGTATCATGAATATGTGCATCAATTGTATTGAAGGTATGATATTTTTTGCTTAATGGTAAAATTCATATATTTTTTGCTTAATGGTAAGATTCATATATTTTTTGCTTAATGGTAAAATTCATATATATTTTTGCTTAATGCTTAAGGTACAAGTTTTCATTCGTCACAAGAAGCTTCAACAGATGCATACACTAGGGAATATATATTCCATTATGTTGACAAGTGCATTGAAGAAATTGGGCCCAAAAGTGTAGTTCAAGTTGTGACGGATAATGCGTCGAACAATATGGCGGCCCCCGAGTTATTGAAGGAGAAGAGGCATACTATTTTCTGGACCTCGTGTGCCACTCACACAATAGATCTTATGCTTGAAGGGATTGCTAAAATTCCTAAGTTCAGAGATGTGATCGACAAAGCAAAAGCATTCACAGTGTTCATTTATTCTCATCATACGACATTAGCTATGATGAGAAAATATACAAAAAGACATGACATAGTGAGACCGGGTGTGACTCGATTTGCAACGGCATTCTTGACTTTGCAAAGTATATTTGAGAAGAGGCATCAATTTCATGCAATGGTGGGTTCTTCTGATTGGGAATCAAGCAAATTGTGTCATGGTACCGCAAAAGGAAAGAAAGCCTATGCCATTGTGGTAAGTGCAAGCTTTTGGTCTGGTGTAGCACTATGTTTGTTATTGTTCGCTCCATTAGTCAAGTTACTTAGATTGACCGATGGAGATAAGAAGCCATCAATGGATTTTATTTACGGGGAGCTCAAGCAAGTAAGAGAACAAGTAAAGATTGTGTTTCAAAACAATGAGATGAGCTATAGGCCGATCATTGAAATCATTGATTCGAAAGCCGCGGGTCGTCTTGATAGCCCATTGCATTTAGCGGGCTACTTGTTGAATCCTTATTATGCATATAAGGATACTAGTAGCTTTGATGATCCAACACTCAATGATGGCCTTATACTATGTGTTGAGACTTTCTTCCCCGATGATTTGGACATGCAAGATCAAATCATAAATGAGGAGTTGGGCAAATACAAGATGAAGGAGGGTTCATTTGGAAGACCTTTGGCATTGAAAGGACGTATGAATAATGATGACAAGTATAATCCAGGTATAACTATATAACTATTTAATAATGTTGACCAATGTTGCTAAACTCGCGCGATAGATCGTGGGATCGTACGATCCTACGTGTTTTATACGAAACTTCGAGGCAGATTGGTGG
This sequence comes from Iris pallida, assembly GCA_029216955.1. Lineage (NCBI taxonomy): Eukaryota > Viridiplantae > Streptophyta > Magnoliopsida > Asparagales > Iridaceae > Iris > Iris pallida. The sequence goes on from JANAVB010007596.1 coordinate 15,284,719, forward strand.
CCGGCGCGGTCATCGGCCGGCGCGACGAGGAAACCCGTGGGATCTTACGATCCGTGTTACGATCCCACGAGTTTGTGACTTATGATTCATGTATGACATTTTTATATTAAGGTTATTTTGGTTTTTAAGATTACTTTTTCTTATTTATGTTATATAAATAATATATAATATATTAAATATAATTGTCTTTCTGGTGGGATCTTACGATCCGTGTTACGATCCCACGAGTTACGATCGTTCACCCTTCGAACGATCCTTGGTAGTATCTCGAGTTTGACAACCTTGATGTTGACTTATGTTTCATTGAAATTGAATTTCTATTTGCTAATAATTGTAATTCCATTCTCTCAATAGTACTTTGGTGGTCAAACTATGGAGGTTCTACCCCCAATTTGTTGAGAATTGCAAAAAAAGTTCTAGCTTTAACTACAAGTTCTTCCGGATGTGAGAGAAATTGGAGCACATTTGAGGGGGTAAGTATCTAACATTCTAACTTTGTATGATTTTTTTCAAGTTACTACTTCGTTATTAATTTCAATGTAGATACATATCCAACTTTGTATGGTTTTTTTTCATGTAGATACATACAAAGAAAAGAAATAGGCTAGATGTGGAAAGGTTTAATAATCTAGTCTACGTGCAATTCAATGCAAAACTCATAAACAAGAAGAGGAAAGAGGTGACTAATGATGTGCTACATTCTAGTGTGCCAACACATGCTCAAGGGTGGGTGGTAGAGGGTGGTGATGATGATGAAGATGATAGTGGACCACACTCAGGACTTTCTTGGGCAATGGTTGCACAAGCATCGGGTGCGGACGACTACTTACAACCTAGAAGTAGTAGAAATGTCGTGCCAGAACAAGAAGTTGAATCGGATGATGGCACCGAAGATGGAGGAGATGAGGATATTGAGTGTGAATCTGATTATCCTTCTACACCTTTTGTTGACTATGAAAATGAAGAAGTGGGGTCCGTGCCGACGGACACTTAGAGGAAAGAGATGGAATATTGTTATTTTGTATTGTTATTGCTATCTTTTGTTAGTGTTAACTATTTGAATTATGTTTGAAACTTTGAACTTTTCTAGTCTTGTACTATGAATTTGACTATGTTTAGTTATTATGAGAGGCTTTGAATTTGGGGTATAATTTTTTACTTAAACATATTTTTAATTCATATGTTTTTTTTTAACTATGCGCCGACCGCCTAATATTAGAAGGCCGCCTAGGCGGCCTAGGCGCTAGGCGGTGAGTGGCCGCCCGCCTAGCGCCTTTTACAACCTTGATAAAGCTACTATGCAACTCTACTGTTGTATAGAGGCTCAATTTTGTCAGTATCTCACTGTATATGGTACAAAACTTATGATACAAAACGACAATACCTATAAACAATATGATTCGTTGCACAATAGACAATTTATTTTATGATACACTTTATGTATTGTACAACATGTATCACACGTTAATACAGATATTACCAGGTTAACCTGAATTTGAACAAGTTAAATTTGACTTAAAGTGGCTTAGAAAGTAACGTTTTTATAACCCTATGCTAGAACTCGGCCTGAATACCATATAACCATTTGAAATCCTTCCAGCAATTTTATTATAAACAGTTTCTGTTCCAAGTAAACTCTCAGGACGAGTGTTTTGTATCCATTTCGGTGGCAATCGACTTCCAGCATCCCAATTACAACATATAACATCTTCAGTGGTGGCATCCAGCATCTTCGGAGACTCCAAAACCGAAACATTTTGTTTTTAATACTTTAATATTTATTAAATTTTGGAACCTTCTTTATCTTATGTTTTGGGTTCTTACAAAGAGGATTTTTTTGTCCTCTTGTCTAGGTTTTATAAATTATACATTGTTTAAAATCTATAATGTACACTTTTATCAAAGGTGTCCGCCTCGTAGCCTTAGCAGGTTGTCCGACACGTCTCGACTTAGATAATGTAAACCCAAACCAGTTTTCAATCTAGAACCTAGACCAGGCCCATTAACTTAAATATATACATATTACAAAAATCCAAATATATATATATATATATATATATATATATATATATATATATATATATATATATATATAAAAAAAAAATAAAAAAAAAAAAAAAGGGAGGATTTATGAAATGCCCAAAAACTAAAAAAGTTTTATGTAAAACCCACCGCTAAAAAAACTTTCATCGCGTGCCCAGAATTAGAGAAACTTATCCAAAGCGGGTTCCAAATGACCATTTTGCCCTTCCTTTTAATTTATTGAAAACACCCACGAAACTGCTCTTAAAAAAAACGTTTCGATACTTCATCTTCTTCCATACGCTGCTCACTTTCGAATCTAGTTTTCTCCTCAAAAATCTTCAAAAACTCGTCGGAAATTTTCGGAAAGACCGGGACAAACGGCAAAAGTGCTAAAACGGAGGTCCAAACATCATTTTTTTGCGATTCTAAAATTTCGGAAGGCCGTCTAACGGTGAAGCCGTTACATTCAGTCTCCTCGACGATACGCTCATTTTGCGACAAACGGGACCTCGTTTCGACCTCCCAGTCAAAAGTTATGGCTCTCCAAAGTTTCAGCTGACCATCAAAAGGAGAATGGTCATTCTCCATGTTAGAACACGAAAAATGTTAATTTCGCATGAGGGTGGTCATTCTCCGTGTTAGTAACACGGAGAATGTCATTCTCCGTCTTAATTTACACGGAGAATGGCATTCTCCGTGTTACTAACACGGAGAATGGCATTCTCCGTCTTAATTTACACGGAGAATGACCATTCTCCGTGCTAAATTACACGGAGAATGACTATTCTCCGTCTTAATTTACACGGAGAATGCCATTCTCCGTGTAGTTTATCACGGAGAATGATCATTCCAGTGTTAAAACACAGGAGAATGACCATTCTCCGTGTTAGAAACACGGAGAATGCCATTCTCCGTGTTAAATAAAACGAAGAATGTTATTCTCCGTGTTAAATAAAACGGAGAATAGCATTCTCCGTGTAATTTAGCACGGAGAATGGTTATTTCAGTGTTAAAACGCAGGAGAATGGCATTCTCCGTTTTAAATAAAACGGAGAATGACGTTCTCCGTGTTAAATAAAACGGAGAATGGTCATTCTCCGTGTTAAATAAAACGGAGAATGGTCATTCTCCGTGTAATTTAGCACGGAGAATGGTCATTTCAGTGTTAAAACGCAGGAGAATGGCCATTCTCCGTGTTAGAAACACGGAGAATGTCATTCTCCGTTTTAAATAAAACGGAGAATGGCATTCTCCGTGTTAATTTACACGGAGAATGGCCATTCTCCGTGTTAAATAAAACGGAGAATGGTCATTCTCCGTGTAATTTAGCACGGAGAATGGTCATTTCAGTGTTAAAACGCAGAAGAATGGCCATTCTCCGTGTTAGAAACACGGAGAATGTCATTCTCCGTTTTAAATAAAACGGAGAATGGCATTCTCCGTGTTAATTTACACGGAGAATGGTCATTTCCAGTGTTAAAACGTAGGAGAATGGCCATTCTCCGTATAATTTAGTTTTTTCAGGAATAAAGAATTTCGTTCTTCTTTCAAAGCGATGATAATTCTTATGGAAAAGAAGAAGAAAGATCTCTCCACAATTGACGTCGATGAAGATGATGATGATGGTGATGATGATGACGAGCGATAATCTGAGTTCGACCGAAGAAAAGCACACCGAACTACGAACGATCTTTGCGATCTCTACTGAAGATGAGAGCAATGGAATTCAGATTTTCCGTGAAGAAGAAGAAGATGAAAATCGCAATCCAGATCTGAGTTTTTTGAATTCAAATACATATAGATGACCAATTCGCGCGGAGGGGTAGTTTCGGTATTATAAAAATAGCAGTTTCCAGCGGGTGGCATCTAAAAGGGAATCTTGGAATATTTAACGTGAAAATACTTAATTCTGGACATTTCATAAACCTCATCCAGAAGGTGGACATTTCATAAAAGCCCATCCCGAAATTGGGTTTCTCAGCAATTTTCAGATATATATATATATATATATATATATATATATATATATATATATATATATATATATATATATATATATATATATATAAGAAACCAGACGGTTGGTTTTGTATTATAGAACCATCCTATGTTTTATGAGTTGGATTAAAAATTAGTGGTTGAGATTAAAAGATGTAGACCCACCACCTTTTTAAGTCATTTAATCTAAACCATGCAATTTCAATCCAACGTGTATAACATAGGTTGGTTCTATAATACAAAACTAGCCGGATGGTTCTATAATACAAATATATATATATATATATATTGGAATAAGGGTAAATTTTATTCCACGCAAATCACAGTAAAGGTATTACAATACACTATTCTCACATCTCCATCCCCAATTAAGGGGCCATTACAGATACATCGAATTCTATATTATGTATAATTCCGACTGGCGGAGTAGCCAGTCCCTCAAAGATACGTCTGTTGCGCTCCCTCCAGACATGCCAAACTGATGCAGCAAATCTAACTCTCTCCATCTTGGCCCAACCAGGGTTCATGCCTCGGCGGTCTCTGATCCAGCTGAGGATCCCTCGGATAACTCTGGCACTGCCAACTCCTCCCAACGATCGCATGCACTGCTCCTCCCATATGTGCCAAGTCCATGAGCACTCGAAGAATAGATGGCCCATAGACTCCGCGTCACCGGTACAAAGAACACACTTCGGGTCTGGAATCTGCATCCCAAACCTAATAAGTTTGTCCCGAGTCATCAACCTGCCCAGAAGGAGTCTGTATGAACAAAGTTGCATTTTGCGAACAATCCCCTTCGCACAAATAAAGTCATACTCCTCAATCCTGTCGTGTGGGGTCCGAACCAGATTATAGCAACTTTTAAAACTGAATATCCCAGACCCACCAACCGAACCAGGATCAGCCCAGCACCAGGAGTCCTCAGTCAGGCTAGTATCGATAGTGATCCGGCGAATCTCCTCCCCAAACTGTGCTGTGTATGGATACTCCTCCGGCCACCAGTTCCCATCCCTGATAATCCGACTACATTTCACTCCCCTGCTCGCCTCTCTATCCATCTGAGCCCCCAAGATCTCCAGAAGGGAGCCATTACCCATCCACGGGTCCAGCAAGAGGTCAGTATTAGCCCCATCTCTCATAATCCTGCAGATAGCGGACTGAAGGATCAGTCTGCACCTAAGAATAGCCTTAAATGAGACCGAAAAATTGTTATCCATCCTACAAGTCCAGAAATTCATTCGCCGCACATATCTGCTAGCCAGCCACTCTGTCCAAAGGGAACCTCCCTTGATGAATCGCCACGCCATCCGCACCCCCGATGCCTCCCTAACCACCCGAAGAGTTCGCAACCCCACTCCACCTTCCTCCCGGATCCGGCAGAGTTGTTCCCAAGCAATCGCATGCATACCTCCCCTCCAGATGAAATTAGCACAAATGGACTCCACCTTCCTAATGGTAGCTACTGGGATCTGAATCGACTGCAACCAGAACATAGCAATGCCAGAGATAACAGACCTCAGCAGCTCAATACGGCCACCAAAGGACAGACCAGCTGCCTGCGAGCCTTCCACTCTCCGTTGGGCAAAATCCACCAGACTGATACAATCCTGATCCCTGGCGTAATTGACCGTCAACGGAACCCCCAGATACTTCACTGGTAACTCACCTTTCTCCACTCCCAGGACAAGAGCCCGTTCCTCCTTGAGGGTGCACAGAGAGCTGAAATAGACCCTACTCTTCTCCCTATTCAGCTGCAGGCCGGACAACCGTCCAAACTCCTCCATAATATCTGACAGCACCCTCAACCCCCTCATAGATGGAAGCAGGAATACCAAGAGGTCGTCAGCATATATCAAGTGAGACACTACCGGCTTGACCTGCCTGAAAAGGGGAACGATCTTCCTACTATGCACCGCCAGGTCCATCAGACAAGTTAAGTACTCCATCACCAGTGTGAACAGGTACGGAGAGAGAGGATCCCCCTGCCGCAGTCCCCCGTTGCTCGAGAAGCATCCATATGGAGTATCCTGAATAAGGACCGAAAATGTGGGGAAGCATATGCACTCCCTCACCCTAGCCACCCATATCTCATCAAAGCCCATAGCAAGCATAAGGTGGCATAGGAAGTCCCTGTTGACCGTGTCATAGGCTTTCCGCAAATCCAGTTTAACACATGCCTTCATCCCCCCGAGTTTATTGAAATCCCTCACCATCTCATGAGCAAGAAGACTGTGCTCGGCAATCGAGCGCCTCTTGATGAAAGCCGCTTGATTCCGAGACACCAAGCCCCGCATAATCCCCTCCATACGCCGACACATGAGGTGCGTAATTATCTTGTAGAGATAATTACAACACACAATAGGCCTGAAGTCGGCTAGAGAGGTAGCACCCTCCTTCGGAACCAAAAGTATATTTAAGTGTATATTCCAGTAGTACCAGAGGTAGGTATATATATTCCCAACACTTAAATATATATATTCCAGCAGTACCAGAGGTAGGTATACTCTATAGTGGGGTGATTCCTTTGATTGTACAAAAGTATATATTTAAGTGTACATGTATATTTGGTTGAGAAGGGTGGCATTCTCCCCGGCTGTTCGATCCCACGAGGGAGCAACAATTTATATATATATATATATATATATATATATATATATATATATATATAAAATATATATATATATATATATATATATATATATATATATATAATCTCTGAATCAATTAAAATCATCCAATTATTTCCCTTTTACATGGTATCAGAGCCATCAAAACCAAATTTCTAACCCTAGCCACCACTTTTCTCTCTTCCCTACCATCACTGACGCCACCTCTTCAGTCCGACCCACCCCCCTCCAGCCGTTGTCCGCTCACGCCAGACCCCAGCCACCCTAGCACCCGCTCACTGCTGACCTTCCCCCTACTGTCCGACTCCCCCTCCAGCCGTCGCCCACTCACACTACCTCCAGCCCCCGCCCGATCCCCTCCAACACCCGCTCACGCCCGACCCCAGCCACCCCAGCACCCGCTACCTCCCGCACCGTCGACTTCCCCCCCCCCTCCCAAAACCCCGATCGGTCGCCTCTTTCTATATGGCTTCAAACTTTCTAAACCCCTCTTCACCCCCTATTGAGGGGCCGCCACCACTTTCCCAAATCCTAACCCTAGTTCTATAGACAAAAAAACATATCTAAAAAAACAAATATGAAAAAAACATCAAAATCGAGATCTTCAAAGGTTAAACTATAATTGTTTGGATGAACCTCTGAACCTCTACAACAGCATCAAGAGTTAACAGAGAGCAAACTTGATTGTTTGTGTGAATTTTCTGCTCCAGTATCCATATCAGGATCTAACACAGAACAAACTAGGTTTATGTGAATCTTTGTCCTAACTTGTATGATTCACCTTCAATCTCTGCCAAAATTGTGCTAGCCATTACTCGCACAGTTGATTTGAACATCGCGCATTGACGAGGTTGATATGAATATCAGGTCGGGACGATCAACGATAGTCGAATCGGAAACTTGAAGGACGACGAACACTGAGGCGAGTAGCGGTGGTAACAACAATAGTGTCGAGAACATCGAGGCGCGAACACCGGGTAGTGGTATGATGATTTCATCGATTCAACTTGTCGATCGACATCTTAAGGGTCCGAATGGTTACTCCACATAACGCAAGAAGACTGTTTATACAGTTAATGAATTTGATGGAAGCATCAGTTGAGAACATGGTTCAGAACACGGATTCGGTGAAAGAGTTATGGGAGGTCCTAATGACTGCATTTGATGGAAAATATGATTTGTCTCACATCTATTACTCGGTTGTTGGCGTCTACCGAGCTAATCTGGGAGACACGTCACATAAGGATTACTTTCGTGCCTTTAAGGCCCTCACTAATGAGGTAGATCGCGTGTTACCCTTGACGACGGATATCAATGAGGCAAGAACTAAACGACAACAGCTCTGTCATAGCGTATCTTGCCTCACTTCGTTTTTTATGCAGACTCTGTACGGTCTCAAATTATTGTTGGGACCGATGTTCTATCTCTGATGAAAGCCCGCTTTCGTATCCTACTGACAGCAAAAGTAGTGGGGTCTGATACAAGTGATGGATCTACTGATCGATTTGCGTTGGGTGCTACTCGTGGTGGATTTGTGGTGGTAAACGTCATGGCCGGAATGCTGACCGAAATAGTAGACAAGGTGATGGCAGCCATGATGGAGGACGATCGCGCACATGCTTCAACTGTGGTTAACTAGCACATTTTGAGTGGCAGTGTCCCAAAGCTCCTGCTGCCAATATTGCATCAGATGCTCATGATAATAAAGAGCAATCTGTCCAGATGGCGGCATAGACCTATGCAGAGTTCGCTGAATTCCAAGCTCAGCATCACAGTAAAACATAAATATCAACAGCCGAATACTCAGCGACGTGTGTGATAAGGTCAAAATAGTGGGTGATTGACTCGGGTGTGTCAGATTATATGACAGGTGATGCAGGTATGCTGCACGATTGTGTATCTAGGGTCGTGAGACAGATATTACTGTTACAAATAGTAGTTCCCAAAAAGTTCTTGGAAAAGGACATACCCGTCTTTCTCCTGGTCTGCCAATCAACAGTTTTACACAACAGGAAATCCATTTACTTTATTATCCATTAGTCGGATTTCTCGTAACTTGCAATGCTCGGTAACATTCTTTCATGATGGTTGTATTTTCAGAACCTGAAGACTGAGAAAACTATCAGTATAGGGGCATGTCGCTCGAGGCTTGTACCTGTTTGAAATAAATTCTTCTATTACTTGTGCCGGTGTGTCACTCGATCCGTTTGAGTTGCATTGTCTATTAGGTTACCCACTGTTCTAAAAGGCGGTCTAGGCGGCGCCTAGGCGCTGGCCCCTAGTGCCCGCCCGATGTCCGCCTAGGCGTCCGCCTAGACCCTCCGACGTCCGGCTATGCATGTTTTGGGATTTTATGGTTTTTTTTTGCAATTTTCAGTAGTTTTTTTTTGTATTTTTTTATTTATTTTTGAACCGCCTAGATCTAGGCAACCGTCTAGGCAGGCTAGACGCTAGGCGGCAAGTGCCAGTCCGACTAGCGCCTAGCGCTTTTCACAACCTTGAGGTTACCCATCCATCCAAGCTCTCATGAAAATGTGTCTATCTCTAGATTTTCGAGTTCCTTTTCATTGTGAGTCATGTAGTCTGGTTAAACATCATCAGGTACCCTATCCGGTAAGTCTAAATAAAGTTGTCTCAGCTCCTTTTGAATTAGTACATTCTGATGTATGGGATCCATGTCCTATTGAATCTGTGATGGATTTTAAGTATTTTGTTTCCTTTGTTGGTGACTACTCACGAGTCACTTTCGTCTACTTATAAAAAATCGCTCCGAATTATTTGATATTTGGTGTAATTTTTATGCTGAAATAAAACCCAATTTGGGATTTCTATTAAGTGTCTTCAAAGCGATAATGGCCGTGAGTATGTGTCTCGTGAGTTTACTTCCCATCTGGCTAGACATGAGATTATCCACCAAACCTTCTGTCCTTACACACCACAGCGAAATCGTGTGGCCGAACGTAAGAATAATCACCTTTTGAAACAATACGTACTCCTTTGTTTCATACCCATACTCCCTGAAAAATTTTGGAAACAACTAATGGTCCTTTACTTCAAGGTTTTGTTCTTGTTTGATAGCGTCATATTCTTCTCTTTTGAGTTCCTAAATTGATAAACCTTCGTAAAGACATGTGTGTGTTGTGTTTATTACTCACCTTTTAGGAAAGCAAATGATGGGTTGTTAATTTTAAATAGTGGATATTTGGTAGGTAAAAGAGGAGCCCTTGAATTTCTTTGTGTGCAAAGATTCGACGAGATATTTAATTCAGACTAGTTCTATTATCATGAGTAATGTTATTCAATCATCGCAAGCACTTAACCATACCAAATTGCTGTCATTTGTCTAGGCTTCTTTGGTTAGTTATAGGGCTTTTTGTCCAAAGGTTAACTAGTAAAAGCAATGGTCAAACAATGAAGAGAGATGGTAGGGCCAACAACAATAAACAATAAGGTAGAAGGCACCTGCGGCCATCGCCAAGTGTTTGTCTTTTTTTATGAATATAATTGAATCAATTATGGTACTAATTCAACCACAAAATTTTCGTGTCTATGCAAATTAACATGTAATTGATTGAGAAAATAGCGGAGTGCGATACAACAGGAGTAAGGACAACTAAAAAAAAGGGAATTGTACAAGACTCTTTACTCATATTCATTACTATACTTCTAGTTTTTACACACCAAACATTTTTTGGTTAACTAATGGCATTCACTTAGTGAACTTCGTATCCATTTTAATAGTTAAATCATTCAGATAAGTTATTTTCAATATTTTTAATTTTCGTGTCACCTATTTCAAAAATAAAGCCTGAATTTACCATGATTTCAAATGATTTTAACCATGTCCAGTCTTTACTCTTTAATGTTCTTAATGTGTTGAATTTTGATTTTCTTTATATTTGATTCATTTGAAGGATGCCGGGAAGCAGTACATCTTCAAAGAAAGATCCGACATGGCAACACTCCACAAAGAAGAATCCAAGTGATCCATATGACTTCATTTGTAATTATTGTGGCCATGAAACGAATGGAAGAATTATACGGGCAAAAATGAGCATCTTATTGGAACGACACAAAAGCGAAACAACACAAAAGTGCGTACAAAAGTGCCCGAGGATGTCCAAGACAAGATTTTGGCATATGAGGCAGAGCAAAGAAAGTTGAGACAACAAAAGAATATGGATTACCTTCCGGATTTTGATGCGAATGAACATATGCTTGAGATAGACGAGGAGGAAGCAGTGCAAGTAGTCCGAAGAGGGAAAGGTGTGGCTGCTCCAGCAAATAGGATTACTTCCTTTTTAAGTCAAGTAACACTCAAGGAGCTTCTAGTGGGGTTGGTACATATGCCTCGCCAAAGAAGAAAGGCAAATGGATGCACATGTCACCCGAATCCCGAGCTCAAGGTGGCAAAAGGAGAAAGCGGATGAAGCAAACTTCTCTGCGAGAAGCTTAATGTAGTGGGCAGGGATCAAGTATGGGATCATATTGCTAATTGCATAAGACAATTGTGGTTCCTAGAGTCAATTCCACTGCAACTATAGAATACCTACTTGGCGATTAAGTAAAGTACTAAGTAGGCTTCTATGTCGAGTCAGGTTCAGTCATACATTCTGTAATTATTGATACCTAGCAGGCTTAATCTAACATTTCATTTTTTTTTAAATCCCACGCGCACACACAATTGGGGGACTCGAACCTTAACATTTCATGTTAAGTAGCCTATGAATCTAGCTATCAAACTAAGTCACTAACCGGTCTAAACTGGAATCATGGAATGCCCAATTGGACACTCCTACGACCAGGAACTCTTTAGTCATTATGATACGCGAGGTTCAATTTATCATATGGTGTAAACGTACATTACACTTTGACTTCCACTTACGACTAAACTTGGACTTTATCATAACCTAACAAGATAACAAATATCAGACATCCATTAATGTCATATATGAACCAAAAGTCTATATAAATACATGATACATATTACACAAATGGGTTGGCTTGTGGGCATAACACTAACAACTACAATAAAGTTTCAGTCATAATCCACAAACTTGTCTCGACTTATCTACTATACACCCTAATTTTAGTCCTAGGGCTCATGCCGCACCACCTTGGGGCCCTTTACCTAGGCTTTTTGGCCCTTGTCGCCAACCTAGTAAAAGCCTATTTACACTAATTTAACACAAGGTTACCTGGAACGTGGAACGCTCCATATGTGGAACAAAAATGGTATGTGGTAAGTGTAGGAAAGTTGTGGGTAGGTTACTTAGAAATGCTTATCTGCAGTGTTCTAAATGGTGGCTGCCTAGGCCGTCTAGGCGACGCCTAGGCGGTAGGCGGTCTCTCTCCGCACCGCTTTTCGGTAGGCGGTGGAGTAGGCGGCCAACGGAAGTTGGCGGCATAGGCGGAGGTGAGGCGGCGTAGGCGGGCGCCTAGGCGGAGCAATATCTAACAAGATATTTTGAAAGAACCTTGCCGCGCACCCGCGCACCCGCCTACCGCCATTTAGGCGGAGCAAATGGCGGTAGGCGGTAGGCGGACTCTCTCCGCCGCGCACCCGCCTACCGCCATTTAGAACCTTGCTTATCTGGAACATGGTACGTTGAACCATAACTTGAAACATTTTTCAGGGAGGCATATGTAATACAATTATTATATAATCAAAATTAGAACCAATAAGTTCATTATTTACAAACTTCTTAGCAACAGGTAGGTCCATATATTAGGTCTTTGGAACGTGAAACCAAGTACGAGGTCACCGGCGTACCGTATTTTGGTACATGCAAACTGGAAGGCAGTTCGTCATCCATATGGTGAATTTTGGTAACATTAGTTTTACACTAAGATTATTGAAAGGGTGGTGATATCAAGTAAGTACTCTACAATGAGATCTTAATGCAGTTGACATCAATAAATACAAATCACGATAAGTTATTATCTTCTAGATACCTGCTGTTGAGCTGGAACATGTCCTTGGCTGTCTGTATCAATAACATATTGGCTGCAGTGCTCATCCTTCCATATTAGTGCTAGCGGTGTATTGCCAGTTTGATAAAGTGCATGTCTGAAAAAGAACAGAACATGACATTAGTAAGAGAAGAAATAGTGATACAATGTATTAGGTATTGAGATAGCCGCAAGCATTATCCTTCACATTACATATTTTTCATATCAGACAAGTATGAATTCAAGTACTTATAATCTCATTACTCCCAAGATTAAAATAATCAGAATATTGTGGGGAAAATAGAAAAGCAGTTGCTGGTGAAAACATAATGTGAAAAAATAACATATTCCACCAAACTTCAAATCTAGGTTCAAAAACTTTGTTTCTTTATCGATTTTGGACCTTCTTATGAACATCGGTTCCAGCATTTTCAGAAGGTTTTGGATCGTATGGTTTCGGTATGGTTTTCGACTGTCACTTAAAACTAACGTTCGCAATATCGGTATAGGACACTTCCTATCAGTATAAGTGGCTTCGGCACTTTAGGTATTTTGGATCGATGTTTAGTTCTTTTTCATAAAGTCAAAAAAACTAGGAAACAATTCATATATTTAGGCATAATTCTATGTATTATTTGTTATTCTTGTTAAATTCCAGGTAGTCAAAGGCATAAGGTGCACTCGAGGCACAAAAATATCGCCCGAGGTGCAAGGCGCACTTAAGACACATGTTTGATCGAAGCGAGACACAAAAATAAAAAATAATAAAATGTATACATACATAAATAAAAAAATTAATTAGTAATGTAAGAAATATAACCAAATAACATATTTAAACCAACAAAAATATGTTAAAACATAACCAACCGAACTAGCAGAGCTAGCAGTCAACAGAACTAACAAGAATTTGTGTTCTCTAATAAGAAATAAAAAACATAAGACGCATCTTTTCTTGTTGGTGCCTTGCTACAATGTGTCATGTGCCTCGCCTAATAAGGTGTGAAGTGCAACTGGTATGTCTTGCTGCAAGGTGTACTGCCCCGCACTCGTTGGGGCGTAGCACTATGTAATAGGCTCGTGGCAAGTCAGACTCGGTCGAAAACATAGATGGCTAGTCTGACTCAGCCACGAGTTTGGTATACGAAAACATTGGCATCAATAAAATCGATTTGGATGAATGGTATGAGAACCGTTCCAACTAATGGATTGGTCTGTTGGAATAAGTCCTAGATGCAGTTGACTATGTCTTGACAAGTGGGCTCTAAATAAGAGTCCCTTCAACGGGACCTATCTGTTGTTGGTTTTCTTGGTTTTCTGAATGATTTTGTTGTTTGGTTTTGATGAGTGTGCTTTCGCGTCGATTTCTGAATGCGCCTTTGGGAATTTCGAAGAAGAAGGATTGAAGAAGAAATTCTAATATGATGTTCGTGTCATTACAGGAGTTCACACAATTGACGTCTAACCGTTGTGAAACGATCTACTACTCGGCGCATTTCTTTTAGGTGGGTGGTTCGGGCCCTTCTTTTCTACTCCTTCCCGCCAACAAATTCTTAATGCTCAAACGTTCAAATCGATGATGCTGGTTGAATATATGTTGTGCCACTAAGATAAAGAACATGGAATAACTGTAATGTAACTAGCATAACTAGGCCTAGAGACATTAACTCAATGCCTCGTAATGAGGCGAGCAGTTTGGTTCAAAACCGAAAAAACTGTTGAAAGGAAGGACATTGAAACATCAATTTGTGGCACAGGGCCTCGGAGTATTTGGTACATACGAGTCTCAAACATACGGCTTTGAGGGAAATGGATGAATTGTTACACGAGATATGACTTTTACTGCTAAATTCCGTTTGTGTCATGCATTATGTTAGCTAGCTTAAACTGTTCACACACTTGCATGGTCATGGATAACTTGTGCACAAGGTATTGTTTTCCTCGAAACAGTATCCAAGACGTCGGGACCGAATCGACCTAGGAGAAATTTGAGATTTGTGCTTCGCACGAGGCATTGCGAGACCCCTAGTTAGGCTCACAATCTGGACTGATAGATGTGTCGCAATGCCATTAAGAATTGTCCCTCGTGGTGTCGTAACACCAATAACCGTATATAAGATAGATAGTATGCTCACCTATTGTCTTGTGCAGCTGATAAGTATTATATCTGTTTTATTCAGGGAGGAGCACGGTCGTGGTAAGATAAATTGAAATTGGTTATGTTGCTTACTGCTTTAAACTGTGCCTTCGATATGAACTGCAACTCATTTAGTTCTAAATAGAAAGATCACTTCGAATGCTTCTAATCCTTAATAAGCAGTGTCGGTTTAGACGAGTGGGTTCGTTCCGCTCACTAGCAAGTGTGCTACCCCCCAACTCCCCAGGTGAGAGCGCGCTGCGGTAGCACGAGACTAAGCTGAAGCTGAAGAACGGGAGGCGATTCGAAACTCTCCAATTTTGAAGTATTTTGAAGCCCAATTCAGATCGAAAGTTTTTTGTCCAAATGTATAAAGGGGCATTAATGTATGGAACGACAAGGATTATTTTATGACAGCTTGTCGAAAGTTTTTCTTTTGTGTCTAAAGAATGTAGCCGCAACGGCATATGTAAAAATGATCTTGCACATACTTTGCAAGTTTTATCAATGAAAAGCTTATTTCTCCCTATTCTGTGTCTTCAACTCTCCGCACTATTTAATTTTAACTCGTCTCAAAAAAATTATCAAATGCGCATTCTTGCCTTGTACAAGTCTAATTTAGACTTGTACGGCATTACGCCCTAGTGAGGACGATCGATTTGCCTTGAATCGATACGAGGACAAACGATTCGGCAAATCAGGGTGTGAGGCGCACTTAAGACACATATTCGATCGAAGCGAAGACACAAAAATAAAAAATAATAAAATGTATATATACATAAATTAAAAAAATTAATTAGTAATGTAAGAAATATAACCAAATAATATATTAAAACCAACAAAAATATGTTAAAACATAACCAACCGAACTAGCAGAGCAGCACTAGCAGTCAACAGAACTAACAAGAATTTGTGTTCTCTAATAAGAAATAAAAAAATAAAAACATAAGGTACGTCTTTTCTTGTTGGTGCCTTGCTACAATGTGTGTTGCGCCTCGCCTAATAAGGTGTGGAGTGCAATTGGTACGTCTTGTTGCAATGCGCGTCTTTGACTAATATATTTATATTATATTTGAATGAAATAATATTAAAATTGATGGATACTATGAATCTATAAATATAGAATTTCAATTGACACAATGGTTACAGCGTGTAGATAAAGAATCTTATTGACATGTTGTAGCATGTAGATTTTTGACACATCAAATCATTGTGTCGGCACCGTTATACTATATTGCTCTTTTTTCTTTGTAGTTGTTCTTTGCTGAATTGACAAGGAAAGAGTCTCAATGTCGGTATAGACCTGTAACGGGTATCGGACAAGCCCAAAAACAATATGATACGGTCTATATTGATTGGTAGTATGAAGCTTGCTAAAAACCTTGATTCAAATCTTACTGCAGGTGTTGCTTTTCTTACAGGAAAAGGTCTTCAAAATCAGACATATTAGTGAAGTTTATATGGATTTTGTAGACAACGTAGTATTATTATACCCACTGATTCTGTCATCAAATCACTTAAAATGCTAAAATAGGTAATGTTTGAGAGCCATTTATTCATATGATTGCACATATAGTTATAAGCCTAGGTGGATGCAACAGACTAAGGTCAACAATGGATGTATATAAGGCAAAAACCAAAGTTCAGTTAGTGATACTTATCTAGTGAGATCAAGACTAGTCAATAATATCTAGTCGTGTTCTAAAAAAATAGTGATTAATTGGCAGGTTAATCTGATTAATCAGGTAACCAATTAAGAATATCTAGTCGTGTTCTAAAAAATAGTGATTAATTGGCAGGTTAATCTGATTAATCAGGTAACCAATTAAGCAAAACTCCCAAATGGCTGCATGATTGTTTGGATACTTTATGATTCATCTCCCACTATCCAATGCAATCAGAATGATTCATATCTCATAATGCTAATTTGCATTTAAATAGCTTCAACTTTCACAATTTTGCATCTCGCTACCAAAAATTATTTTATGCGCAATTTGCTATCATTAACTCATTTTCTAGCTGACTACTATGATGCTTTTAACAAAAAGAATAAAATGATGCAAATGCCCATGTCTCTTCTCGTTCCCTTGCCCCAACACCCATTCCCGTTCCCTCGCCCCAACACCCACTGTGGTGGGTGGGGGTTGTAGCGGCTGTGATTCAAGCAGTGGCACTGAAGTGCCTCAATGTCGTATCCACTGCCCCTCATGCCAACACTCTCAGCCCCTCGCTCTCCCCCCGTCCAGCTCCCTCACTACGGCAACCACCACCCATTCACCATCACCACCATCTTTAATTATACAAACACACGACAAGAACTCCACCTTCCTCACATTAACATGTCCATGCTTTACCCACCCCCTTAGCACCACCCCTACTTCCTCCTCTCCAGGAAGCTAATCCAACCCCTCCACCTCAATCTCCACCAAAAATCTAACCCATCTCCTTCCTCGTGTCTCCATACACCACCATCTTCCTCATCCTTTTTCTTCTCCCATCATTCCAATTCCAGCACAACCCAAACTATTTCTTTTTCTTCACCTTCTCTTTTGCTTTTTTATATGAAATATCAAAGCCCCGGCTATTGGAATCCCAATGGGTTGGACTCAGCCAACCGTGAACCCATAGTTCTCCCTTGTACAGAGACTGGGATGAAGGCAACTCTAGAAGAGAGTGAATAGAGTATAACGGAATATATCCAATAAAAATTATCAAAGTAAAAATTAATTAGCAATTCAGCAAGCAAATATTGAAAATAGACAGAGTTAAGAAGTCACAAACGCTAACACCACGATGTATACTGGTATCCCTCATGGAGGGCAGTCCACTCCCGAGAACTCTTGCACGGAGTTAATCCATTATTGCGTAATAGCATACACCATGTGCTTTGATCCAAAGGGCAAGGCAACTTATTACAACCACAAGGTTTGATCCGAAGAGCTTGCCGACTTCAAACAACTACAAGCTTTAATCCGAAGAGCTTGTCGACTTCAAACAACAACGTGCTTTGATTCGAAAAGCACGCCGACTTCAAACACTTCAATGAAAACAAACTTGAAAAGCAAGATTTTACAACTCTAGTAGACTTCTAACCGATATCGCACTTGGCACTAGAAGGCTTGGGAGTTGATCTTGGAAATAAGAAGATTGTAAAGCTCTCAATAGCCAGGTGAAAGTATGAGTGAAAAATTAAGGAGGGTTCAATGCATATTTATAGGTAATTCTGGGGACAAAACCCGGACAGAGTTCGGTGCCCTATAACGTTCATATTTTTTAACGTTGCATCATGTTCTGCTAGAGGAAGGAGTCAATTCAGGAACGGCAGAAAACTGGGTTCATCGACCCGAGTTCGGTCAGAGACCGAGTTCGGCCCAAATTCGGTATCCTTCAGACCGGTGTGGTTCTGGACAAATTTGAGTGTAGTTCTGGACAGATTTGGATCTGGGCCATTTTGGTTTTGGGTTAAAACCATGGATTTGGGTCTAGTTTGAGTGAACTTGACTTTTTCTAATTGTCAGTGCGATTTGACTTACAAAAGTCCTAGACTCAAATAAAAGATCAAATACATAACAAATAATAAAATCAAGAGCACTTTGATGACGCCAATCTTCTAACATTTGAGCAGACTTGAAGACGCTTTTTTCTTTGACGGCAGTTGTCCAAAGAAAAATAAATCTAAAAATCTATATACCTTTTGGAGGCTTCGCCTCCGAACTCCCACGTGAGCCGCTGCCCCCTCGACCCCCGTCCACTGACCGAACAGCGGAACCTCTGAATACGAGGCTCCGAAGATGTCGTAGGCGATTCAGAGAAATCTTGCAGTATAACACCGTCTTTTGCACAACATATTTTCTTTATTGCATATATCCATATCCGATCTTGCTTATTGCTTGTCTGCAAATAAATGTTAGACGGACAAAGCAATATATAGTAGCAAATATGATAACATTTAATACATGTTTGGACAATGCTAAGTTTAAGTAGAAGTTACTATAGTGATTGCATGATTTATTAATGCTAAATTTAATCGATTAGCCATACTCAAAAACTCAACTTAATCATTGGGCTAACAGTCTCTCCTTTTTTTTATTATGGCAAATCAGTTAAGTTTATAGATAATATAATAGATGCATACATGGATACCACTAAAAGTATACTATTAAACTATTTCTCACATTTGACACACATACTTCAACTTCTCTTCCTTTGACATGATTAAAAAAAATAACCCCCACCGTAATAGAAGATATTGACGCAACTGATATTACCGAAGCTTGTACTTGTGCATAAGCTCCCCCGTAGTACATGAGACGTTGGCGAACATGCACAAATTTGACATATTTTTCCTCCTACGTCAATTAGTCAAAATAACTAGTTTACGACTCCCCCTAAACCAAGAATATATCATGGAGGCAAGGTGAGGAATATAAAACAGATAATTGTTAGGATTATATACTAAAAGCATCACTTTTATATTAACGATATTTTTGTCATTTTTGAATGAGAATCGTATGAGCAAATGTTTGCATATTATATTTGTTATACTATTAATGCAAGTGTCTGATATTCTACATTGCAGATAATATGGTGTGTAGTGTCACACAGAAGCTCATATTATCAGTTCCCGGTAGAATATATAAATGGTTCACAACCTAGATGGATTTGAACAAACCATTGGTAAGGTTGTAGTATAATATGGCATTAGTCGATCTTGACTATAGATTTACACTAGTACTTTCTGTGTATTGAATATGACCACTTGAGGTTGTCCTCTTTGTACTGACAACATAAGAGAACAAACACCTCTGTTATTATGGATGCTTGTGCTCTTAATCCGGACATAATAACATATATGTATATACATTGTGCATTACTTTAACATATAAAAGAGTGAGATTCATTATGGGTCAACAACTTCTATGAATTAGGTAATGACATTGTGTGTATGATGGGTTGTTGATTATAAAAGGAATCAATGTCCCGATATATCGGGTTGATGATGTCCCCTCAAGGAGCTCATAAGGATTGTCATGTAAACCCTGCAAGTGGATTATATCCGACATGACAAATGAAGTTGAGTAGTAATACTTAAGGATAAAAAATGTCAATCAATATACTTGTCAGTAACTTAATTTGATTGACGGACATTCGATATCTTAACATGGGAAGACGAACAGACATATAATAATAAGGAGCTCATAAACGTAATTTGGGATTAGGAAAGTAGTGCAACAATAGCTCTTTAGTGGACCGAACTATTGTTAACGAGCATGGGTTGTGTGTTCGGGCTGAACACGGGATACCTAGATCCGTTAGGAGACCCTATGTTGTGAAAAGCGTGCTTAAGCGAAAATTGGAGTTTGGACACCTCGTTAGGGAAATCTTGTCCCAGAAAAGCGATTATCGCTTAGGCAGCGCTTAATAGCGCCTCGCCTAGTGTTCTGCGCTGGAAAAAGCACCTTGGTTCAACAACAAAAAAACCTATCCTGAAAAAAAAGAAACTTTGGAGACTTAGCTTTTATGCTTGATGGTACTTTGATGACTATGTAGTATGTATGCATTGTGTGGCTTGTTGACTATTTTGACCATGGTATTTTTATGACTATTTTGATGACTTTGCATTTTGATTCTAGTATTCATATTGTTACTTTGTTTGATTGGTAATTGGTATTGTTATTCATGCATATACTAGTAGGATTGTATGAAAAAATATTGAAATTTGTGTGTATATAGAGTATTTTAGATGTAGGAGGCTTCGTAGGTAAAAATGAGCGAAGTGCTAACTAAGCACCGCTTAAGCGTGCTTAAGCGAGGCGCCAGCTTCGTCGCCTCGCCTCGTGCTTAATATAACATAGAGGAGACCTAAACATAATTTCTCCTCATGGTCCCTGCTGTAGTCTATATATACCCTCTATTTCCTAGCTATCATATGCATCAGAAAGAGAGCAACTTTCTCTAAATTTGTTATTTGCGTAAGGAGAGAAAGAGAGGTCAGACAAGGAGAAGAAAAGGTTGGGAGGTCGTCGCCCACACGACGTCCAACCCGAGGAAGAAATACGGCAGAAGATCTTGAGGTCGTTGATTGATCGAGGTTGCTAGAAACTATCATCTAGTTTTCATCGCTTCAGGTATAATTCGTGAACCCTAGTTTCAGCCATTGAAAGATTAGATCACGCTTTGAACATGTTCATGCTTTATCGATGGATATGCATACCAATTCGCAGTCCTGGAATTCCCACCATTGAAGGGTTAGGATTGACACATGCACAGATTAACTCTGAAGTCTTGTCGAATGGATGAGAAATCGTCATGCACGCATGGATGAAGAATAGTTATGCGGCAAATTGTCTTTGTAGCATGGACGTGGTTCCGTCGTATGGTTCAATCCGTGATCCTAGGGAACCCAGTTCCATCAATTAGTATCAGAGCCGGTATTGGATCTGCATATCGATCGACAATTTCATATTGTCCAATAAAACTTGTATTGAAAAATAGTCGGTAGATGTAGATATGTTCTGACTCAATTTTACAGGCATCTTAAATCCAACTATTATGGTCGATTGTATGTTTTTATTTCTGTGATTTAAACCTACGGCTTGTCGTGGCTATTGGTTTTCATGGATGTAATTAAAATCACGAGGATTGATCGTGCTTATTTATTTAATTTTCTTCAATCTAGATTATGTATAAAGTCCTTCGGGAGTCATACGATTGATGTAATCTTAACTATTTTTGGTCTATCGTGATGGCGATGGTGGCTTTTTCTGATGCGAGACGAGATATTGTTTTTTAGTAGTCCGGAGATAGTCGGATGATTTTCGATGAAAGAATTGACAGCCAAAACCTATTAAAAAAAATTGGGACGTTGCCCCAAACCCCGCGACCTGAAATATATATACATTTTTCCTTGACGGCAGTTGTCCAAAGCTTAACATATTTAGATATATACCTTTCGAGGGTGCTGCCCCGTCGACCCCCGTCCGCTGTCCAGGCAGCGAAACCCCGTAGGCGATTCAAAGAAATCTTGCAATATAACGTCGTCTTTTGCACAACATATTTTCTTCATTAAATATGTCCATAACTGATCTTGTTTATTGTTTTTCTGTAAATAAATGTTAGACGAACAAAGCAATATACAGTAGCAAATATGATAACAATTAATACATGTTTGGACAATGCTAAGTTAAAGTAGAAGTTACTATAGTAATTGCATGATTATCATAATGTTAACGATTGGCTGGCACAATTGGAAGACCACTTCGAACTTCTCAACATTGACGAGTCAAAACGAGTTGCATACCTCAACTTCAACTTCGGTTGAACGCGCACAACTGGTGGGATGTGCAAAGCGATCCTCCTAGACGATGAAGATCTCTTGGGCCACATTCCGTAAATCATTCGAAGAAGAGTTCCTCCAGCAGCTCATCAGAAAAAGGAAAATGAGTTTATGCAATTGGGGCAGGGGAACATGACAGTTCGCCAATATGCGGCTGAGTTCAATAAGCTCGCCAAGTTTGCAAGTGTGCTTCTGTCCAATGCTGCGAATAGAGCAGCCTTACATTGCTGAGTATGTGGCCATTCCAGTATCAAACAGTACGGGGGCCCTCAACCATGATATCCGCCTTGAGCCTCAGCATCCAACAACTACTTCCGACATTGTGCTTCATGTCAACCACAAATGACATAGTAAAGCAGGAGACAACAACGCATACAAGCGTCACAATTATGATACCAACGGCGGCTATCGATAGCAGAACCCTATACCCAATTGCAACAAATACAACCAGGATGGGCATCAGACAAGTGTGCCGAGCTAGAGACGGAGCATGCATCAAGTGCGGTCGCAAAGGCCACATCGCACACAACTACTTGGACAAAGGGTCGACTAAACACCCTCCACAACCGCAGTATCAGCAAAATCGAGGCTAGGCACCTCGAGCTCCTCAGACCGCACAACATACTGGCCAAGACCGTCGCTCCAATGCCCAGGAACGCACCTATGCCATGACTCAGGCTAAGGCCTTCGCATCGGATACAGTGGTGACAAGTACATTACATTTCAATAATACACCTGCTCGTGTACTATTTGATTCTGGTGCCACCCATAGTTTCATATCGATGGACTTCACCATGGAACATAAATTTCCTATGTCACCGCTAGCTCTAAATCTTAGTGTTAGTACCCCGTCGGACACACAATTGCTTGCACACTCAGTCTGTAGAGAGCCATATTTGTATCAGAGAGAGAAAATTGTCTCTAGATGCGATAGTTCTAGACCCTAAGGACTACGATATCATATTCGGAATAGATTGGCTCGACATTTGCTCGGCCACCATCGACTGCACAGGAAAGTAAGTCATCTTCCGTCTACCAGGAGAGACTGAATTCTGGTACTCGTGTGGTCAAACGTCGACGACCTGCATGGTGATTTCAGCGATGTCGGGCTGCAAAGGATACTTGGCGTCTGTCTATGATACTCGACAGGATGGTGCAAACGCAGGTCAAACTGATGTTGTGGCAGAATTCTCCGACGTATTTCCAGACGAGCTACCCAGCACACCACCCGATCGAAAAATCGAGTTCACCGACACCTTTCCCGACAGACCAATTTTCAAAGCCCCGTACAGGATGGCCCCTACGGAATTGAAGGAGCCCAATATCCAATTGCAAGACTTACTCGAGCGGGGATTCATTCGGCCTAGCATCTCACCATAGGAAGCATCAGTATTGTTCGTAAAGAAGAAGGACGGGTCGATGGCGTCTGTGCATTGACTACCGAGAGTTGAACAAAGCTACCATCCGGAACAAATACCCATTGCACCGCATCGACGACCTGTTCGATCAACTACAAGATGCCTCGGTATTTTCAAAGTTTGATCTTCGATTGGGTTACCATCAGCTCAAGATCAAGCCAGACAACGTACCGAAGTCAACTTTTCGCACTTGTTACGACCACCACAAGTCTCCAGTAATTCCATTCGGCTTGACAAACGCCCATGCTGCCTTTCATGGATTTAATGAATCGGATGTTTCGACATTTCTTGAAAAGTTCGTAGTAGCCTTCATCGACAATATACTCGTCTACTCGAAGAGCAAGGAGGAACACGCAGAGCACCTACGAACCATACTCTTAAACCCTTCGAGACAATCGATTGTATGCGAAGCTGAACAAGTACAAATTTTGGTTGAGCAGCGTGTCGTTCCTTGGGCACGTCATTTCCGTTGAAGGTATTTTCGTCGATCCGAAAAAAGTTAAAAGCCGTTGTTGATTGGAAACGGTCCACGTCTGCTAGTAAAATATGAAGCATCATCGGCTTGGCGGGATACTATCGACGGTTCATGAAGGACTTTCGGAAGATCGCATCGCCTTTGACTCGTCTCACTCAGAAGGGAGTCGCTTTCGAGTGGTCAGACGACTACGAGACTAGCTTCCAGGAGCTAAAGCAGCAGCTCGTTTCGGTCCCGATACTTGCACTTTCGGAAGGGACGGAGGGATTCTAAATCTTCAGCGATGCTTCGGGTCAAGGCTTGGGATACGTACTCCTACAGAGAGACGAGGTGATATCCTTCGCTTCAAGGCAATTGAAGACGCACGAGAAGAACTATCCCACATATGACCTAGAACAAGCGACAATTGTGTTTGCATTAAAATTATGGCGGCACTACCTTTATGGTGTGGCTTGTAGGATTTATACGGATCACAAAAGCTTCATGTATCTCTTCACCCAAAAGGAACTGAATTCACGACAAAGACGATGGCTGGAGCTGATCAAAGACTATAATTTGACGATTGACTACATGTCGGACAAAGGAAATGTTGTGGCAGACGCACTGAGCAGGAAATACATGGCCTCACTATCCATCAACGGCAAGCTATTGAATGACTTAGAAGATATGGACATCGAACTTCGGATTCAATTCGTGGGTGTGCAATTGGCTCAATTGCACCTTAAGCCGAGTTTGTTAGAAAAGATCAAGACTGCTCAGAAGGACGACCAGTACCTGAAGAAAATGTGAAGCTGATTTAAACGGGTAAGGCGACCAACTTTGCGGAAGACGAGACCGGAATGTTGCGACTGAAGGGTCGGCTGTGCGTTCTGGTCCGGATAATGCAGAACTCAGAAAGGAGATAACGACGGAGATGCATTATGCGAAATATTCCTTATATCCAGGCAGTACCGAAATATATACGGACCTCATCACAATGTTTTGGTGGCACGAGATGAAGAGAGATGTAGCACACTTCGTGTCACAATGCATGGTCTGTCGGCATTATTGGGCTAACAAGGGAAACGAGTGCGAAAAAAACAAATCAGGGGACCAAAAAGTCCTCAAAATAGATGTGCAAATCAATAGGAACTTTACCATCTCACCTCTTCATGTAAACTATTTATAGCCCAAGGAACTAGCAGGTTGCTCCTTGGTTGCATAAGTTTAAACTGCACAAACGATAGGTATATCTACTTGCCAACAAGCCATCTAGGTTCTATGGCACGGTCTTCTCATGCTTATAGCTAGCTAGAAATCTGGCACCAAAATAGAGGGGTTGATGTCGATCATAAAGACGGGCGTTTTTTTATGGGTCATTCTTATGCTTCATAGTTGACCCAATTCTAATAGGAGAAGGCTTCCATGATGTTGTTCATCTTTAATGGTGCATTAATGGAAGGCAGTAAAGTGCCAACATCCAAAAGTTCTTGGTAGCAGATTACACATAAAAAAGTGTGAAAGTTGAAGGTATTAAATGCAAGTTAGCCATCTCAAAATTATTTACACCATTTTATTTAGAAACGTAAACTTTCAAATTATAATATTTATGTCTCTCTTATATAGATAATTCTACCTCAACGAGTCTAGATAATCAATGCCACATGGTTACAGAGACTGAGCTGCGTTCACGGCATGCATATAGGATGTTGAAAATCATGCAAAGAACTTTTTAGACAGCAAGTCCAATACAGAATTATACTGTTAAGTGTTCTAGAAAGAGGAAATAGGATCATACTTGTTGTAAAACAATAGACCGTCTTTGACATAAGGCACATCAGCTGTATATGCTGTATGTAGACCCATCCCGGTGCAATCATATATTGGGACGACAGTGAATCTGTACTTGTGATATGCTGACGGAGGATTACCAGCTCCAGTTTCCCCAAGTTTAGAGTTCAACCAAAAGAATCTGAATTCTGAGTTGCAATCATACAATGAGTATCCTCGCCAACATAGCATATCAATCACGTAGTATGTTTGATCAGGCTGCAAGTCACCACCTAAAAGTAAATATCCGCTAACAAAAGATTAAAATGTTTGGCAATTAATGTTAGCATATCAAGCGTTCAGTGTCAATAAACTGAAATTTCTGCAGTTCATACTGGAAGTAAAAAAAAAAACTCACCTCGTGAAAAATGCAGTCCAGAATACAATACGCATGAGATGGACCAGATACATCTTTCCTCCTGGCTCCACAAGGCAAAGAGGATGGAAAATGATGTAGAATAGACCCATTCCGAAGCCTGCTCACTGTTGTACCATTGGAAGATACCACAAAGCAACGCTGCCCAGCAGGCCTTGGAAAGACATACCTGAGAAGAATGAAGCTAAATGCATCACTTCCAACACTTACTAAAATATAGATAAGAAAGATCTAGCCAACGTAGTCATCTCTAATTTCGCAGCAATTGGAAAGCAAAAACATTCAGAAACTGGCTTCTCTGAAATTGTCTCCTGTTGTCTAGGAAGTAAGCAAAACAGGGAAGCAAAAAAGAAGACATCATCTATATCAATAAACAAAAATCACAGCATGAGAAAACTCATTATGTCCAAAAACATAGTCAGTATATTTTTCACGAGGGAGCTCATATAGCTAGAGTACCTTCTCTAAGGAGTTTCATCAAAATACATTGTCCACTTGAGGAATTTTACAGTGTTGGCTACTAGTAGAGGTTTGAGGAGATGGTATTGGGAATGGTTGGTTGTCACATTAATTTGTAAATAATGTTCTTGCCTAATACAGGTTCTTAAATCAATAAGTTGTCAATTATTTCCCTATAACTATTTCTCTCTCACATGAATTAAAAGTTAATGACCTTTAACGCAACCAACAAATGCAATCAGATTAAAAACAACCATTGACGTTAAAAAGTTTCAATTTCTTCACTAGTGTTTAATTGTTGTTACATTTGAGAACTCTGACCTAATGGAGTTAAAAGATCCCCATCAGTCTTCAACAATGTCGATGAAGTTTGGATACATAGTGGAGGGGAAATTACCCTACAAAATGAATGATGAAGACATACCAAAATTGAGCATTTTCTAATCAAATGTGGAGTCAACTCATCAATCTTTGGATGAACCCAACTCTTTTAGACAAAAGTTCTCAAATGTAACCTTAAATAAAGGTTAACGAGAAATTAGGAACCTTTAAACATAGTAGTCCTTTTGAAAATCATTGCAACATTGCTAGCAAAATACAACATTAACACCTCAAATTCACAGGGAAGACAAGTGCAAGAACGATTCAAACTCTCATTCACCAGTCACCTAGAAACCATCTCAGGACCGAACCAAGGTTTTAAGTACGGTCTCTAGTGTCCCGTTCCAACATCATGTCTCGTTCCTCGTTCACGGAAAACGCGATTAAAAATACAGTCAATATCGATTAATCGGGACATATTGAATCAAAATTCTTTCCTCGTTATGGATTGGTTTCTTCGGAATCAGGTCCCATATTCAGCGGATTACGTCTCGAGGAAATACTCTGCGGCTGAGGCTCGAGGGACCTCTCCATTGCTCTGTTTTTCGATGCCGCACTTGTCTCTTTCGTGTTGGTTTTCATGAATGTATTTTCAAGAAGTTTTTGATAGATTTTATTGCTTGCGTTCTTTGAACTTCGCACTTCATATCAAATTCTGAGAGAAATGAACGAGTATTGATCCTTTGCTTATGCAATTTCAGGTGATAACGTAGGCGATGCATAGCTAGAAGACCGCTCTCTCTCGCTTTATTCAATCAACGGTGAGTGGCTTGACATTTCTCTTCTTGACCCTCTTGCTCTCCAATCAATCAACAATACCATTAAAAATAAAATTACAGATATAGATGCAAAGACATAACATTGAAATGCTTACTTCCATACAACAGTGAATCATAGAACTGTGCATGTTTACTTATATATAACTGCTATATCATGAACTGTCATATGCTTACTTCGTTATGCCTTCTATAGAATTATGTTAAGAAAGGATTGAATGCTTACTTCCATACAACAGTGAATCATAGAACTGTGCATGTTTACTTATATATAACTGCTATATCATGAACTGTCATATGCTTACTTCGTTATGCCTTCTATAGAATTATGTTAAGAAAGGATTGAATGCTTACTTCCATACAACAGTGAATCATAGAACTGTGCATGTTTACTTATATATAACTGCTATATCATGAACTGTCATATGCTTACTTCGTTATGCCTTCTATAGAATTATGTTAAGAAAGGATTGAGTGAATGAATGTTGCAACAAATATGTGGAACATACTGGAAATGGTTAATGTTCTTATCAACTTGTAGACCATGCTTGAGTAACTAGTTTATAGCACGGTCACGGACAACTTGTGCACAAGGGAGCTAGTTCTTCGAACGGTTACCTAGGCCAAGGAACTAATTCGACCTAGGAGGAATGGAAATAGCAGTGTTGGCTTAACCGGCACGGATGATTCAGGAACTTCCAAAAAGGGCTCGCTACCCGCCTTGAAGGGATCGCCGTCTAACCTAGCTAGTCCAAGATGGCTTGACATTGCCAGTGACCTTCACATATATATACACTGTTTTTAGTTAATGATATTTGGTTGAACAGGGAAGAACATGGTAAGTTTATTCAGAGGCAGAGACTATGTCATTCGTAAGATTTAACGTAGTTTCATATACTATGCTTTATCAATTACTCGCATGAAATTTGACTAGGATGGCTAGAACGATCACTTAATTATTACATGCTTCACATAACTTCTTAAACAATTGAGATCGTGGATTAATTAGTCATTCACCAATACACGGCAATGTACTGACACACATCTTTATAGGTGTTGCGGATCAGGGAGGCGTGCCTAGGAACTGAAGACAACGCGTGAAACATTTTGAAGCATTGCTAGTGTGCTAAGACAATTTCCAACATTTTGATGACTACTCAAGACATGCTGCAATGCCTCAACTTTCCCCAATCCAAGATCTATTGAGTGTTTTGGTTTAGTACAAGGGGATGTGAATGTATAGAACGACTATCTCATCTGAGTCCGTTTGTAAGCCCACGCGGCACCCTTTTTGATATTATTATCAATAAAGTAAAAAAATTCTTCTGTGCAAGTGTACAATTTCGCTACGTACTCTCTTTTGTTGTTGTGTTTCGGATAACCTTATAAATTTGTCTTGTGTGAGTGCAACTTAGGCTCACACGGTACCGCACCTCGAGGACGACTATCGATTCTACGAAATCGGGACGTGATATAATGGTATCAGAGCACAATTTTACATCCTTTGGTTTTCCGTCTTGAGTCTCGAATCATTGACCTCGTGTCAATAAGATGAGTTGTTTCATACAATGAGTCTGTAATATTTTTTAAGACTAATATGAGTTTCCTTCTTATTTCATAAGTCGTGGAAGCTGCAGCGGCGAACGATTCGAGCGCTTCAAGTGGCTCCAGCAGCTCGAAGGCCGGACCACTAGTTGACCTAATGGAGCGAATATTGCGCATGATGGAAGCGCAACAACAACGGGCCGATGCTCGACAGACACAGTTCGAGAACAGGGTCGTAACTCAATTCAAGGTGCAGCAGAAGCAACTTAACACATTGCAACAAATCGTCCAGACAACCACGGTCAACAACAATCATTCCGCAACTACGCCTGCCGTAACAAAGCTGATGAACCAACGCAGCGAAGTCGACCCTGACGAGCCTCAACCTGCACCTACGAAGTATTTGTCCTCCGAAATTTCAGAATTTAAGAAAGTGTGCAATACTTCGTTCAAGGAAACCGAAGATCCTTCAGTAGCACTGGATTGGTTGGCACAGTTGGAAGACCACTTCGAACTTCTCGGCATTGACGAGTCAAAACGAGTTGCATGCGCTCAACTTCAACTTCGATTGAACGCGCACGACTGGTGGGATGTGCAAAGCAATCCTCCTAAACGATAAGACGACGAAGATCTCTTGGGCCACATTCCGTAAATCATTCCAAGAATAGTTCCTTCCTCCAACAGTTCGTCAAAAAAAAGGAGAATGAGTTTATGTAATTGGGGCAGGGGAACATGACAGTTCGCCAACATGCGGCTGAGTTCAATAAGCTCGCCAAGTTTGCAATATGCGGCTGAGTTCAATAAGCTCAACAAGTTTGCAAGTGTGGTTCTGCCCAATACTGCGAGTAGAGCCCGACGTTTCGAAGTAGGTACGCGGCCTTACATTGCTGCGTATGTGGCCGTTCCAGAGTATCAAACAGCGCGGGCGGCCCTCAACCATGATATCCGCCTTGAGCCTTTGCATCCTCCAACTACTTTCGGCGTTATGCATCATGTCAACCACAAATACCATAGTAACGCAGGAGGCAACAACGCATACAATCATCACAATTATGACACCAACGGCGGCTACCAAGGGCGGAACCCTACACCCTATTGCAACAAATGCAACCAGGATAGGCATCAGATGAGTGTGCCGAGCTAGAGACGGAGCATACTTCAAGTGCGATCGCAAAGGCCACATCGCACACAATTGCTTGGACGAAGGGTCGACTAAACACCCTCCACAATATCAGCAAAATCGAGGCCATGCACCTCGAGCTCCTCAGGCCGCACAACAGACTGGCCAAGACCGTCGTTCAAATGCCCAGGAACGCATCTATGCCATGACTCGGGCTGAGGCCTTCGCATCGGATACAGTGGTGGCAGGTACATTACATTTCAATAATATGCATGCTTGTGTACTATTTGATTCTGGTGCCACCCATAGTTTCGATATCGACGGACTTCGCCGCGGAACATGAATTTCCTATGTCACCGCTAGGTCTAAATCTTAGTTTTAGTACCCCGTCGGACACGCAATTGCTTGCACACTCGGTCTGTAGAGATAGCCATATTTGTATCGGAGAGAAAATTGTCTCTAAATGTGATAGTTCTAGACCTTAAGGACTACGACACCATATTCGAAATGGATTGGCCCGACATTTGCTCGGCCACCATCGACTGTGCAGGAAAGTATGTCATCTTTCGTCTACCAGGAGAGACTGAATTCTGGTACTCATGTGGTCAAGCATCGACGACTTGCATGATGATTTCAGTGATGTCTGCCCGAAGGATGCTACATTCCGGCTATAAAGGATACTTGACGTCTGTCCGTGACACTCGGCAGGATGGTGCAAACGCAGGTCAAACTGACGTTGTGGCAGAATTCTCTGACGTGTTTCCAGACGAGCTACCCGACATACCATCCGATCGAGAAATCAAGTTCACCATCGACAGATTTTCCGACAAATTTTCCGACAGACCAATTTTCAAAGCCCCGTACAAGATGGCCTCTACGAAATTGAAGGAGCTCAATGTCCAATTGCAATACTTACTCGAGCGGAGATTCGTTCGGCCTAGCGTCTCGCCATAAGGAGCACCAGTATTGTTCGTAAAGAAGGAGGACGGGTCGATGGCGTCTGTGCATTGACTATCGAGAGTTGAACAAAGCTACCATCTGAAACAAATACCCATTGTCCCGCATCGACGATCTGTTCGATCAGCTGTAAGGTGCCTCGGTATTTTCAAAGTTTGATCTTCGATTGGGTTACCATCAGCTCAAGATCAAGCCAGACAACGTACCGAAGTCAGCTTTTCGCACTTGTTACGACCACTACAAGTCTCCAGTAATTCCATTCGGCTTGACAAACACCCATGCTGCCTTTCATGGATTTAATAAATCGGATGTTTCGACATTTCGTGACAAGTTCGTAGTAGCCTTCATCGACAATATACTCGTCTACTCGAAGAGCAAGGAGGAACACGCAGAGCACCTGCGAACCGTACTCTTAAACCCTTCGAGACAATCGAATGTATGCGAAGCTGAACAAGTGCGAATTTTGGTTGAGCAGCGTGTCGTTCCTTGGGCACGTCATTTCCGTTGAAGGTATTTTCGTCGATCCGAAAAAAGTTAAAAGCCGTTGTTGATTGGAAACGGTCCACGTCTGCTAGTAAAATATGAAGCATCATCGGCTTGGCGGGATACTATCGACGGTTCGTGAAGGACTTCCGGAAGATCGCATCGCCTTTGACTCGTCTCACTCAGAAGGGAGTCACTTTCGAGTGGTCAGACGACTATGAGACTTGCTTCCAGGAGCTAAAGCAACGGCTCATTTTGGCCCCGATACTTGCACTTCCGGAAGGAACGGAGGGTTCTAAATCTTCAGCGATGCTTCGAGTCAAGGCTTGGGATGCGTACTCATGCAGAGAGACGAGATGATATCCATCGCTTCAAGGCAATTGAAGACGCACGAGAAGAACTATCTCACGCATGATCTAGAATAAGCGACAATTGTGTTTGTATTAAAATTGTGGCGACACTACCTTTATAGTATGGCTTGCAGGATTTACACGGATCACAAAAGCCTCATGTATCTATTCACTCAAAAGGAACTAAATTCACGGCAGAAGCGATGGTTGAAGCTGATTAAAGACTATAACTTGACGATTGACTACATGCCAGACAAAGGAAATGTTGTGGCAGACACACTGAGCCGGAAATACATGGCCTCACTATCCATCAACGGCAAGCTACTGAGTGACTTAGAAGAGATGGACATCGAACTCCGGGTTCAATTCGTGGGTATGCAACTGGCTCAATTGCACCTTGAGCCGAGTTTGTTAGAAAAGATCAAGACCGCTCAGAAGGACGACCAGTACCTGAAGAAGATATGAAGCTGATTTCAACGGGTAAGGCGACCAACTTTGCGGAAGATGAGACCGGGGTGCTGCGACTGCTACTGAAGAGTCGACTATGCGTTTTGGTCCGGATAATACAGAACTCAGAAAGGAGATAACAACGGAGGCGCACTATGCAAAATATTCCTTATATCCAGGCAGTACCGAGATATATAAGGACCTCATCACAACGTTTTGCTGGCACGGGATGAAGAGAGATGTGGCACACTTCGTGTCACAATACATGAATTGTCAGCATTGTTGACTCAGCAAGTAAAAGTTGAGCACCATAGCGGAAGTGAAGATGCAGAACCTCGTCATTCCAGAATAAAAGTTGGAGCACATTAGTGTGGACTTTACTGTTGGTTTGCTGGAGACGCCACGGGGGACAATGTCGTCTGGGTCATTATCGATCGATTAACCAAGTCAGTACATTTCAATGCCATCAAAGTTACTTTGAGCGTCGGTCGCCTGGCTCAAATTTACCTTAACGAGATAGTACGGCTGCATGAAGTTTCAGTATCCATCGTCTCAGATCGGGATGGACAATTCTTGTCATACTTCTGGAGTAGCCTTCAGTCGACTATGGAGACTAACTTGAAGTTTAGCACAGCTTATCATCCCCAAACCGACGGCCAAACAGAGCAGATAAATCAGATTCTCGAAGACATGCTACGACTCCGTGCAATAGACTTGAAGTCAAGCTGGGACGTTCATCTACCACTAGCAGAATTCGCATACAACAATAGCTACCAGTCCAGCATTCAGATGGGCATCTAATAAAATTTTATACGGACGAAAGTGCATATCACCCATTTGCTGGAATGAAGTCGGAGAGTAGCACATTCTTGGCCCGGAGATGGTGAAGCAGACCGTGCAGAAGGTCAGGCTGATACGGAAGAGATTGAAGGTGGCTCAGAGTCGGTAGAAGAACTATGTTGACACCCATCGACGACCTCTAGAGTTTGCGGAGGGCAATCACGTGTTTCTGAAGATAACGCCTATGCGAGGAGTCACCAAATTCGAAGCAAAAGGCAAGTTGAGTCCGAGATTTGTGGGTTCCTTCGAAATACTCAAGCGAGTCATCCCAATAGCTTATCAAATAGCATTGTCGCCAGCATTATCGAATGTGCACGATGTCTTCCACGTCTCGCAGTGGCGAAAGTACGTGTACGATCCGAACCATGTGTAGATTTTGGTCAGCTGAACATGAAGACAGATTTGTCGTACGTGGAGGAACCTGTCCAAATCTTGGAGCACAATGATAAATTGCTTCGGAATCGTATGACTCCTCTCGTTCGCACACTCTGGAGGAACTATTCGGTCGAGGAGTCGACCTGCAAACTTGAGTTTGAGATAAAGGAAAAGTTTCCTTCATTATTTTCCTAGTGGTAGGTTATATTCTTAAGTTTCGAGGACGAAACTTTTTTTAGTTGGTTATAATGTAGTGTCTCGTTCCAACACCATGCCTTAATTCTTCTTCGCGGGGAGCGCGGTTAAAAAATACTGTCGGTATCGATTGATCGGGACAGATTGAATCAAGATCCTTTCCTAGTTATGGATTGGTTTCTTTGCAATCAGGTCCCATATTCAGCGAATTGCGTCTCGAAGAAAGACTATGCGGCTGAGGCTCGAGGGACCTATATGTTGCTCTGTTTTTCGATATCGCACTCAGTGTTCTAAAAGTCGGGATTAGGCGCTGGGCGGCCACCCGCCGTCCAATATTTTGCCGAAGGCGGCTTGTAGGCGGTCGGGAGAAAAAGGCGCTTCCAGGCGGCCGCCTAGGCAGATCGAGGTGGCCAGGCGGCCGCCTACAAGCAGGCGCTCGGAGAAGAAGGCGGCGCCTGAGGGGGATTTTTGAAAAAAAAATTAAGTCACAAAATCCATACCCGTTAACCCGACCCGTATTTTTATATACCTAAAGCAGCAGCAGCAGCAGCCGATTCTTCTCCTTCAGCCGAGAGGAAAAGAAGAAGTAGCGGCACCGCCAGGTAACCTCCTCCAGCTCCAGTCCTCCTCCTCCTCCTCCTCCTCCTTCTTCTTCTTCTTCTTCTTCTTCTTCTTCTTCTTCTTCTTCTTCTTCTTCAGTCGATTCTTCTTCCCTCTTTTTTTTTGTGCCAGAGCTGCTGTTGTTGCTTCCTTCTTCTTTTTTTGCTTCTCCTTCAGCCGATTCTTCTTGCTTCCTTTTTTTTTGCCAGAGCTGCTGTTGCTTCCTTCTTTTTTTGTGCCAGAGTTGCTGTTGCTTCCTTTCTTTTTTTTCCTCTTCAGCTGCTTCTGCTGCCACCCAAATATATAGTGATTAGTAAGGAGGTTGACCCGAAAAAAAAAAACACATGACACTTAGTTTAATATGTGAGACTTAGTTTAAAAAAAACACATGACACAGACACTTAGTTTAATATGTTTTAACTTGTTTAATATATGAGACACAGACACTTAATTTGTTTAATATGTGAGTTAGTATTACGTGAAACATAAAAATGTCTGGAAGTAGATCTAATACGGCAACCCCTGACAATGTCAACGTTTCAAGTTCATCGGTGCTTCGGCGTTCCTCTACTGATATTGGATGGGAGTACGGTGCATTGGTTGATCCTGCAAATCTAGACAAATTAAAATGCAAATTATGTGACAAAATTTGTTCTGGAGAGATTTATAGGATCAAACATATAGGTCATATTAAGAAAAATGTGGCTTCATGTCTGAGATCTACGAAAGATCAAGATAAATGCAAGACGACTATTGAAACTAGCAAAGTCAAGAAGAAGGAGAAGAAAAGACGAGTGGAAAGCATAAAGGAAGAGGTACGAATTGAAGATCAAGATGAAGAAGAAGAAGAAGAAATTGAAATTGTGGGATAAAAAAAAAGACCACATTTTCTTGGAGCTATGGACAAATGGGCTACATCCATCAATCCCGATAGTGGGGCAAATCTGGCAAAGAGGCTAACACAACAAAATATAAATGAGGCATTATTCAAAGAAAAGACGGAAGCTGTGCATCAATATTTGGCTAAGTGGGTGTATGAGGCCGGCATACGTTTCCATGCTATTACCCTTGATAGCTTTGACCGGTTTATGGAGGCCGTTGGTCAATTCGGTCCAGGTTATCGGAAGCCAAGCCAATATATGTTGAGGGAACCACTTTTGAAGAAAAAGATGGAGAAAACTAAAGAGTCACTCAAGAAGCATGAAGAAGAATGGACTAAAAGTGGTTGTTCAGTTATGACTAACGCTTGGACCGACCGTAAGAAGAGTATCATGAATATGTGCATCAATTGTATTGAAGGTATGATATTTTTTGCTTAATGGTAAAATTCATATATTTTTTGCTTAATGGTAAAATTCATATATTTTTTGCTTAATGGTAAAATTCATATATATTTTTGCTTAATGCTTAAGGTACAAGTTTTCATTCGTCACAAGAAGCTTCAACAGATGCACACACTGGGCAATATATATTCCATTATGTTGACAAGTGCATTGAAGAAATTGGGCCAAAAGTGTAGTTCAAGTTGTGACGGATAATGCGTCGAACAACATGGCGGCCGCCAAGTTATTGAAGGAGAAGAGGCCTACTATTTTCTGGACCTCGTGTGCCACTTACACAATAGATCTTATGCTTGAAGGGATTGCTAAGATTCCCAAGTTCAGAGATGTGATTGACAAAGCAAAAGCATTCACAGTGTTCATTTATTCTCATCATACGACATTAGCTATGATGAGAAAATATACAAAAAGACGTGACATAGTTAGACCGGGTGTGACTCGATTTACAACGGTATTCTTGACTTTGCAAAGTATGTTTGAGAAGAAATCAATTTCATGCAATGGTGGGTTCTTCTGATTGGGAATCAAGCAAATTGTGTCATGGTACCGCAAAAGGAAAGAAAGCCTATGTCATTGTGGTAAGTGCAAGCTTTTGGTCTGGTGTAGCACTATATTTGCGATTGTTTGCTCCATTAGTCAAGTTACTTAGATTGACCGATGGAGATAAGAAGCCATCAATGGGTTTTATTTACGGGGAGATCAAGCAAGTAAGAGAACAAGTAAAGGTTGTGTTTCAAAACAATGAGATGAGTCCAGTGTTGTAAAAATCCCTTTAGGCGGTCGACTAGTCCCCGACTAGTCGCTAGTCGGCCGCCGCCGACTCGACTAGGGGCTAGTCCCCGACTAGTCACTTGTCGGCCACCGTCGACTCAATTAGGGGCTGGTCCATCCAAAAATTAGCTAAATTGGTACTAGTCTGGGCTGCCGTCGACTTCGTCAAGGCAGCCGTCGTCGACTCTTTACTTTGTTGCTGCCTTTTTCTATTTTTGAAAAAAGTGACTAGCCTAGTCTTTTTTTATTTTTACTTTTGCTTTGTTATCTCTTTGCTACTGTTGTTGTGGCTTTTTTTTAAATTTTTGCTTGTTACTTTTTTTTTGCTTTTGCTTGCTAATGCGGATGTAACTTTCCGTGTAAAATAGTAAGTTGTTAACATATTATTTAAATATTTATCGAAATAGAAATTTATGCAAAATAATGAATAAGAAAATGCATTGTAGTATGCGATAATTAAAAGTTCAACAATTAACATATTATTTTTTAAAATATTTTTATAACATATTACATATATATATATATATATATATATATATATATATATATATATATATTCATTAAAAATTCTAATCCGTAGTCCCCACGAACCGACTAGCGGCCGACTAGCGATTTTTACAACCTTGGATGAGCCATAGGCCGATCATTGAAATCATTGATTCGAAATCCGCGGGTCGCCTTGATACCCATTGCATTTGGCGGGCTACTTGTTGAATCCTTGTTATGCATACAAGGATACTAGTAGCTTTGATGATCCAACACTCAATGATGGCCTTATACTATGTGTTGAGACTTTCTTCCCCGATGATTTGGACATGCAAGATCAAATCATAAATGAGGAGTTGGACAAATACAAGATGAAGGAGGGTTCATTTGGAAGACCTTTGGCATTGAAAGGATGTATGAACAATGATGACAAGTATAATCCAGGTATAACTATGTAACTATTTAATAATGTTGACTTATGTTTCATTGAAATTGAATTTCTATTTGCTAATAATTGTAATTTCATTCTCTCAATAGTACTTTGGTGGTCAAACTATGGAGGTTCTACCCCCAATTTGTCGAGAATTGCAAAAAAAATTCTAACTTTAACTACAAGTTCTTCCGAATGTGAGAGAAATTGGAGCACATTTGAGGGGGTAAGTATCTAACATTATAACTTTGTATGATTTTTTTCAAGTTACTACTTCGTTATTAATTTCAATGTAGATACATATCCAACTTTGTATGGTTTTTTTTCATGTAGATACATACAAAGAAAAGAAATAGGCTAGATGTGGAAAGGTTTAATAATCTAGTCTACGTGCAATTCAATGCAAAACTCATAAACAAGAAGAGGAAAGAGGTGACTAATGATGTGCTACATTCTAGTGTGCCAACACATGCTCAAGGGTGGGTGGTAGAGGGTGGTGATGATGATGAAGATGATAGTGGACCACACTCAGGACTTTCTTGGACAATGGTTGCACAAGCATCGGGTGAGGACGACTACTTACAACCTAGAAGTAGTAGAAATGTCGTGCCAAAACAAGAAGTTGCATCAGATGATGGCACCGAAGATGGAGGAGATGAGGATATTGAGTGTGAATCTGATGATCCTTCTACACCTTTTGTTGACTATGAAAATGAAGAAGTGGGGTCCGTGCCGACGGACACTTAGAGGAAAGAGATGGGATATTGTTATTTTGTATTGTTATTGCTATCTTTTGTTAGTGTTAACTATTTGAATTATGTTTGAAACTTTGAATTTCTAGTCTTGTACTATGAATTTGACTATGTTTAGTTATTATGAGAGGCTTTGAATTTGGGGTATAATTTTTTACTTAAACATATTTTTAATTCATATATTTTTTTTTTAACTATGCGCCGACCGCCTAATATTAGAAGGCCGCCTAGGCGGCCTACGCGCTAGGCGGTGGGTGGCCGCCCGCCTAGCGCCTTTTACAACCTTGGGACTCGCACTTGCCTCTTTCGTGTTGGTTTTCATGAATGCGTTTTCAAGAATGTTTTCGATGGATTTCATTGCTTGCGTTCTTTGAACTTCGCACTTTATATCGAATTATGAGATAAAAGAACCAAGTATTGATCCTTTGCTTATGCGATTTCAGGTTATCGCGTAGGCGACGCATAGCTAGAAGACTGCTTTCTCTCGCTTTATTCAATCACCGGTAAGTGGCTTAATCTTTTTTTTCTTGACCTCTTGCTCTCCAATCAATCAACGACTCCTTAAAAAATAAAATGTTAGATGTAAGACATAACATTGAAATGCTTACTTCCATACAATAGTGAATCATAGAGCTGTGCATGCTTACTTATGTATAACTGTTATAGAACTGCTATATCATGAATTGTTATATGCTTACTTCGTTATGCCTGCTATAGAACTGTGTTAAGCAAGGATTAAATCAATGAATGAATGTTGCAACAAATATGCGGAACATACTGGAAATGGTTAATATTCTTACTAACTTGTAGACCATGCTTGAGTAACTAGTTTAGTATAGCACGACCATGGACAACTTGTGCACAAGGGAGTTAGTGCCTCGAACGGTTGCCTAGACCAAGGAACCGATTCAACCTAGGAGGAACAGGGACAGTAGTGCTGGCTTAACTGGCACGGGTGATTCGAGAACTTTCTAAAAGGGCTCACCACCCACCTTGAAGGAATCGCCATCTAACCCAGCTATAGTTCAAGATGACTTGAGATTTCCAGTGACCTTCACACATATATACACTATTTTTAGTTAATGATATCTGGATGAACAGGGAATAACATAGTAAGTTTATTTAGAAGCGGAGACTATGTCGTAGGTAATATTTAACGTAGTTTCATATGCTATACTTTATCAATTACTCACATAAAATTTGACTAGGATGGCTAGAAAGTTCATTTAATTATCACATGCTTCACATAACTTCTTGAATAATTAAAATCATGGGATTAATTAGTCATTCACCAGTACACAGCAATGTACTGACCCTCGTCTCCATAGGTGTTGCATATCAGGGGGCGTGCCTAGGAACTGAAGGCGACGCGTAAAACATTTCGAAGCCTTGCTAGTGTGCTAAGGTGATTTCCACCATTTTGAAGACTCTACTGAAGACCTATTGCAATGCCTCAACTTTCCCTAATCCAAGGTCTATTAAGTGTTTTGATTTTGTATAAGGGGATGTGAATGTATAGAACGACCATCTCATCTTAGCCAGTCTGTAAGCCTACGCGGCACCTTTGTAATAGTCTTGCAATGATGGTATTATCAATAAAGTAAAGTTTATTATGTGCAAGTGTTCAATTTCTCTGTGTACTCTCTTTTGTTGTTGTGTTTCGGATAATATTATGAACCTGCATGTTACGAGTGCAACTTAGGCCCGCATGGCATCACATCCGGGAGACGACTATCGATTATACGGACTCGGAACGTGACACGGTCTGCAACCGATACTCAAAAGGGTCTGCAACGGTACCTAAACCTTGGGTTTGAACACAAAACTCATCATTTTTCATCAAAACCCTAACTTCTACTAATTATCACATGATTGAAGCAAATAAATTCAAATTTTTAGACTCGATCAATTGCTGTCAAGTTGACGAGACACATAAGAAGTAAAATTTTGGGGAAGTTTGAGGCAAATCTATGAGCGGGAAAAATTTAGGGTTTCTATCAAAAGCCCTAATTTCTTCTTATCAATAATCAAAGGAATTTTTTAATTTATTCTGTAGTTGACCAGTGGCTCTCATGATCAAACATAAGAAGTAGGATTTAAGAAACAAAATCAGACGTAAATTTATGAGTGCAAAAATTAGAAATCATGGTTTCTTTTATCAAAAACCCTTAATTTATCTGCAATGACAAATTTTAGCAAACCTTTTTCAACAAAAACTCTAATTTCTACTAATAATCACATAACTAAAGGGGGAAAACATTTTTTTATCTAGAATAGATCATTTGCAAACAAAAAATTATCAACTTTATTCACCAAAAACCCTAGTTTATACTAATTGTCACATAATCAAAGTTAAAAATATATCATTCTACAAAAGACCATTCAAAGTTAAAAAGATATCATTCTACAAAGGACGCGACCAAAAGAATGTATGAACTATTTTCAAACCAAAAACCCTAATTTCTGCTAAATGAACACATAATCAAAGGAAAAAAATAGATAATTGGGGTTAGGGTTTTGGGAATTCGGACCAGTCGCGATCGAGATTCGGAGGAACGTCGATCATCCACTCGGGGAGCATGAGCTGGCGCGCGAACCAGCGGCGGGCGTCCGACCCCTTCAGCCTCGAGGCCTCCACCACGTCCATCTCCTTGGTTATCGGATCCTTATCGGATTCGGATCCGGGTAGGGTTTCGGGATCGGGATCGGGTTCGGGCTGGAGGGAGACGACGGAGGAGGCTAGGTTGCGGGCCCGGTTCTGGGAGTCGGAACGGTGCTGGGACTGGCGGATGAGGGCGATATCCCGACGCCTCTGCTGGTCGGAGATGGCCGCGCGCTTGAACGGACGCCGGAGATCGTGCGGCGCCATCTCTCTCTCTCTCTCTCTCTCAAACTTTTTATTTTTGAAAGAAATTAATATATTGAAATAGTACTTCTGTTCTAATTTATCTACGCAAATGCTAAAAGGGTACTAAATAGTACATAAATGTTTTAAAAATTAATTATTAAAATATTTTTAAAAATATATATTAGGAGAATTCAAACTAAAATATAAAATATAAAAAAATTGTCTTCCTGGTTAAAAAAAAAATTTAGTCCATATATTTTTGCATATTTATTATCTGGAAATTGCTGAGAAACCTAATTTCGGGATGGACTTTTATGAAATGCCCACCCGCTGGATGAGTTTTATGAAATGCCCAGAATTAAGTATTTTCACGTTAAATATTCCAAGATTCCCTTTTAGATGCCACCCGCTGGAAACTGCTATTTTTATAATACCGAAACTACCCCTCCGCGCGAATTGGTCATCTATATGTATTTGAATTCAAAAAACTCAGATCTGGATTGCGATTTTCGTCTTCTTCTTCTTCACGGAAAATCTGAATTCCATTGCTCTCATCTTCAGCAGAGATCGCAAAGATCGTCCGTAGTTCGGTGTGCTTTTCTTCGGTCGAACTCAGATCATCGCTCGTCATCATCATCACCATCATCATCATCATCTTCATCGACGTCAATTGTGGAGAGAAGATCTTTCTTCTTCTTTTCCATAAGAATTATCATCGCTTTGAAAGAAGAACGAAACTCTTTATTCCTCTCTCCTACGTTTTAACACTGGAAATGACCATTCTCCGTGTAAATTAACACGGAGAATGCCATTCTCCGTTTTATTTAAAACGGAGAATGACATTCTCCATGTTTCTAACACGGAGAATGGCCATTCTCCTGCGTTTTAACACTGAAATGACCATTCTCCGTGCTAAATTAAAAGGAGAATGACCATTCTCCGTGCTAAATTAAAAGGAGAATGACCATTCTCCGTTTTATTTAACACGGAGAATGACCATTCTCCGTTTTATTTAACACGGAGAACGTCATTCTCCGTTTTATTTAAAACGGAGAATGTCATTCTCCTGCGTTTTAACACTGAAATAACCATTCTCCGTGCTAAATTACACAGAGAATGCTATTATCTGTTTTATTTAACACGGAGAATAACATTCTCCGTTTTATTTAACACGGAGAATTGCATTCTCCGTTTTTCTAACATGGAGAATGGTCATTCTCCTGTGTTTTAACACTGAAATGACCATTCTCCGTGATAAACTACACGGAGAATGGCATTCTCCGTGTAAATTAAGACGGAGAATAGTCATTCTCCGTGTAATTTAGCACGGAGAATGGTCATTCTCCGTGTAAATTAAGACGGAGAATGACCACCCTCATGCGAAATTAACATTTTTCGTGTTCTAACACGGAGAATGACCATTCTCCTGCATTTTATGGTCAGCTAAAACTTTGGAGAGCCATAACTTTTGACTAGGAGGTCGAAACGAGGTTCCGTTTGTCGCAAAATGAGCGTATCGTCGAGGAGACTAAAAGTAACAGCTTTATCGTTAGATGGCCTTCCGAAATTTTAGAATCGCAAAAAAATGATGTTTGGACCTCCGTTTTAGCACTTTTGCCGTTTGTCCCGGTCTTTCCGAAATTTTCCGACGAGTTTTTGAAGATTTTTGAGGAGAAAACCTAGATTCGAAAGTGAGCAGCGTATGGAAGAAGATAAAGTATCGAAACGTTTTTTAAGAGCAGTTTCGTGGGTGTTTTCAATAAATTAAAAGGAAGGGCAAAATGGTCCTTCTCTGTAATCGAGTAACAACTTACTCTACCTGCATAAGACATTATTAGCACTGGATCTATCTATATGAAGGTCATTGGCGACACGCCATCTTGGACCATCTTACTGGTATAACGGCACCCCTTATAGTACGGGTAGCTAGCCCCACTGGAGGTCCCGTATACCGATGCCAATACATCGACACCAATCCTTGTTCCCACTAGGATGAACCGGGTCCGTGGCCTCAGAGTACTGTTTAAGGAACTACCTTGTGTACAAGTTATCAATGACCATGCAAGTATATGCAACTTATCTATGAAGAAAACTAATAATGCATGATGAGAAAAACTAAATAATCAGCCACCATTCTCATTCGTATTTCCATCTTGCCTTGAGCTGAGCTCACAAATACCAAATACCCAATCCAGGGACTTAGTGTAATCAACATTCTACATCGGCGATATGATAATAGAATATTTATTACTCAATCTCTTCCGACATCTTTGATACCATACATTCTCTCGGTCATAATTTCAAGCATACTTACTGCCCAGTTCTTGGGTCTTATTGTTTGTTTCACCATCTATTCATCGAGCTAAGGCTCTATATACTCACCGCCCAAGTATTTGGGACTTTTACTTTACCTATCATAT
This sequence comes from Iris pallida, assembly GCA_029216955.1. Lineage (NCBI taxonomy): Eukaryota > Viridiplantae > Streptophyta > Magnoliopsida > Asparagales > Iridaceae > Iris > Iris pallida. The sequence goes on from JANAVB010007596.1 coordinate 15,328,444, forward strand.
ATTTTATATCATAGCACGCAAGCACACAATTCATGAAATGATACGCAATAGCTTTCTGGTCGTATGATTAATTATCTTTCTTTATCTTTCTGGTTTCCATACAAGATATCATTTAGCAACTCAACCAACAAATATAGCATACTAATCCTTTTTATTAAGCATGAAAAAGGATCTTTGAAGGGTTCAACACTACTCACATTTATAAGACGATTTCTGTCATGATCGTATAGCCTTCCGAGTGATCCTTTGCATATTCCCAAGTCCAACAAGGCTTCATCGAGCCAACCAACCATCATAATGCATCTTGCAGGTCGGGGAACTACACAACGTACTATCGTCGATGCTGCGGCATAGTCTGGACTTGGCTACGTACTCATATCTCAAAAAGCGAGAGCGGGTCATGACAAGTTTTTTTAGTGGCCCATGCAGGTCTGTTTTTGCCAAAGATTGCGAACTCATGATAGTACTTAAGTTAGTCGTACTATTGCGAGGCTGCGACTAGGAAGTGAACATTCACAATTAGGATTGATTTGATTTTAGAAGAATGGCTAGGACTAGGTATACCATAGGAAAATCTTTATTGAATTTGACTATTAGGTAGGTAAAGTTGCTATATAGGCCATATGATTTAGGTAAGGATTTATTGAATTCTAAACCCTATTAGATAACTTAAAGAATTTTTCTTGAGGAATGTACTATTGTATTTCAACATGATGGTAGGATCAAAGGTGAGTAGAATATTCATTTGGTAAATTCAGACTTCTTAAGATTCGATTCCTAATCTTGATCATTTATGCAATCTTAATTTTTTCTTATCTAATCATTATCATCCTATCGTAAACTCTGTATTTAATTTCCATTGTCCATAGTAATTATTTTTTCTAAGAGTCAATATTTTATTTCCATCTATTGAGTTTTGAGCCTAGATTGATTCAATTATCCATATATTTATTCTGAGTCAGTTTTTTGAAATGCAAGATATATATGATTTATATTTCTCTCGTCTTCGATCATTTTCTTCCTAATCGATCGTTTGATTTTCAAAATTGATACTTCACTTCAAGGACATATACTTATATTTTTTCTATCATGATCGACTTGTTTGATTTTTTAGAAGCTCCTTTGAAATTCTTATGGATATAGTTGGAATAATTTTTGATGACTTACAATGGCAAGGCAGATACTCACTGTCTCCATTTATTTGAATTATGGAGACCGCAAGTTTACTGCAGCCAGTAGCACACTGGCAAGGCATGACCCCTAAGTTGAAGTAATTTCAAGTAAGCATAGGTTATCAAATAATACTAAAACTATGTCCAGTTGCCCTATTTAGATCTTTGAGTTGTTATATTAATATTGGATAAAGTTAATAGAATATTTGATACCATATCATATTTGAGTCATGAAACCAAGAGTTTACTGCAGCCAAATGTACACTGGTGAGGCATAAATTCTTGATAAAATGACTTCGGATATGCTTACAGTTTTCGAATATTATAGAGACTACATTCTTTTTGGCATATGACTATTGATTTTCATGGTTCACAATTTCATGCACCTTCACTTGAATTTGATTTAGTTCTTATCTTTTCCTTTCTTGAACCTTTCTTTCTTATCTTTTATTTTTATATCATTATTAGGTTTCCTAGTAATATTTTAAACCTATTATAAATCTTTCCACTAGATACATAATCGTATCTAGATTTGATAATCGTGCCTAAATGATTTGGGTTAAATAGCGGATTGTGTCGAAACAGTTTTCGATTTGATCATTCTTATACGATTTTAATCGCGACTAGACTATCTTGATTATATTTGGATCAAGCAAATTTGTATCTTTTCCTAGATTTTGATTCTATAATCGTGTCCAAATGATTTTGGTTAATAGATAATCGTACCTAATCGTATCATTTGAAATTTCGAGGACGAAATTTTACTAAAGTGGGTAGATTTGTAAGCCCACTTTCTAAATTTTTTAATTTTTTAATTTATTTTATTTTTAATTTTATATATTTTCTAGTTAGAAAATAAAATTTATTTTTTCTTAATTCTATAAAAAATATTTGTATTGACGAAGGAATTTGCCAAACTATTTTAAATTTGATTTTATTTTTATAAAAAGATATACTTTTAAACTTATTAGTTTTCTATTATCAATTATGTTTAAGTTTGTATTTATAAAAATTTATCATATTATTGGATTTAGATGTGGTCAATTCTAAATTATGATTGGATTTAGTCTTAATTTATTGCTATATTATTTTAGATGAGATTTGTATTTATGAAAATATACATTTAGGAACATTTGAATTATTCTTATCAATATTTTTGATATTAGATTTTATGAAATCTATTTTAAAGATTATTTAAAATATTAGATATTATTTTAAAGTAATATTATTGTTATTAATTATGGATTGAGATTGGGTCAAATCTAATTTAGTTTATGGAAGGATTTAATTCATTGAATCTAATCTTTCCTTATTTAGGAAATCTCCCATCCCTTATATAAAGGGAAGCATCGCTTTGCTTTTTTCCATAAACCCAATTGTTGTTATGATCAATTATGGATTAAGATTTGATCCATATAGTTTTGAGATTGATTTGAATTTAATGGAAATATTTATTCATTAGATTCTTGACCCTTTCAAATTAGGAAATTATGAGTCAATCTCCATATATTTAAGGAGTCCTTATTCTTCTCCCAAAACCAAAATCCTTCCAATCTAATCCTAATTAAGTAATGACTATCCTTTATATAAACCTATTGAACCTATGTCATCTCCCATATTTTTTTCCCAAAATTCCTCTACTTTTCGTCCAAAATAGGCCAAAATTCTTCATAAATTTCAGCCTCATTTTTTTAAGCTATAGAAACTTTGCAAAGGCGTTGCGACCAACTCCGAACTCTGTTTCACCTCCATTTTTTTGTTAGAACCATATAGAGGTTAGCTTTCTAAATCTATATTTTATTTTCTATAATTATTTACGTGAATTTCTAAAAATTTATTTGAGTGTCAGTTGTCTGAAAATTGATGCGTCGTATTGTTTTCGAGATTTCGGAAGATCCCGAATCCAATTTGCGATCTGTATGAAGTTTTGGAAAGGCGACACGAATATCTATAACATATAAATTTTCCAAAAATTTAGAAATTTGTTTAGTATTTTATTTTATTCATTGAACTGAAATTTGATCAGTAATTCACCGATTTAGTCACGATTAGCCATAACGACGACTTTGGAGTGTTTCTATATTCGTCTTATCTGGGAACTATTGGATGTTATGGATCTCAACATCATTCAGACCGATTATGACTATATCTTTTGACCTGTTTTATGCCAACATGATCAAGTCACACAACAACTACAACTTAACTCGAGGCAAGTACACTATTGCTTTATGTGTTTATTACATTATAATGCTATCTTTTTATGGTATTTTATTGAGTATCTTGTTGAGACACGGTTGTGACACGATAGGCTTGATTGTATCATTACTTGTTTATTGGCTGTTTAGTGAGTCAGGAGGGAAAATACTAAATAGACGTGTGAACAAACCTAACTATTATTATTGTGGATAGCTAAGTCATACACTGCACATATGGGTTAGATGTACCTTTTTTTTTATTGTGGATAGCCATCGTATGATGTGCCGTATTAGCCCAACCGTTTATATGTTAAAAAGTACTTCAAATGCATGATAAATGCTTCTTTCAAGCATTATCAGTTTATCAGTTATTTTCTGAGTGATGTATGAACTCTAGTTATTTCAGTTTATGCTAGTATTTCATATTTTTCAGCACTATGCATTCTCCATTTTTTTGTGCTGAGTACTTCTACTAGTTGTGCTACATCATTTTGTTTATATGAAAAAACGGGGAAGCAAGATAAGATGAGATACTTATTATTGCTAATTATACATCATGTTCCTATTTTTAAAATTTCTATTAACATGACTAAACAATTGGTTTGGAGATTTTGTTTGTTTTTAGACTCTACAGATATTCAGCTAACATGTTTTGTTACGGAGGAGTGACATGACTTGACCATACATTACGGGAGAGCAATTATATTGTACCAATACTTGACGACCAAAGCTACTACCGTACCCTCAGTACTACATCAAGTCTACTTCCAACTCGAGCTGAACAGATTCTTAAGTATCAATCGTAGTTTTGTCACATTATCAAAATGTGGGAGATTGTTGGCCCATTAAGCCATGGTCAAACCGATTTCGATAATTGACTTAAACTCCGAACTTGATATGAAAAGAAATAAGTGCACAGATTTCGTCTTTGCTGACTTTTTACATTTATTCTGTATTTTTCGTTTTTGAGTCTAGATTATTTTGTGAGTCGGAATCACTGGCATTTAGAGGTTTATTCATAAAACCTATCCTTGATCCATTTTCCTGACCCAAATCAAACCCAAACTAAACCCACATCCAAAAGTCTAACCAACTCAGTTTGACCAGGATTCCTGGTAACCGAACTCGACCAGAGTTCTGACCGAACTCGAACACCTGGAATCACTCCTGGTCAGCAGCTTTCCCTATTCTTTTGGATCACCAACGTTCAAAAATATGAACGTTAGCCTACCGAGTTCTGCTCGAACTCTGTCTCAAAATTACCTATAAAAAGAGAAGTAATTCCCATTTTTATTCGCTCATTCATTCTTCATCTTCTCTATACATTCCTAAGCTTTCTATTCAAGTTACAAAGCTTCAATCTTCAAATCCCTAAGATAACTCCCATTCTTCTAGTGCTGGTGGTTTTCGATTTCGAGTTGTACAAGCTTGGAGTATAAAAGCTTTTCTCAGAAAAAGTACTGTTGAAGTTTGATCGTGGGCTTCAGATAAAAATACGACGGTGTTGAAGTTGGCATGTCCTTCAGAGTAAAGCACGCAGCGTAATCTCTATTCAAAATAGTGAATTATAAGTTCTCATGAACTGGACTAGTCCTCTCAGAGGGAAACTAGTATAAACCTGCTGTCTCTGCATATTGCTTTCTTGTCTCCACTACTTAATTGCTTTACTTGCATTTATATTTATATTTCTGCTTCACCAGCTTAGATAATTTTTATTTGGCAATTATTTTTCGCTGCACCCCCCTCTAGAGGTGCCATTGATCCTACACTCGTCGCCCAAAAGTACAATGACTCAGTTGTATTCAAAATACAGTCTACTCGTTGCCTAAAAGCACAGTGACTCCGTTGTCTTTGGAACACAATCTCTTCATCGTCCAAAAGTGCAGTGACTCAGTTGTATTCGAAACGAAGTCTCCTTGTCGCCTAAAAGCACAGTGACATCGAAGACTCACCAGAAGCATAGCTCGTATAGACACGCCATCCTATGAGGTGGCATTGTTCCATATGGCAAGTCGGGTATCAGTATCTTTTTAGATATTACCCAATCAGTTTCATTTAAACCACCGCTCTTAAGATAAGAATAGTATTTGATTATGTTGACAAGAGCGATATACTATGGTTTGTTTAAACCACATATAAGGATGGAGTTTGTTCTTTTAGACGAGGGCCATACCCAATTAGTTTGTTTAAACTAATGCCCCCCTAAGATAAAACAAAATCCAACTTCGGGGATAGGAACAAAATCTGCTCAGGTTCATTCGATCAACAATAAACACACGCCACGTGTCGTTTATTCAGTTATGTTGATAATTCTCTCAAGATCTTGATAAAGGAGAATCCCAACGTCCGCCATGTGTTAGCTCAGCAGCAGCCCTCACCGTGCAACTTCGAGATTCTCTCATATCTCTACGTACAGCGTTCCTGCACAATCCTTATGCACATCGTATATATGCTTCCTATAAACAAAAGGAGTTTTCCTTCGATAAAGAGGCTTCAAAATCTTCACAACTTTGGCATCCTCTTGATTGGCAACCCCAGAGTTCCAATCACAAGCACCAGAAAGCCAGAGCAAGTTCACCTCGTCGTCAGATCGTCAATGGAGTAAAGGAGTCGCTACAGTGCTTGATTTCCACCGTCACACTTTTCCAGAAAACTTTGTACTTAGATCTCCTGTTTAGGAATCGATTGTACTATTTACATGTTTAATATACAAAATGTTCGTATAATCTTTTGTCATATCAAACAGCAGTGTCGGTGGTAAAATGCTGTCTATAAACTCACAAGTCACAGAAGTCCAGAAAAACCAAGGCAACAACTAATCTCATCTACAAAAGTAAAAGATACAACTAAGATCAATGAGTATCATTGAAACTGAATAATAAAGGATAATATAACTGAAGTTTCAAGTATCTAAAAAATCAAGACTCGTCCAATAGAGACAAATCCACTACTAGTAGGAATTAAAATAGAGACATAAAATAAAGTAATTGAGACCAAACTATGCTTAAACATCAAATGACATCATCAGCTGCAGTAGTACCATGATGCGGCTCATATCACGGCTCATACACCTGCTCGTCTGCACCTGGATCAAACTCAACTGAACCTGGAGAGATCACCAGGTCCTCAGGGGGCTAGTAAGGCATATAAAACATGTCTATCTAACAGTTTATCTTGCATAAAGAATAAGCATGGAAGAAATAAAAAATGACAAGTAACTATGAGACATGAATATGAGAACCACTACGCATGAATGAACTGCTGGAAAGAAACAAGTGAACATATGACAAGAAGCCAAACGGATGATCAAACCCTCATCCCTAATGTAGACTCGCAGGTTTGAACAAATAACTAACCCTCGCCCCTAGTATAGACTTGCAGGTTTGAACAAATAACTAACCCTTGCCCCTAGTGTGGACTCGCAGGTTAGTTCAGGACAATCAACCCTCGTCCCTAGTGTGGACTCGCAGGTGATTTCAAATAGTTAACCCTCACCTTTAGTGTGGACTCACAGGTTAAGAAAATCGAAAATAAGGTATATCAGTTCAGTTATAACATACAAGTTCTACAATACGACTCAATCAAGTACAAGTGAGGCACATATCCAATATAAACTCTAGGCCAATCGTGAATAAGGACTACATATCAATGAGGCCACTAAACTAGTATATATAATTTGAGAAAAACATATGTCAATAATCAACAAGAGAAAACTTGATAAAAAATAAACATGTAAATAATTGTAAAGAAAGACAAGGTATACTTGCCTGTGGTCCTGAGCTGCTGGCACGGGTCACGTGCTGAGTCAAAGTCTCCAAAAATTATATTTAGAATTAATTCTAAATCAACACATGAAATTAACCAAAATAAATATATTTTTAATTATTGTTAATTACCCTTATATTTCTAGTGGTCTATATGGCATGGAAATCATTTACACTAGTGTTAACTCTAAGTCTTCTATCTAATACTTGTGTATAGGAACACATGTATGTCCTACTGCTGCTAGGGAGGCCTAAATAGGGAGTCCCTTGTCTCAGTACTGCTACTCTATTATACTTTATTGTATCAGTTGGTATGCCTTGTACATGTCTCTACTTGTACTCAATTGGTTAACTTATTACTATTCATGCTTAACCTTATCCCTTATACAACTAAGAACCCGAACCATCAAGTACTTACCTATCTACTGGTTATTCCCATTACCTTACCTGCTTTAAGTCCAGGGCATTCAAATTTCTTGATACCTTAGGTAAGTTTTCATATCAGTAACCCTGACACTCCCATGTTCCTACTAACCTGATGTACCCTGACCACAACCTGCATTTACCTACTACTGTGACCATGTCTATAGGCAACACAAACAAGAACCCACTCCTATAACAATCTATTCTTAGATCACCCTATCCTTTATCATTCGTGTATACCCACCTGTGAATACATACTCTTGTTACTTGTGATGCTATACTACCCCTCTCCTAAATTTACACAGGCATCTTGTTATCCTTCCCTAAAACCTAGACATTATGTTGCTATTACTGGGTTGTACTAATATACCCTGTACATAAGTCTTGTACTACCAAAATAGGACTGCTCAATTTGTGTCATGTTGCCTTGTCGTAGTTTACAGCTTGGGGACTAGTAAATGGTATTATAGAGTACACTCCTATAACTCTACTATCTTAGAAAGGTACTGATACCCAAGTTCATTCCTCTCTATCGACCATACATACACATACTCTGATTTGATCAATTACTTCCATGTACTATGGCAGTAGGGGATAGAGATAGAGACTGCCACATTTCTCTCTATATGGGTAGAATGTCTACTCTTGTGACTACCCTTTACCTTATTTTAGCCTATGCACAGGCAAGCCCCAATTGTAGGACTGCTATTGACAGATCTCATGGCAATGCCATTTCTTCTATGGTATACCTATAAGGTTATCCCTGCTATAGCAGATACGACTATTTCCCTAACAACTAATGGTCATGTACCAAATTGGATACATCTCTATTGTCCACACCATCTTCCCCCATTATACACTGGTCACCCATGGATACTGCCCCCTGGTCTCTAGAGTTGGACACACTTATGTGGCAAGTATAATAGCCATAGGGTATTACATCGGTTCATGAATTTACCTTCCTTTATCTGACATCAATGCTCAACACTTAGCCTATCTGTTGACAGTTTATGCAAACTAGTGTATCAGTTCAGTACAAGAACTCGTCCAATGCTATCTCTTGCACATAGATTATGTGGACATTGCCTTGTATGGATTAGGCTCCTTGTCCACTACTACTTTCAATCTAGTACAAGGTATCTAAGTGACTAGAGTGTATGCCAAAACCCTAGACTATTTTGACCTGAGACACCCACCTATATGTGGTGACTGATACCTGTACAAGAACCTTCATTTTACTCGTTTACTAAACCAAGGTAATCTCCCCATGATACTTCTTATATCTATCTGGACCTCTGTTCCTATATTCTAATCCTATTGATGTGTTCCATCCTACGCTCCTATGTATAACAGGTTCCTTATGACTAATGCACTCAATGCACCCAATTGGTGTCAACCTATGTGTTACTCATGCCTATCAGTCAAAACTAAACACTAGAGACACCACTTCTTCCTATGGGTAAAACTCTGATACTTGTCCCTGTTTATGCAGCCCTAGATTAGCTTTCTACTTGATGTAATACATGATACTTACCTACAGGTACACAATTCCCTCTATCTAATATACAACTAATACTCTTCCACATGCTAGTGGCAATATATGGACTGGACCATTCTTAGTATAGGTGATCAACACACACACTCTGTATTAAACCTTTGGTCCTCCCCTATGTAGAGGCAGAAACTTCTCCTGTAATGCACACTCCTTACATGATACACTCAAATCCTATCTACATTAATACTCTAGCCTAGCACACACAAACTACAACCATCTCTCGTATGAATTCCTATTTCCCAAACCTTATTTAGATATTTAATCGAACATCTAGTAATGTTAATATAGACTGAGATTAATAAGAGGCAGATTACAAACCTATTGAATTGGTTGCTACGCTCAACACCTATTTGATTCCTCCTTGCTTGACCTTGTGACATGAAGGGGACGGGAATTTAGCGATGCAGGGGAAAAAGTTGACAGTCTTTACTGTTATATATATATGCCTATGGTTTGGGTTTAGATAGAGAGATTGGTTTAAACTCAGTTTTGGATTGACTCCGATCTTGCTAAGGATTTGTAGTGAATCCCTTGATCAAATCTGTTCTTTCAAACAGATTTTCTAAGGGTGGTCAGCTACAGGTGAAATTTAAATTTGAGAATTTCACTAAGCCCCTCTAACTATCTGGTTTTTACAAAACTCTTAAGACTTCTTATTATAACCTTATACAATATAGCTTATAACTAAAAAGATTCATTTTAAAAATCAAATATTTATTCATATACATAATTAAAAGGAAAATTTTAATCCAAGGGCTCACACGTCTCGGTGAAATCATGGCATTGAAATCTACTAGGGTGCACACTTAAAATTTGAGTTCATAGCATTTGACTAGATACGCTTCGATTTACGTGCCACAAATCCCGAATTTGGAACGTTGACTTTTCTTAGCCAAAAATTTGTGTGTAGTTTTTATTTTATATTTTAATTAGGTTAAAATAGTATTTTAGATAATTTATTACAGAATTAAAATATAATTAATTAGGTTAACCCATTAACTACTTTCTATAATTTTGTAGAGTGGGAATCGTAGATCTAACTTGTGGTTGTTTGTGCGATGGGGTTCGTGGGATGATGGCATGGGTTGATAGCTTCTAGGATAGAGTTCATCTTGTCTTCAACCTATGAAATCAGTTCATCTAGGAGTTCAGGTAAGTACTTTTTTATGCTTTCATGTGCATTTACTTTATATTATTGTATTTCACTTATATATGCTATTTTCCTTATCTTGACTCTTTACACACAGGAGGGTTAAGTGATTGACTGAAGTTTATATTTCTTGTTGTTACCATGATCGTTATTGTGACCATGTCTATATGATTGTGAGGTATATATATTAGATGGGTACAACTATTAGGCACGTGGACAAAGCTCGATTGTATTGTTGGCAACTCTCCCGTTTACGGGGGCGGACCTTTTATATCCTCATCGTTCGTCCAAGTCGTCCATGTGTAAGAATGTTGTACTTCTCATGACACGTTCACAATTATTGTTTATATGATTTTCTTTATCTTTTTTTTGCTTGCTAATTCCTTTATTAGTTCTTCTATTACATGATTTTTTTATTCATATTGTTCATGTTTCCATTGATCATTGCTTTTCATGTTTAGTGTTATATTTATATTATACGTTTATTATGTTGGCTTAAACTTATACTTGTTCCAATCCTGACTGGATAACTATTTTTTAGCTTTAGATGACATGATCTGTCCCGAGGTCTACGGTGAGTATGTTGGCGACCCTGACGTCACTGGTGTACCCGATTCTAGCAATGATGCGAATTAGCATATTTCTTTTCTTATGCATTCACATTGGTTAGTAGCTATATCTATCGATTCCAGTTTATCTATTTTATTTTTTGCTACTGGGTTTGTTCCCGAGACTCTGAGTTACAGAGGATTATTTGACGTCTATCTTTAGTTTATTTATTTAGACTATTGGATATTATTTTTGGTGAATTGATGGCTTAGTTATGGATAATATGTGCGTGTTGTTCTTGTTGTGGACCATTATTATCATAGATAGCGTCCTACCGCCGATGTTATGACATAGGCTGGACTTGGCCACGAACTCGTATCCCAAATGTGGGAAGGGGTCATGACAACTAGAGTGCCCCAAGGGAGGATACCAGGATACATTGAGTGCTTGATCTCTTATCTCTCTTTTAAATTGCTATTTACTTTGAACATTTGAGTCGGTAATCTTTATTACCCTATTCACCCCCCTCTAGGGTTCTACAATTGGTATCAGAGCTTGGTCTCTTGATTTAGATTTACTTCCTTAGAGTGATCAATGGCCACTAACCCTAGTCTTAACTCATTTCACAATGAAGGACACTCCACAAATAGACCTTCTCTATTTGATTGAACCAATTACAACAACTGGAATATT
>JANAVB010007596.1:15344944-15366731 GCA_029216955.1 Iris pallida
ATGTTGATAATGTTTATTTTAGCATATGTAGACTCCTGCATGAGTTGACTGTTGTGGCTCACTGAGTGGTATAGTATTATCGGTTTCACCAGTACAGGACCTCAGGCAAGTACATCTCTGATAGTTTTTATATCTAATTATCTCTATGAGTCATGTACGTAGTAGTGTTTTACAGTGATATTCCATTGGTTCTTGACATGATGTTATACGAAATATAGTTATGGATTCTTTACATGTTGTTCGTGACCAATCTATTACGTGTTCGTGACCTGTTTAGATCCATGAGTACTAGTCGGACGGAAAAATACTCTAGACATGTAAATAAACCTAAATTATTCATGTCTAATAGCAGTCGCACACTTCATGTGCGGCGTGTCGGATCTTATTCGTGCCTAATAGCAGTCGCACATTTCATGTGCGGCGTGCCGGATTTACCCTGAACCGTTTACATGTCGAAGTAGTATTTCAACTCACTAGATAGGTACAACGTATGGTTCTATAGTATATATTGCTGGCTACAGGTCTTCTCTATTTTAGTACTCACTTACCTTGTTCCCCATGCTCAGTTTCTGTCATGATTCTATACTTGTCTTTTTGTCGTGTATTTCACTATTATTTACAGATTTATGGATTTTGTCATTTATTGAATCTATTGTGAGATTGTACTCGTTCCATTCCTGACTGGAAACCGACATTTTCAAGTTTAGCTGCGATCACTCTTAGTACTAGGAAGGCATGGGTATGCTGAGGTCAACCTAGATAGTTGCATTAGCTGTCTTTCCTATTTTGTGAGACATTATATTTTCTAGCAAAAGTGAATTTGTGAAACCTTGTAATTTGTAAACTTGATTTAATAATATGAATGAGCAATAAATGTAATTTTGTGATTTTGAGCATATTGGCCGTGACAGTGTTCTACCGCCGACTCTGTGGCGTAGACTGGCTTAGACACGTCTCATATCCGAAAAGCGAGTGCGGGTCGTGACACACATAAACTGAATATAAACTCCTCAATAGTAATAAGTCAGATCGGATCATAAAATGGTCCAATACCTCACCATTTGGATTAGCGTACCATCCCCCTAACCAAACAAGGACAGGAGATGGCACACTAACCCATGGTGAAGTATCTTTCCAAGTCACGAATCCAATATGGTATCCAGACCCCAACAAGGTTCAATACCTGCTCATCGGAGTAGTAAGCCACACCTACAACCAAACAAGGCCAAGATGTGGCAAACTAATCAGCGACAAATTATTGATCCAAGCCACGGTCAGATACAAGTACCCAAACCAAGAGTACTCATACCTAACGGATAAGGGTGCCTAGCCAATCTAAGTCAACGCAATTTTAAGAACATCCTTTAACGCATGGGCCCTGGCTAAAATAGGATCGGCATGGTCCCCCCTTGGGGTACTAGAGGCCCAATCAATAAGAGCATAATATTTCGCAGAATGCCAATGGCCGTCAGTAATCATAGGTAGTCTTACCCGCGTCTCCTGCGAATCTCACGGGTTACAAAAGATAAAGTGCATAGTAGCCCATACGCTAAGGTATTGTACTCCCCGCCCAATGCCTACTATGTTGTATCCACAACACAAAACCTCTATTAACCGCTAAGTCAAACTAAGCATGCAACCTCTATTAGCGGTTATTCCTATCGTACGACTTATACGTACCAGTGGCCAGCCAGTCACGCATGTCCGAGTTCTACATGCGACTCGCAACTCCGTGGTAAAAATGTGTCAAGGCCTATGAATGCAAACACAAAGAGTGGTCCCTTAACTCTAAGTTCAATGTATAAGAAAATAGTACATAACAGGAAATAGAACTAAACAGTAAATTTTTATCTATTTATGCCATGTATCACAGTTTGTTTTACAGAAAATAAATAATGCATAAAATAGGAGCTAAAGTAAAATAGACAACTAATGGCAAGGTATCTTGCCTGGAGGTTATGTGCAGAAAGGCGACGTCCGATGACTCAAATCGTCATAATAGTGAAGCAACGAAAGCCAACTATTACGAACGACCTCAGATGCTGAAATAAACATCACGAAAAGATTTGGCATAAAAGAAATACCTAAGAAATGCCTGTCCAAAAGTCCAATTCTGGAACAGGGGCAAAATCGTAATTTTGGGTCAAAACGATCCACCGTTGGACCTATTTTGTACCAAAAAGCGTGCCAGTACCTACGATCTCTAAAGTCCTCAAACTATATGTCTACGGCTTCAATTTAGGAGACGAACCCAACCGTATGTTCAAAGTTGGATTTCGGCGGACCGTACACAAATTTGCCCGTTAGAGCGGGTCACGGGCCCGCCAAATAGGTATTCCGATCGACCTTCTCATAATCGGACCAAACTTGGCGTACAGGACCAAAAAATGATACGGTCCTGCTGGCGCAAGTTTTGTCTCGATACGACGAACGTACACGTTGTTATGGCCAAGTTTGCAAAAGGTCGATATGGGGTATCTGGACGAATACGTACTGATTTTGTCGCACATATACAACAAAATCGAGTTCCGTTAGTTTCCACATGTCGGTAACATCCATACGCGCCTTTCGATATGTATAGTGCGCGAGCACGTCGCCCGGTTTGTCGAGGCGAACGCCGTATCGGTACAAGTTTTTAAGATTAAAATTTTAAAACTGATTTTTTTGTCAACTTGGGACTAAAATTAAACTGCAAATAAAAGACTAGAATTAAATATAAAAACTAGGTTTTATTGGTGGTTAGGTTATCTATATTTCTGTTCAAACACAATTTTGAGTTCGTCGACCCACTGTCCAGGAATTGGTTCCAAAACAGGGTGATTGGACTTCCTCTTATGCTGTTAAGGGATCAATTTAAAGGGTCATGTAGAGGGTTAGGTAGGCTTTCTATACAATCAACTAGATTCGAAAGCAATCAAAAAAAGAAGGAGATAATCCGTTGGGAAGAAGGGTACCTCGATTGAAACGGAAACAGAGTGTTGCTATGTTTTCGACAATTTTGGTGGTCAACGGCGGTCCGATGGCCGTGACGGCGGCACAGAGGGTCGGAGGAGACACGCCTGGGATCAGGGGTTCTCGTTGAGGCTGTAGGATTCACCTCGAGGCTTTGCGCAATAGGATTGATCGGTTTACTTTCAAAAGTTTCTTCGTTATTTATGAATGGAAATTTTGATCGATTCTGATTGGATCTGTCCTAGATTCGATTGGAAATCAATCTAATCGGAAGAGGAACTAATATAGAATCAGTAGTTAGATTAGGGAAGAGATTTGGATGAATATTTCGATTAAGATTTGATTTAATAAAATCTTTCTATGTGTTTGAATTCGCTGAAGGGAAAGAAACCGGGGGGGGGGGGTGGGGAAGGTCGGGTTCTGCTTGGGATTTTCATCTCGCGAGATGATGTCATCTCGCGAGGTTTGCCTTTCTCTCATCTTCTTCTTTTAAAAAAAAAAACTATAAATACATATGTATATGTATCATTATCTATAGCATTGAATAATTATATATGACATAATAAAATATATAAAAATCCTAATAATTTAAAACTAAATGAACACCTTATAAAATATTTTAAAGAAATTATTTGGCAAGTAGATAACCATATAAAGATATTTACACTGGCTTTTGATTTAAATAATAGAAGCTATATATCTAGCTATTTACTAAATAATTTGATTAGTATAACATATCATAAAATATTTAGAATACATTCTAAAAATTTCTAAAAATTCAGTAACCACTTGAAAATATATTTTTGAGTGAGATTGTGCAAGAAATACTAATAGTAGCATTTGTGTTGCTAATTGCTATATAAGAAAATTACACAATTAAATACCTAACTTGTTATAAAACTATAAAAATAATTCAACACAACATATATAACCAATTATAAATAAATAAAATAATTCTCCAAAATTTGGGGGATTACATCCTACCCAACTTATTTTCGTCCTCGAAATTAAATCAAATCTTATTATAAAATATTAGGCTAAAATATGAAGGGAGAGTAAGTATGTAATCTTACTCGGGTTTCAAAAGATGGAAATGGTAGTTATAGAAGAAATCCAAACTGTTACCATATTCTACAAAAGAGGGTATTCTTAGTCTTGCACAAATCATTCATTTTGAGAGATTGGGACGAAATTGTATGGTTAAAGATCCAATGGGAGAAGATGGGCATCCGTGGTTTGTTCAAAAGGGGAAGTGTGTCCTAAGCGTAGTGTGGCTAGTCTGGTCCAGAAGGTAAAGTTCAGTGGAAATACATGGCTAGTGTTGTGCTCCGAATATCGAAGTCACGATAAGGTATCGAAATGATATGCGTAGAGATTGGGTGATTTTCTCACATCTAAAGCATACGAGTGTTGTTGACGGAGTCACAGATTTTAAGGCACGTCATTCAAGAATTCTAACGAAGAAGCCAAAAGTTCTATTTATAAGCTTGCTAAACTATAGTCATGATATTTCTAATGGGGTCGAAGATAGTGCTCATGCATGCTGACCAAGCTGATGAATGTATTGCTCAAATGCTAAGCCATGACTTAGATAAAGAATAATGGTATAAGTAGAATAATGCATGCCAAATCTCTAATCTCAGGATGGGGGTCTATCATAGCCATGGTAAATGCTTGCCCTTGCCTTGATGGCTCGGGACAATCGATAATCCTGTGTTATTTCGATCCGCACTTCAAGCATAAGCCGAGACGAATCCGACATCCATCCCGAATGTGGCCCTTCTTCTTACAGTAGTTGAAGGTGGGCTTCTTAAGGGTATGGGTCTGCTGGTACTGTCCTGTAGGCCCCCTGGTGGGTCCACCTTGAGTCGCCCTAATTGGTGCAGCTACCGGTGTGGGGCATCTCTGTGCTTGCTGTTCCTTACGAAGTAGCTCTTGGGTACGTGCTTCCTCCAAGACAGCTGCATGAGAGACTCGATACTATATAGTAGTAAAAGTCTTGAGTTCTGGTGCGAGCCCCTGATGGAATCTCCTTGCCTTCTCCAGCTCTGTCGGGATTAATGCCGCACCAAATCTACTCAAGCGGTTGAACTTTGCATTGTACTCATCTATCGACATGTTTTCCTGCTTCAGATGAAGGAACTGGTCATAAAGAGCGTCTCAAACATGGATGGAGAAAAAAATCTCTTATAGAAGAGGTCATAAAACTCCTTCCATGTGATCCCAGTGCCCAGTTGTCTTTCTTCAGCCTTCCACCAGTGGTGAGCATTGTCTTCTAAGAGTAAGTCTGTCACGCCCCAGAACCAGAATACTGGAGAGGGAGAATGACTCAACCAGCTACGTATTACGGGTAGATGAATACCTATAATACGATCAATGCTGTCTAAAAGACAAGGGGGTGCATACTACATGAAAGTTTTGCTATGGTCACTTTACATCTATTGTCTCAATCATTCAAACATGAAACAGAAATAGAGAACATGTAAGATAAAGCAGTAAGGCGTCCCAGACGCTCAGTCAAAATGTTTCCGATATCTGGCTTTACAAAACATAGCCAGATGATGTAGCAAAGTATACACAATTGTTTTTCAGCTGCAGCCTGACTTAGTTACAATTATGTAAAAATAAATACAAGACAATCCGACTAACATGTCGGTGCCAAGCGACAAAGTATAAAGTAAATAACAAAACGAACGGGGAAGTAAGGAACCCACTCGAGTCCTCCTGCGATCATCCCTCTAGTATTGACCATCTTGGAGGTAGAAGTAAGCTGAGTCCTCGGGGACCGGCTTTAAATTGGCCATGCAAAACCAGAGATGTTAGACCCTAATAGCAAGTACCGCAAGGAAGCACGATATGAAGGATTAGAACCAGTAATAAGAAAAATATGATAAATAGATCTCGGCTAGCTACTGGGACTCACATAACATCACGACACTTCGAACCAACTTCCCAACCAAACAAGGACAGAAGTTGGCCCGTCATGTCCTGAGATTCCGATCGCCTCAGTTAGTGTACAGAGTAGGTACAATACACAAACAAGTCAACTTAAACGGCCATGCAACTACTACGGCTTGCTACTGTGAGTTCCAAGTTATCCTGGAATTATGCAATAAGAATTCTTCAGTTCTTACTATGTACAAGCAAGGCTAGTATACCCAATCAATCAATTGCGCCAATCCTGAATTAGACGAGTCCCAACGGGACGCCTGTCATTAATATACAATAAATAATAAAAGTAGATACTGCTCCCTGTCCGTGGCAGATTTGCAGTATCTGTGGGGACCAGCCGGCCTGTCGGGTACTAATAGTCCCAAAGAGGGCTGCTATGTAAGAACTCAGGAATCCATTCTCTCCATGCAATCATTATTTTATTTAACTTAGTAGCCTCTATGTTAAGTGAAATCCCATGTCGTGGATCATGGTCATTCAGAATGAGTACTTCCGTACAAAGTACGATATGCCCAACTCTATAACGATACCCGTACGGTTAGGTTGTAGGCCTTACATAGCGTAATACAACAATCAAAACTAACTACGAAATAATCATGCCTTGACCATAAAGTAACATGCTGCTTTTGTAGAAAAAATAAATAAATTGAAGCCTGCATGTGCATGTATGCCAATATTCGGGATCAGCCAGTCGATTGTAATAGTTCATAGTTCATATGAACGTGTCTCATTCATTCAATTCAATAAGACGACTAGCTAGTCTCTTAGTTCCAACTAGAAACACATGATTAATTATTTGTCAAGGTCACAATCAATGTCAATCAATGTCAATTCAGGACAAAAAACAGTAAAAAGACACTATAGAATGGCAGTAGTAGCTGGGTACCCACCTATGAAGCTAAATAAGTTATGGTCCCTATGCGGTTAGGATAAGTCATGCAACAAGGGCCAAACGGCCATGAGTATACGGCTAGAGGAAACAGGGCTATGCGGCAAGCAGCCGAGGGTCATACGGCTAATGGCCTATGCGGCTAAGAGCCACGCAGCTAAAGGGGCTGGGTCCCATACGGTTGAGGATGATTGGCCTCATACGACTGGGAAGACATATCTCATGCGGCTATAAGCAACGTGTGCCTATGCGGCTGAGAAGAAATATCTCATGCGGCTGGAAATAAGAAGCTCATGCGGCTGGAAAACTCCATGCGGCCGAACAGTTCAGAGTTCATGCGGACAGAGTTAAGTCATATGCGGCCAGATAGGACTCCGGTCCTTATGCGGCCAGGATGTAATGCTCATGCGGCTAAAAATGGACGGGGCATATGCGGTTGGATATAAGAAGCTTATGCGGTCGAGAAGTCAATGGTTCATGCGGCTGAAAAGCATCAAGCTTTTGCGGCTCAGAATTACATACGGCCAGCACTCCATGCGGCCAGACACTTTATGCGGCCGAAACACCTTATGCGGCCAGACACTTTATGCGGCCGAAACTGTTCAAAGTTCATGCAGCTCAAGAAGACTTGCCACATGAAAACTCATGCGGTCAAGCACTGTTCTTCTTCTCCACTTTTCTGAGAAGAAGAACCATGGGAAGCCATTACTTCCAAGCTCTCTAAATCCTTCATTCCAAGCCCAAATCTGAACTTCCATAGGTAAAAACGGGTAGAACGAAATTCTCTACAATATGGAACCATCAATACTAAAAAATAACAAAGTTTACTAGATCAAAACCCAAGAAATCGAAAAATGCATTAAACTTAGATCTATACGAAATGAGCCATGGAAATTGCAAATACTAAATACTAAAGTAACTTAAGATCAAGTAAGAAAGATGATGGAACAATTACTGGAGATCCATCACGAAGCAAGTTGGTACTTGCCTATGCGGCTGGGTAGGTGGGGAGGAGTAATGGAGGATGAATAAAAGTAAATAAGAAGGAGAAAATGAAGAGAGAGAATAGGTTTGGGGCTTAAATGAAAGGGTGGTAGGTGGGGTTTGGTTGGGTTAAGAGGAATCACCAATTCGGGAATGAGCCAAAAACCGAAATAAACCAACCCAAGCCGAAATAACTAAAAGCAAGATAAATGCAGATAGTAAAATACAAAAAATAATTAACAGATAATTAAGGGAATTAAATACAGAACAAATGCAAGATAAATATTAAATAAATACATTCAAGCCGTACACGTATTAAAATACGTATTCTGGGAAGGGGGGAGTGACAAAGTCCACTGCTGTCAACCAATCATGTGCTGGCAACTAGGATGCCTTCAAGTATTTCTCTGTGCTTATAAGCCATGTAGAAACTTCTAAGGGACCCTCGGTACCCTTAAAATTCTTAGGCCCCATGTCGACGAAGTCCATAATGGAGCCCATATAAGGTTGTGGAGCTGGTATTGGATATGGTACCAGGACTGGTGGTGGAGGTTTAGCTAAGTAGGTCATCATACTCTGCCTCAACAGTTCCATTTGTTGCCACTGAGATTGTAGCATAGCATACATAAACTGGGTGGTCGGGTCCACATCAGTCGGAAGTGGAGACAGTTAGGGTCCGGGCTGTGGTAAAAACTGCTAAGGAAAAGGTGATGGTGCATTCTCTCCTGAGGGTACTGCAGTAGTCTGCCCTTCGTGCTTGACTGGGGGTACTTGGGCCTCTTGCTGTACCGTCGATGGGATCGTAGTATCCTGCTACTGTTCTAGTTGATGCGGGGTCACCGGAGTCATTGGAGAAACCTGTCCCTCCTGGGTAATCGCATCACCAGATGTGATGGCCAGGCGAGAGGTGTGTCCGCTGTGTAAAGTCATATTGCTGGCATGAAGATAAGGGCAATATTAGAATAGATTCAGATAGGTTGCAAGTCAAGCAATTGAAAGAGAGTTTAATAAGGAATTTCAAAAATGTTAACAACTCGTGGATGAGATCCTAGAGGGCGAATATGTTAAGCTAACCATATCTCAATCCACGTAATAATCATACGAAAGGCGAACCAAGTGCACTATGGTTGATCAGACCACATACACCTGTTCTGATATGACAATGTGTCAGTGGGCGCCCACAATAAAACATATGTCCTGAACAAGCTCGATGAGAAAGTAAGCTCGCAAAACTAGGCTATAATAGCAACATTAGTCAAGGTAGTCCAATTACAAATACGCGAGATAATAATGAAAGAAAATATAAATAGCTTAAGCTACTTAAGAATCTAAGTCATGTCCGGTGTTCGTGCCTATGCAGTCGTCCTACTGTCTTCTTGTCTAAGGCCTTGGTTAAAGTCAAAGGAAGTTAGGTTGTGAGGCTTCCTACCCAACTTATAAGAGTTGAACTAGTAGTGTGATTGAATAGTAGAACATGAACCTAGTATGCATGAAAGAGGGATAAGGATTTACGAAAGAATAATTCAAGCAAGAAGCAATCAAGATAGACAGTTGGGAGTTCGAAATGAAAGCGGGATAAAATGTCATATATGTGGATGAGATCCTAAATTTCTAATCCTATACACAGGCTTGCTTGGTACGGTAAGGTAACCAAACAATTTATCTCGACCTGCATGGGCCACCACAAAAACATGTAATGCCCCAGTCCCAAAATACGTAGGACTAGGAACGTAGCATGCAAGCTGCATATGTAGCTGCATATGTACGAGATATACTCTAATATATGGAAATCTCGAATATACATATAAGCTATATTGTGAATAATAATAACAGACAGTCACAGGTAAAAGCTATATCTCATCCACAGTATAATGTAAGAAAAATGGTAACTCATAAATCAAAGTGAATGTCAAAATATAATAGTTGACCGGGCAGAGACAAATCCACTACCAGCACTAGAAAAACTGAAAGAAAAAAGAGTCCAACTCTAAGATAAACAGAATAAAAAAGATAACTAAATAGGCTTCTCGACCCAATAGGGGCAGCTGTGATCAGAAGGTACGACTCGCTCGAGCGTGAAGAAGTCTATACCGGAGCTATACTCATGCAAAAAGTCCTGCACATCTATACCTGGAGAGATCACCATGTTCTCAGAGGGACATAATAAGATACAAAAAGAACATGCCATATAAATTGCTCAATAGTAATAAGTCAGATCGGATCATAACATGATCCAATACCTCACCATTTTGATTAGCATCCCATTCTCCCAACCAAATAAGGACAAGAGATGGCACACTAACCCACGATGAAGTATCTTTCCAAGTCACAAATCCAATACTGCATTCGGACCCCAACAAGGTTCAATATCTTTTCATCGGAGTAGTAAGCCACACCTAAAATCAAACAAGGATAAGATTTGGCGAACTAATCTGTGACAAGTTATTGTTCCAAGCCACGGTCAGATACAAGTACCCAAACCAAGAGTACTCATACATAATGGATAATGGTGCTTAACCAATCTAAGTCAATGCTGTCATTCCAGAAACAGGGGTATTTTTGTCAATTTTCATTTTTAAATTATTTTGAAATTATTTATTATTTATTGTAATATTTTGGGGTTATTTGAGTCGGGTTCGAATTTCAACTCATTCCGACTTGTATCGGGGACCCGGGGTAGTTTTGACTCTAGCGGGCCCACACTAGTTAGGCATGGCACACATAATATTAATTTTAGTCCACATGATATTAATTTTAGTTAGTGACTAGACTAATTATTTTGGTTAGTATTAATATGGATTAGTGTTTTAGGATTGACCAAACTACCCCCGACTTAACCCCTTACCAATGTATTAGTAAATAGACTAGAAAAAGGGCTTTTGGACTTTTTCTAATAGGACAAAATCACCTTTATGGCCAGCCATAATAAGGATAGGGTTGAGTCTTCCATTTGTCATTATCCATCTATTTTTCTCTCTTGTTCTTCCCCAAATTCCTAGAGAGCAATCCCTAGCAATTTCTCCACCAAATTATTCTATTTCACCACCAAATCTTCTTTTTCCTTCTCCATTCTAGCCAAGGAGGAAGCTATCCAAGTTTGGGAGGATTCGGAGCTCGTTCGTGTCCTTTTGGAATCTCTAGTGTCGGTGTCACTCCGGGAAGGCTTTTCTTCGATTCGATCTACCAGAAGGTATAAATCCCTTCTCCTTTTCATTTTCTCATGCATATAGGTCTATTTTAAATCCATAGGAATGACCCCCATGGTTGTATCTCCATTTGTGTTCATTTCGTGTCCATTTGGAGGTCATAGGAGTGTCCTTTGTGTTGTGGTTGTGTCCATGTGGGAAAATCCCAAATTTGGACACACTATGTGTTGTTGTTATGTATGAATGAATTATTACATGTTTAATCTCATATTTTTGTATTGGAGATGTGTTCTATAGTGTCTCATATATATTAGTGTATAGAGTGAGTTCTTGATATATTATATTATATATTTGTGTTCTTTTGTCTCAAACTACCTAAATCCGTCATGATTTTTATCCACGTTTTTAATTTCAGCCCTAACTTAGAAATGTCATAACTTCTAGCTCAAAGCTCGGTTTAATCTCCCATTTTTTTAAAAGAAGCGTATTGAAGTTAGATTTCCAAAAACATGTATTAATAGGCCTAATTCTTTCTGTAACTTTCTGGAGAATTATTTGAGTGTCAGTTGTACGAAAGACAAATGCGTTCTCGGTGTTTTCGCGATTCCGGGAGTTTCCGGGAACAAAAACGCGATCCGTTTAAAGTTTCAGAAAGCTAACACATAGATCTATAACATACTTTAATCCTAAATTTTAATTCATGCTAAGATGGTACAGTATTGATTATTAGTAGGAGTTACTATTCGGCATATGCATTTTGTGCACCCTTGTGTGTAATATAATGTTCTATTTGATTTTAACCCATGTTAATGTATATACATTATGTAATTAAATAGAGAATACAAGCATGAGTAAATGGTTAAATAAATGATGTATGAGGTGTAAGTATCCTATCTAATGTAAGCATGTATAGTATGGCTTGTAATGAATATGTAGGTTCCATAGTATGTAATGTATGGTGCATATAGTGGTACAAGAGAATAATGAATGATGAATGAATGCAAGCATGAATGTAATGTAATAATAGATGTAATGTATGCAATATACAAGTTAATAAGATGTAATGTTCTATATTAACACAAATCCTATATTACCTCATGTACCCCCTTACACTATGTTGACACTATCACACTTGACATATTGTTCACTTACACTTTGACACTCTTTGATATGTATACACTATGTATGCCCATTTAACCCTCACTTGCCCCTTTGCCATGTTCACATACACATACATAGCCTCTTAAATAAGTATTTATGAATATAGTTAACTTAGCTATGTATGTATATTATATATATGTTAGCATATTGTGTTGTAATATATAAGTTTATATAACCATTTGAAATGCCATAATTATAGACGTAATGTTGAATACCAATATATGCATATGTATATATGTGTAGACATATAGCTTAAAGTAATAGATTACCTAGTGTATATCCAATGTGAATTCTTGCCTATTTGAGTATTGAATAATTGCATGCTATATAAAGTTGGGTGTATGTTGGCTTGTATAGCCTTGTATTGATGTGTGCTTGCTAGGACAGTCTTGGTTAGGCCTAGTAAGACTTACTGGGTTAGGACATGACCTAGTTTGACCTAATTTGACTAGTACAGTTGACCAGAGTTGACCAAGGGTTGACTTTGGCCTAGTTTGACCTAGATTCATGTAGAATGCATTGTAGTACTTATATTACCCTTCTGGACATGTTGTGACTTGTGCTGTTCTAATTAGGAGCCAGACACCTTGTAACCTGTGTTGCTTTAAATAGGACTCTGTGGCTTCAGTGGGACCCCCCTCTACTTATCAGCTGTTCAGGTTATCGAGACGAGTACATTCTCTGATCATTTCATATCCTGCTTAGAATTATTTCCTGCAGTAGATTACTTTACTTGTACTGTCACGATGGTCACAAGGATTGGTACTATATGAATCCTTTCTTGAGATGTTATCCTTAGGAAGCATCGGGTACTACGTGTTCTGTGCGTTTCACTTACATGGCGTATCACTATGCTTCTTGGTTCACTTGATTACTTGTGACATGTACCCTCATGATCACAGAGTCTCTTGAATCTTACACAGTTGGATAACCCCCAGACTCCCTATTTATAGGACATCCATGTATCACCCTTCGGGGGCCGTGCATGGAATTATATAACATAACCTGGCTGGATCCTTGTGTATTGATTGGGGGTACGGGGGAGTAGAAGTGGACATGTGAATAATACACCAGTAGTATCTTCATTGAATCATTCTGTAGTGTCTTCATTAAATCATCCCAGGCCATTTACATGTTCATGTTGTACTCTGACTCACTAGCCACATGTTAGCTCTCTATTTATAGTAGATATTTCTATTACAGTTCTCTCTCTATTTTTATACTGCACTCCTTTCAGTACTTGTATCTTACTTTACTGCATGTCTATATTTTCTAACCTGCTATGAATTGTTGAGATGTAGTGTGCTCACTCCAGTCCTGACTCGACCTGTTGATAAATTTTACAGATGGCCTGGGATTGCCTGCTAGCCTAGAGGAGACACAGTAGAGGTTGTTTAGGTAGTTATTTCATTTTGTCTGGAGTTGTATTTATTTTGTGGATTACTGTATCTGTTTGAGTTTTGAGATGTATTTCTGGATTTATGTATCTTAGACACTTAGACTTGTATCTCCTGTATCTCTTTTGGATTTCATGTTTTATCCATCATTATCATGCTCTACCTTAGATGTGATTGAGTCTGTATCTGCTATGTCACCCCATTCGGGGAGTATAAACTGTTTAGTCTTATACTGTTAGATGCATTGAGACCTAGGACAGCGTTCTACCGCCGACACTGCGGCGTAGGCTGGGCGTTGTTACGTTCTCGTGCCCTAACTCTAGGGTGCGGGTCGTGACACGTTTTTAGTGGTGGCCCATGCAGGTCGAGTTTATGTAGTGGTATTCGAACTTGAGTACCGCTACAACCTACAGTAGGAATAGGGTATATTTTGAAGATACTCAATCACAGTTAGGAACCCTTGAGAGATTCCTGGGACGACCCTTGAGAATCGTATTTTAACTTCGATTTGAAACTCTTTTTCCCTTGATTTAATTTATCCTTACTTCTGTTGTTAAATTTAATTTTGAAGGATTATGGTTGAATTTGGGTTTGTATTTATTAATTTTGATGGAAGATTGTCGAATTTTGAATTTTGATGATAGCTGTTGCATTCAAGTTTGTATTTTGATGGATTTTGTTCATTTTTGAATTTTGATGTTCGTTGATAAATTGATTTGATTTTTGAGTATTCATTATTGATTAATTTAATTTTTGGCAAGATGAAATTATATGGGCTAGGTCATCTATGTCACGCCCCGATTCATAGAGTCATTTATTCATATATTTTATCTCTTGGAATCGATCGTCCTCGCTTGGGCGTGATGCCGTACAAGTCTGGTATTGCACTTGTACAAGGCAAAGATGGTACATAATCGATTATTCTTCAAATAGGAACACATCGTAGCGGCAGAAGCAGATAAATTGAATTTAATGAGGACAATCTTTCTTATTGAATAGAAGTACATCACTTCTTTATAGCAGCGGAGAAAAAGAGTAACTTGAAGCCACACAGAGATATGTAGAACTTTATTCTCTTTATTGATAATTGAAGAAGAGTACAAGACTTGTATTGAAGTACAATGATTACAGCACATCTCACTTTACATTGGAAACCAACTGAACAATGATATACAGCTTACATTTGATATTTGGATACATTGGATTACCACTCGATATACTGACTTGGCTTACAATCTCACTTTACAACTGATTACAATATTCCATACATTATGCCCTTTATAAACAGAAGACATCATCTTGTACAAGGAGAGCTTCTGTATGCCTAACAAATCTTCGATGCCGCGGGACCAATCAAGCCAATCTTCGTGTGTAGAACATTCCAAGCACGAGCACCTGCCCACAAAACGTGGGTCAGCACATCATCTATGTACTGGCGAGCAGAATCCAACCCACTCGCATAAACCAACATTAAAGTGATCATTTAAGCAAGCATTTATTAGAATGATCTTTCTACTTGGGGCCTAGCATCAGTTTACAGTTCATGGGCAATAATCAGAGTGAAGCATGTAAACATATTCTTAGTAGCATTCATGTGGACATATCATTTATCATTCTTGGTGTTATCATGCAAAGGCATCATTGAGGCATACTAGGAGTTATCATGAAAAGGCATCATTGAGGCATCGTTAACATTAACATTTAAACTTATAACAGTTCTCACTTCAAGCATCACTTAGCATGTATGTGTGTTTGAGCAATGATTATAGCATGGCATCTTTCTAGCATACTAAATGGAACATGTTAAGCCGGCAAGTTAAACCAACTTATACAATATCACAATGTGTGATTTCTTACCGATAGCCGACTCCTCGTACCTGTATCAATTACAGGTTATCTGATATACTTACTCTGTCTGCACAAAACATTCATTAGCATGCATCCTGACTACATGGTCACTGGTGTTGTTAAACCATATGGACTCTTCTCATTTATTTCATTTTAAGATAATGCGGTCAGCATAGTAGGTGGCGAGCCTCTATGCCACTCCGTCTTATCCGTGCTCCCATAGCACTCATCATTATTTCCTCCTAGGCCGAATCGGTCCCCAAGGCCCTAGGAACCGTTCGAGGAAAATTACTCAAACCTTGTATACAAGTTGTCCATGACCATGCGAATGCGTGTCCGACTCGATTGTGAACAAAATCGCATGGTAAAATATATTAAGGAAAGTAAAGGCAACAGTGCATCATTAGTCATATTCAATGACTTATTCATTTCGTCATTACCATCATTCCATTTGGTGATCTCAACGATCAAAGCTTTATCATATCTCATTCATTGCTTCATTGCAATGTATCTCATATCATTCCTTTCTTAAGTGGAACTTAACATACATTTATTTCTTATAAGGGACAGATAGCATTTCATATTCTTGTAACAGTTATAGAGAGAGTACATGATTCTAGTATTTCATTCTGTTCATTGGGTCGATAGCACCGCCAGTTCACTTCTTATTCTATCATTCACAAGGCATCTCATTAATCAAGTGTTTTATCGTTTCAGCAGCATTAAGCATAAGGAACAAGGTTATCAATTCAATCTCAGGCATCGAATCACATTAGCAGTTCAATGTGTTGTACATTTCAATAATTCTCAGCAAAAGCATCTCTATTATTCAGCAACTAACATATGGGACATTTAGGGGCAGTTCATAGCATTTCAATACTTCATCTATTAATCATGAAGGAGTAAGGAGGAGGAAGGATGGTTCCACTCACCCAAAATTCTACTAAGCGTAGCTCCACCAGCGAGCTACGTTCCAATACCCATTCCGTCTAGCCAGCTAAGAGAGACTGCATCAGTCTCAATCTTCTTATTCCTAACATAAGTCACGGTCCATATTCTGATCCCATCCAATAAGCCAACCAAATGCCTCGTACGGAGCGGGGCATTACATAATATACCACTCAGAAAAAGTTTCGTCCTCGAAACTTAAGGAACAAGTCTTCCACAAGATTCACTTAATCACCATGAGTTTACTCATTCAGCTTCAAATCAATATTCATTTCAGCCCACTCGGTCATTTCAAAATATATATCCAACTGTACTATTTAAATCCATCCACGATTCGATCTGTCTATCTTTTTTCAATTACTTGTAACTTCTCATTGATTCACTAACATTTTCCTTGCATTCTATCTTGGTCGCAATACATCACTTCATTTGGATCCATACACATATTTTAGGCGTCCCCAAAACATATGCATTTCAGCCAAATTCTGTACTAGTGCGATAAATTCTTCCCATAATGTTATCTCAGTCGCAACCAATCACTTCGGCTGGATCCATACACATATTTTAGGCGTCCCCAAATATATATACTTCAGCCAACTTCCATGTTAGTGCGATTCGATCAGCCACAATATAATTCTCTTTTCTAAATCCGACTTAGCATCCTTTCATTTGACTTATTGCTTTATTCATTTTTGCCACAATCAGTATCTTTCCGGCCACAATATTTAATATCAGGGACAACTTGGTTAAGTTTTATACCCAAGCAACATTTCTAACATTCGATCAAGGGTCTAACTTAGAGCCAACCATATCAAGAGTTCACAAACATGCAATCATATTCCTTCCCAAATCCAACAATATTTTTCACCGAGGCAACTCATCTTTTCCATAAGACACAATCCGACGTCACCCACTATCGATTACCCGAGTCAGGGTATAATTCTATACAACATTCAAGGTTAACTTAGCTACCCGACTATAGGTACTCAAGCCTTACCTTACGGTTGCAATTCCCACTTATAGCCGACATATAATCCTCAAGGGTCAAACATCTCTTAAGGCTCAAGTTGAAGCATACATTCCCTTAGGTCAATACTCATTATCGTTGTCTCTCATTCAATGCCACAAGGTCATCCTATGGGTCTCCAATGGTCACCTATTATTCAGTCAGTCTCTAAGGTTAGCTACACTGATAGCTAAACTTAATCGTTCAGGTGACTTCCCTAGAGTGGACGGCTACTAGGGTTATACTAGTTTCTTATTCTTAAGGCCAACAAGCAACCAACAGTTCTAAGGAACTCTACCCAAACCTATGGGTTTTAACTCAGTCTAAATAACTAATCGCCATTGTTGGTTATGCCAACAATTGGTCATGCAGCCCACAGTTTCTAGGGTCAAGTCTATCTATCTAGTGTCTTCCTCAGGAATAATTCCCACAGAGGCTCACTCTAGACTTACCCAACGATTGACTAAGATCGATCTATCAACATTACGGTCAAATTCCAACCCGACATACGATTCTCATAGTTCTAATAATCCATCAAGTAAATTCCCAATGATCCACATTTCTATTCAAATTCCTTTGTACCCACACGAACCCATAAGCCAATGCTAACTATTCAAGGGTCATCGATTCCGATAGTCTTAACATAATTATGGAATCATACTATTCGGTCCGTATGACAGAGTCAACCCACTAAGTCATAAGCCAACAATCTATATCCCAACCAACAATCACCTATACCGACATTATCCAACATGTTTGCAATTTCTCGTTTCCATTTGTTTCTCAATCATCAAACTATCTTACGGCATTCTTATCTCATGCAGTAATGGTCAAGTAGTTCATCCCATTCAATCTGACAATTTATGTATCACTTAACCATCCTCTAGGCAACAACAGTATTCTGAGTCACTACTTGTTATTTTTCTAGTACAATTCAATTCTTCAGCATCATGCATCTATGCAATGACTATCCTTTGGTGATCAAGATGGATTGACATCTATTACACCTTAGGATCAAGGCACAGATTTCTAATATCCCTTTGATTCACCGACAATATTTTTAAACTTTCAGCTTAGCAACCAACTTTGTATTAGCCACATTTGATTTGTATCCAACCAATCGAAGTCAACATTCAGATGTTCTAAGCCACAATATTCTCTAGCCAAGTCTATTTACCCGTAGCATACTAACTGTCTTACTAGCTCGAGTCATCACTCGACTAAACAATTTCTAACCAAGACAACCATTATTATTTCTACAATCTCGCTACCCAACATAGCATCACTGTCAGGGGACACTCGAGTCATCTAGCAATAATATATGACTCCCAGCTAAGTCTCGGCACTACCCAGTACCCACAGATAGTCTCATTGCTATTCTATGGAAAGGTCAACAACATCTCGTTCTGAGGTGGTAGAGGCAATATACCACTCAGAAACGAAGCCATCCTTAAACAATACCAACTCAATCCATTCCGGACATTCGTGATCTATAATGGTCACAACACTTAGCCAACATCTCGGGGTCTCAATATCACAAGCCAACATTCTTAGGTCTCGAAAGTACTAGCGAGCACATATGTGTCAACTCACTAGTTCGCTGAACTCATCCATCAATTATTCATTCCCAAATCTTTCTGCATCACATGCAATTCTCAACTTGTTACAGCATACCCAGCCACTTTTCTATATTTCCACATTTCTAACAGCATTCATAATATAGCATACTATGGCATCGAGTCATTGTTGGGTTATTTGTGTCCAAACCAACAACAATCATTCTTTCAGGGGCATCACAATGTATATAGACTTATTGTATGGAACATCCAGTGAGCAGCCAAGAGGGTCAATGATCTTTCAGACACGAACAACATAGGATGATTACATAACAACAACAATATAATTGCGGAAGCAATCTTTGATTTAATCGCGGAAGCAACGTTGAGTGATCGCGGAAGCAACTTTGGTCAATCATCGATGCAACTTTGATTTGAAACGAACCAAAGAAGAGACCAAGGATGTAAAGCCGTGCTCTGATACCAATTTGTCACGCCCCGATTCATAGAGTCATTTATTCATATATTTTATCTCTTGGAATCGATCGTCCTCGCTTGGACGTGATGCCGTACAAGTCTGGTATTGCACTTGTACAAGGCAAAGATGGTACATAATCGATTATTCTTTAAATAGGAACACATCGCAGTGGCAGAAGCAGATAAATTGAATTTAATGAGGACAATCTTTCTTATTGAATTGAAGTACATCACTTCTTTATAGCAGCGGAGAAAAAGAGTAACTTGAAGCCACACAGAGATATGTAGAACTTTATTCTCTTTATTGATAATTGAAGAAGAGTACAAGACTTGTATTGAAGTACAATGATTACAGCACATCTCACTTTACATTGGAAACCAACTGAACAATGCTATACAGCTTACATTTGATATTTGGATACATTGGATTACCACTCGATATACTGACTTGGCTTACAATCTCACTTTACAACTGATTACAATGTTCCATACATTATGCCCTTTATAAACAGAAGACATCATCTTGTACAAGGAGAGCTTCTGTATGCCCAACAAATCTTCGATGCCGCGGGACCAATCAAGCCAATCTTCGTGTGTAGAACATTCCAAGCACGAGCACCTGCCCACAAACGTGGGTCAGCACATCATCTATGTACTGGCGAGCAGAATCCAACCCACTCGCATAAACCAACATTAAAGTGATCATTTAAGCAAGCATTTATTAGAATGATCTTTCTACTTGGGGCCTAGCATCAGTTTACAGTTCATGGGCAATAATCAGAGTGAAGCATGTAAACATATTCTTAGTAGCATTCATGTGGACAATTATTTATCATTCTTGGTGTTATCATGCAAAGGCATCATTGAGGCATACTAGGTGTTATCATGAAAAGGCATCATTGAGGCATCGTTAACATTAACATTTAAACATGTTATAACAGTTCTCACTTCAAGCATCACTTAGCATGTATGTTGTGTTTGAGCAATGATTATAGCAAGGCATCTTTCTAGCATACTAAATGGAACATGTTAAGCCGGCAAGTTAAACCAACTTATACAATATCACAATTGTGTGATTTCTTACCGATAGCCGACTCCTCGTACCTATATCAATTACAGGTTATCTGATATACTTACTCTGTCTGCACAAAACATTCATTAGCATGCATCCTGACTACATGGTCACTGGTGTTGTTAAACCATAGGGACTCTTCTTATTTCATTTCATTTTAAGATAATGCGGTCAGCATAGTAGGTGGCGAGCCTCTATGCCCCCGCCTTATCCGTGCTCCCATAGCACTCATCATTATTTCCTCCTAGGCCGAATCGGTCCCCAAGGCCCTAGGAACCGTTCGAGGAAATTATTACTCAAACCTTGTATACAAGTTGTCCATGACCATGCGAATGCGTGTCCGACTCGATTGTGAACAAAATCGCATAGTATAAATATTAAGGAAAGTAAAGGCAACAGTGCATCATTAGTATTCAATGACTTATTCATTTCGTCATTACCATCATTCTATTTGGTGATCTCAACGATCCCAGCTTTTCATATCTCATTCATTGCTTCATTGCAATGTATCTCATATCATTCCTTTCTTAAGAGGAACTTAACATACATTCATTTCTTATAAGGGACAGGTAGCATTTCATATTCTTGTAACAGTTATAGAGAGAGTACATGATTCTAGTGTTTCATTCAGTTCATTGGGTCGATAGCACCGCCAATTCACTTCTTATTCTATCATTCACAAGGCATCTCATTAATCAAGTGTTTTATCGTTTCAGCAGCATTAAGCATAAGGGACAAGGTTTATCAATTCATCTCAGGCATCGAATCACATTAGCAGTTCAATGTGTGTATTTCAATAATTCTCAGCAAAAGCATCTCTATTATTCAGCAACTAACATATGGGACATTTAGGGGCAGTTCATAGCAGTTCAATACTTCATCTATTAATCATGAAGGAGTAAGGAGGAGGAAGGATGGTTCCACTCACCCAAAATTCTACTAAGCGTAGCTCCACCAGCGAGCTACGTTCCATACCCATTCCGTCTAGCCAGCTAAGAGAGACGCATCAGTCTCAATTCTTCTCATTCCCAACATAAGTCACGGTCCAATATTCTGATCTCATCCAATAAGCCAACCAATGCCTCGTACGGAGCAGGGCATTACAATCTATGTTATGGAATCTAGTCTTCTATAGTCACATTAGCCCAGTATGGTGAGGAATATAGTCTGACTCTGGATATATTTCTCGGGTGTGGGAATTTAAGGTTTTCGTAACCAAGCTAGCGGCACCGCGAAAATGTTAATACCATGATTCTAGAGATATGTGCATAAGTCAAGGGCTCTATGATTATCGTAGCCTTGCTTACTGGTGACGAGATTTAGAGTACCATGATTTTGGACAGACACATATGATTATCAGATTGTACTTTAAATGTTTTCGAACATGTTTTCTCTACTT
>JANAVB010007596.1:15366744-15371744 GCA_029216955.1 Iris pallida
GAACATATGACATAGACAAGAAGCCAAACGGATGATCAAACCCTCATCCCTAATGTAGACTCGCAGGTTTGAACAAATAACTAACCCTCGCCCCTAGTATAGACTTGCAGGTTTGAACAAATAACTAACCCTTGCCCCTAGTGTGGACTCGCAGGTTAGTTCAGGAAATCAACCCTCGTCCCTAGTGTGGACTCGCAGGTGATTTCAAATAGTTAACCCTCACCTTTAGTGTGGACTCACAGGTTAAGAAAATCGAAAATAAGGTATATTCAGTTATAACATACAAGTTCTACAATACGACTCAATCAAGTACAAGTGAGGCACATATCCAATATAAACTCTAGGCCAATCGTGAATAAGGACTACATATCATGAGGCCACTAAACTAGTATATATAATTTGAGAAAAACATATGTCAATAATCAACAAGAGAAAACTTGATAAAAATAAACATGTAAATAATTGTAAAGAAAGACAAGGTATACTTGCCTGTGGTCCTGAGCTGCTGGCACGGGTCACGTGCTGAGTCAAAGTCTCCAAAAATTATATTTAGAATTAATTCTAAATCAACACATGAAATTAACCAAAATAAATATATTTTTAATTATTGTTAATTACCCTTATATTTCTAGTGGTCTATATGGCATGGAAATCATTTACACTAGTGTTAACTCTAAGTCTTCTATCTAATACTTGTGTATAGGAACACATGTATGTCCTACTGCTGCTAGGGAGGCCTAAATAGGGAGCCCTTGTCTCAGTACTGCTACTCTATTATACTTTATTGTATCAGTTGGTATGCCTTGTACATGTCTCTACTTGTACTCAATTGGTTAACTTATTACTATTCATGCTTAACCTTATCCCTTATACAACTAAGAACCCGAACCATCAAGTACTTACCTATCTACTGGTTATTCCCATTACCTTACCTGCTTTAAGTCCAGGGCATTCAAATTTCTTGATACCTTAGGTAAGTTTTCATATCAGTAACCCTGACACTCCCATGTTCCTACTAACCTGATGTACCCTGACCACAACCTGCATTTACCTATACTGTGACCATGTCTATAGGCAACACAACAAGAACCCACTCCTATAACAATCTATTCTTAGATCACCCTATCCTTTATCATTCGTGTATACCCACCTGTGAATACATACTCTTGTTACTTGTGATGCTATACTACCCCTCTCCTAAATTTACACAGGCATCTTGTTATCCTTCCCTAAAACCTAGACATTATGTTGCTATTACTGGGTTGTACTAATAACCCTGTACATAAGTCTTGTACTACCAAAATAGGACTGCTCAATTTGTGTCATGTTGCCTTGTCGTAGTTTACAGCTTGGGGACTAGTAAATGGTATTATAGAGTACATCCTATAACTCTACTATCTTAGAAAGGTACTGATACCCAAGTTCATTCCTCTCTATCGACCATACATACACATACTCTGATTTGATCAATTACTTCCATGTACTATGGCAGTAGGGGATAGAGATAGAGACTGCCACATTTCTCTCTATATGGGTAGAATGTCTACTCTTGTGACTACCCTTTACCTTATTTTAGCCTATGCACAGGCAAGCCCCAATTGTAGGACTGCTATTGACAGATCTCATGGCAATGCCATTTCTTCTATGGTATACCTATAAGGTTATCCCTGCTATAGCAGATACGACTATTTCCCTAACAACTAATGGTCATGTACCAAATTGGATACATCTCTATTGTCCACACCATCTTCCCCCATTATACACTGGTCACCCATGGATACTGCCCCCTGGTCTCTAGAGTTGGACACACTTATGTGGCAAGTATAATAGCCATAGGGTATTACATCGGTTCATGAATTTACCTTCCTTTATCTGACATCAATGCTCAACACTTAGCCTATCTGTTGACAGTTTATGCAAACTAGTGTATCAGTTCAGTACAAGAACTCGTCCAATGCTATCTCTTGCACATAGATTATGTGGACATTGCCTTGTATGGATTAGGCTCCTTGTCCACTACTACTTTCAATCTAGTACAAGGTATCTAAGTGACTAGAGTGTATGCCAAAACCCTAGACTATTTGACCTGAGACACCCACCTATATGTGGTGACTGATACCTGTACAAGAACCTTCATTTTACTCGTTTACTAAACCAAGGTAATCTCCCCATGATACTTTATATCTATCTGGACCTCTGTTCCTATATTCTAATCCTATTGATGTGTTCCATCCTACGCTCCTATGTATAACAGGTTCCTTATGACTAATGCACTCAATGCACCCAATTGGTGTCAACCTATGTGTTACTCATGCCTATCAGTCAAAACTAAACACTAGAGACACCACTTCTTCCTATGGGTAAAACTCTGATACTTGTCCTGTTTATGCAGCCCTAGATTAGCTTTCTACTTGATGTAATACATGATACTTACCTACAGGTACACAATTCCCTCTATCTAATTACAACTAATACTCTTCCACATGCTAGTGGCAATATATGGACTGGACCATTTAGTATAGGTGATCAACACACACACTCTGTATTAAACCTTTGGTCCTCCCCTATGTAGAGGCAGAAACTTCTCCTGTAATGCACACTCCTTACATGATACACTCAAATCCTATCTACATTAATACTCTAGCCTAGCACACACAAACTACAACCATCTCTCGTATGAATTCCTTTCCCAACCTTATTTAGATATTTAATCGAACATCTAGTAATGTTAAATAGACTGAGATTAATAAGAGGCAGATTACAAACCTATTGAATTGGTTGCTACGCTCAACACCTATTTGATTCTCCTTGCTTGACCTTGTGACATGAAGGGGACGGGAATTTAGCGATGCAGGGGAAAAGTTGACAGTCTTTACTGTAATATATATGCTATGGTTTGGGTTTAGATAGAGAGATTGGTTTAAACTCAGTTTTGGATTGACTCCGATCTTGCTAAGGATTTGTAGTGAATCCCTTGATCAAATCTGTTCTTTCAAACAGATTTTCTAAGGGTGGTCAGCTACAGGTGAAATTTAAATTTGAGAATTTCACTAAGCCCCTCTAACTATCTGGTTTTTACAAAACTCTTAAGACTTCTTATTATAACCTTATACAATATAGCTTATAACTAAAAAGATTCATTTTAAAAATCAAATATTTATTCATATACATAATTAAAAGGAAAATTTTAATCCAAGGGCTCACACCTCGGTGAAATCATGGCATTGAAATCTACTAGGGTGCACACTTAAAATTTTGAGTTCATAGCATTTGACTAGATACGCTTCGATTTACGTGCCACAAATCCCGAATTTGGAACGTTGACTTTTCTTAGCCAAAAATTTGTGTGTAGTTTTTATTTTATATTTTAATTAGGTTAAAATAGTATTTTAGATAATTTATTACAGAATTAAAATATAATTAATTAGGTTAACCCATTAACTACTTTCTATAATTTTGTAGTGGGAATCGTAGATCTAACTTGTGGTTGTTTGTGCGATGGGGTTCGTGGGATGATGGCATGGGTTGATAGCTTCTAGGATAGAGTTCATCTGTCTTCAACCTATGAAATCAGTTCATCTAGGAGTTCAGGTAAGTACTTTTTTATGCTTTCATGTGCATTTACTTTATATTATTGTATTTCACTTTATATGCTATTTTCCTTATCTTGACTCTTTACACACAGGAGGGTTAAGTGATTGACTGAAGTTTATATTTCTTGTTGTTACCATGATCGTTATTGTGACCATGTCTATATGATTGTGAGGTATATATTAGATGGGTACAACTATTAGGCACGTGGACAAAGCTCGATTGTATTGTTGGCAACTCTCCCGTTTACGGGGGCGGACCTTTTATATCCTCATCGTTCGTCCAAGTCGTCCATGGTAAGAATGTTGTACTTCTCATGACACGTTCACAATTATTGTTTATATGATTTTCTTTATCTTTTTTGCTTGCTAATTCCTTTATTAGTTCTTCTATTACATGATTTTTTATTCATATTGTTCATGTTTCCATTGATCATTGCTTTTCATGTTTAGTGTTATATTTATATTATACGTTTATTATGTTGGCTTAAACTTATACTTGTTCCAATCCTGACTGGATAACTATTTTTTAGCTTTAGATGACATGATCTGTCCCGAGGTCTACGGTGAGTATGTTGGCGACCCTGACGTCACTGGTGTACCCGATTCTAGCAATGATGCGAATTAGCATATTTCTTTTCTTATGCATTCACATTGGTTAGTAGCTATATCTATCGATTCCAGTTTATCTATTTATTTTTTGCTACTGGGTTTGTTCCCGAGACTCTGAGTTACAGAGGATTATTTGACGTCTATCTTTAGTTTATTATTTAGACTATTGGATATTATTTTGGTGAATTGATGGCTTAGTTATGGATAATATGTGCGTGTTGTTCTTGTTGTGGACCATTTTATCATAGATAGCGTCCTACCGCCGATGTTATGACATAGGCTGGACTTGGCCACGAACTCGTATCCCAAATGTGGGAAGGGGTCATGACAACTAGAGTGCCCCAAGGGAGGATACCAGGATACATTGAGTGCTTGATCTCTTATCTCTCTTTTAAATTGCTATTTACTTTGAACATTTGAGTCGGTAATCTTTATTACCCTATTCACCCCCCTCTAGGGTTCTACAATTGGTATCAGAGCTTGGTCTCTTGATTTAGATTTACTTCCTTAGAGTGATCATGGCCACTAACCCTAGTCTTAACTCTTTCACAATGAAGGAACTCCACAAATAGACCTTCTCTATTTGATTGAACCAATTACAACAACTGGAATATTATGATGAACATATACTTGAAATTCCTAGATTTTTATCTAAGGGATTGTGTCATAAATGGTCTTATTAAATATTCTATTGTAATTGAGGAAGGTGTTTCGGATAGACTTATTGAAAAGTTTTTCGAAAATGATAAGAAGGTTTTGAGCCGTGATGCGGAGGCTATGAACGCTCTCTATTGTGTA